>RAHM01000176.1:6121-504499 GCA_003713295.1 Parotia lawesii | reverse complement strand
TTTTCTTTTTTCTTTTCTCCCTCCTGCCCTCCTTTCATTGACATTTGGAAGACCTCCAATCTGCGTTTCTATTGACTTTTGTGGGGAGAAAAAAAGTTCTCTTTCCTTGTATGTCCACTAAATGATGAATTATTCAACCAATATACTTAAATATATTGTCCATGTTTTTAATTCACAGTGCATTAAATACTTCAGTGACATCAGTCTACTTTATTGTACTGTCCTCAGATCCATCCATGAGCCAGATTTCAGCTACACAGACCTGCAACAACCTTGAGTATGCTATTTCTGTACAGTAACACAAAAGAAGATGATTATAAAGCAAATTTTTGTAGAAGATGATCAGCAATCATACAGAGCAACAATTTAATAAAAAATTATAAGACAGATTTGTGCTTTTAGGTAAAAATCCCTTAAGCCTATATACTGGTCATCATTAGCCTTAACAAATTCATTGGGCTATGTTAGATAACCTCATTAGCCAAGCACAGTTTACCTCAAGTCGCAGATGCTTTTTCGAGGTTAAAACTGATAATCACTTTTGGTTGCAAGACTGAGGTTGAGAAAAAAGGTTTTTAATTTCCCTTAGATCAAGAGTGAAGGATTTATTGTGTTTTATAATGTTTTTGCTTTGTTCTTCTGGAAGTAAAAATCCAAAGTTTGGCAAGGAACGTGGGAATTTAAAATTAATAATGTCTCTTCTTCTCAAAATATTTCTCTTGATTTTGTAACCATGTGCTTGATAACTCACAAAARCAATAATAATTTCAGTGCCAAAGTACAAATAAGAGAAAGCAGCCTGAGGTAGAGGTTTTTCGAAGATAGAGAGAATACAGAAACTGAAATACGTGAGGGGGGAAAAAAGGATTGTTGTTGCCATGTGAGGGCACATGGAGGGCAGAGATTAAATGCTGGAAAAGAGGGGCAGATGTCAGGCATTCACCAGTACGCAACACAAGTGAACTTTTGAAAACCCAAGATGCTGATGCTGCCCCAGGATAGCTCATCTCTCAAGAAAATACGATAAGTATGAACAAATCAGCAGTTATCTTTAAAATGTCTTCAGTGATGGATGGCATAGTTTTTCTTTACGTCACTCCTTTTAGCAGTCCTGTTGATTTTTTGAAAAGAAAGAAAGATAATTTGAATGCAATCTCTCATATTTGAATGGCACAATGGGATGAGAAAAGAATCTAATTCATGCAGATATCTTTGTGATTTCTTTTCATATTCCTTGGTACATATTCATTACATAGACTTAATTGGCTGAATTGTGAAAGCATCCTCATGGATCCACTGCAAGTATCTCTGCGTAGTACTGCTTTCTGCATTTGTGCATTAATTCCCAAATATCTTGAGGTAGAAGCTGAAGTCACATCCGTGCCATGATAAGTGTCCACAAGTTCATGGGTGCTTTGTACACCAGTCTGAAAGGGAATTTCACTTTCATACTGAGATAAAGAGTTGTTTGTGAAATGAGGTTGGTTTCCAATGTGCTGAAGGCTGTTAACAAGCATTTATGTGCAAGAGACATAAGAGTGGCTGCCGTTTTTTTATTCCTGTGTAATGAGTGCTTCATCACTCTGGGTTACAAAAGGTGAAACGTTCACAGTCCTGTTTGGTTTTGGTAAGATAAACAGTTTTCTAAGATATGAGAGGGCTTAGCCCAAGCTTTAATTCTAGTGCTTTGTATGTTTAGCTGGAGAAGACCCAGTTCTGGACAAATGTGAGACAAATTGAGTCTAAATTATCCATGCTTATGGCTAGGTGGTGTTAGGGAACACCACTGGTAATCTGTGCTAGTGAATATTTAGAGTGGTCCTCGGCATGGGGACCAGCCCCTGCTATTCCCAGCACAACTAGGTGATTGATGTGAACCAGGGTATCAACCCCAAAACACAGTTTGGGTGCTGCCAGCCACTTCCAATGTGTAAAAGAGTTTAAAATACGTATGGGCTGGTGATCTGATTAAACCCGTTTTTGTAAATAGATTGATACATGCTGCAGGACACCAGAGGAATGACTTGGCTGACATATTGCTAAACACCTTCTGAAAGGCCTATGATCGAGTTAATCTCTTTGGCTGTGAACAAAAAATTCACAGTAAATAAAATCACTTTCTAAAAAGAGTTGTGATCCATTGCTAATGAGCAGACTATGAAATTTGCCTCTTTTTGAGCACCCTCTCTCCCCCCTCCCCCCAAGGCTCAATACTTCTGCAGTTAAAGTACAGAGCATTTAGAGCAGTGCTTTTTTGCCACCTATTCCATGTGGCAATTTTTGCATCAGGCAAGGATCAAGCTTCACACATGATCCAGCAAGTAACATGCATCTGGAAATCCAGAAATAAAAGCACATGTCATGTAACACTTGCTGACTACTGACAGGCTTCACAGTAGAGCTGTAAGGAGTCAAACTAAGACCTCACAAAATCTGACTTCTCTTCTTCCCATGTCTTTCCCACCTCATCTGCACACTTAGGCAAGTTTTGCCACCAGGAGTCATCCGCCCTCAGTGTTATATTCATCCCACTTATCCACTCATCCCATGTGCTTGTAATCTGTAGTAAATTTAGCTTTTGTTATTGGCAAAATTTATGAGCTGGGATTCGTCTATCTTTGTAATAGAGACTAGGTGGATATTTCTATGGCAACATGTTATGAACAGTTTTCTGAGAGAATAAAACTCTAAAAGTCACCCCAGCCATTTTGGAAAAGGAGRTCAAAATCCCTTGGAAAAAAATCCCATAGAACTATTGAAACTAGTACTAGTTTTAGGGTCTGATTTTGTAAAGACTTTTGAGCAGTGCATTACCAAGCTTTGCATAGCCTATGTCCAGTTTTGGACTTGAATTTGGCAGTAAAGGTGAAAGCCTGTGTTGGGTTTACCTGGCAAGGCTTTGGTAGGAGAAGTGGGCTATAGGAAGAGCTTCTGTTAAAAGCTGCCAGAAGCTTCCACAATGTCCAGCAGAGCCAACACCAGACAGCTCCAAGATGGACCCACAGCTGGCCAAGGCCAAGCCTATCGGCAACAGTGTTAACGCCTCTGGGATAACATATGTAAGAAGGAGGAGAGGAGTAAAAAACCAGAAAGGGCTATTGGAGCTGGGAAGAGGAGTGAGAATATGTGAGAGAAACAGCCCTGCAGGCACCGAGACCAGTGAAGAAGGAGAGGTACCAGGTGCTCCAGGCACTGGAGCGAGATTTCCCTGCAGCCAGTGGTGCAGCCCATGGTGAGGCAGCTGTGCCCCTGCAGCCCATGCAGGTCCRCAGGGGAGCAGAGATCCACCCACAGCCRCAGGACCGCATTCTGGCSTAGGTAGATGCCTGAAGGAGGCTGTGACTACATGGGAAGCCCACACTGGAACTGGCTCCTTGCAGGACCTGTGGGCCCATGAAAAGAGGAGCCCACATTGGAGCAGGTTTGCTGACAGGACTTGTGACACTGTGGGGGACCCACACTGGAGCCATCTGTGCCTGAAGGACTACAACCCATGSGAAGGGCCCACACTGTAGAAGCTGGTAGAGGACTGTCTCCTGCAGGAGGGACCCATGCTGAAGCAGGTGAAGACTGATGAGTCCTCCTTCTGAGGGTGAAGGAGCAGCAGAGACAATGTATGATGTAGCACTGGAGGGGAGAAGGGGGAGAAAACTGAGAGTGAAGTTGAGCCCGGGCAGAAGGAGGGGGGAAAAGTTAGGGTTTTTTTCTCATTACCTTACCTGATTTGATTAGTAATAAACTAAATTAATTTCCCCAAGTAGAGTCTGTTTTGCCTGTGATGGTAATTGGTAAAAGTCTCCCTGTCCTTATCTCGACCCATGAGCCTTTCATTGTATTTTCTCTCCCTTGTCCAGCTGAGGAGGGAAATGATAGAGTGGCATTGGTGGGCACTGGGCATCCAGCCAGGGTCAACCTGCCACAAAGCCGCAAAAGAAACCTGATGGAGCCAGAAACCGGGGGCCTTGAGCAGGGAAATTAGGGATGAAGTTCTTGCAAACAGAAAAGCGACCTGAAACTGGATCTCTCCTATTACAGGAAGGTGCTCTGATTTCCCTACAGTTTACAGGATACGGGTGTTTATCTACTCTGCCTTCAGCCTCCTATATTCCAAGTTTTCTTTAGAACCAAACTGGCAAGTGTGATCTGAGAAAGACAAACCAGTTTGGGTCCTCCAGGTCTTTGGTGTTGTTCTTTTTTTTTTTAAACCTCATCTAGTCTGAGAATATCTACCTTGCCCCTTAGCATTACCAAAGTTTCAGTACATTCTTGGTTGTTCAGAAAAAACCTACCTTGCCCCTTAGCATTACCAAAGTTTCAGTACATTCTTGGTTGTTCAGAAACAACCTGGGAAGTGTGCAGGGAAGAACATAGATTTAAGAGCACAGTATCGTAGAGTCATAAAATGGTTAGGGTTGGAAGGGACCTAAAAAGATCATCTAGATACAATGCCCCTGCCATGGGCAGGGAACTTTCTACTAGGTCAGGTTACTCAGAGCCCCATCCAGTGTGTCTTGAACAATTCCAGGGATGGGGAGTCCACAAACTCTGAGCAATCTATTCCAGTGCATCACCGCCCTTTTATAAAAGAGTTTCTTCTGTATATTTAATATTAACCCACCTTCCTTCAGCTTAAGGCCATTCCCTCTTGTCCTACCACTACACGCCCATGTGAAAAGCCCCTCTCCAGCCTTCCTGAAGACCCCTTTATGTATCAGCCTGTCTCTCAGCCCCTCTCTCAGCCTGTCTTCATGGGAGAGGTGTTCTTGCCCTGTGATCAACTTAGTGATCCTYCTCTAAACTTGTTCCAACAGGTTCTTGTCCTTCTAATGTTAGAGTCCCGAGAGCAGGACTCCAGGTGGAGGGCAGAGTAGAGGGAAAGAATCACCTCCCTTGACTTGCTGGCCACAACTCATTTGATGCAGCCCAGGATACAGTTGACCTTCAGGGCTCTGAGTGCACATTGCCAAGTCATATTGAGCTTTTTTGTCCACAAACACCCCCAAGTCCTTCTCCCCATGGCTAGTCTCAATCTATTCTCTTCCCAGTCTATATTTGTGCTTGGGATCGCCCCAACCCAGGTACAGGACCTTGCACTTGGCCTTGTTGAACTTCATGAGATTCATGGAGGCCCACACTCTCAAGCCTGTCAAGGTCCCTCTGGATGGCATCTCTTCCCTCTAGTGTGTCAGCCACATTAGGTGCCTGGTTAGGTGCCTCTTCCATGGGTGTTAATTTGTTCAGCTTTGTTCAACTTGATCAACTGTTTGTTATTCGCTTGCCCGCAATGAAATTGTGTGGTCCAACAGATCCAACATGCAAATTTGAATGCTCAAATTGTTAAATCCGTATAAATTACTTTGGAGCTTCAGCAACTTCAAAGCTAACCATTTTGATCCCTAAATTATAGAAATGCTGATACTAGTTATTGTGAAAAAAATTGACTACATTAATCGAAACCAGGAGCTCTGGCAGGGCTTTGAGGGATACAGACTTGGACGTGCTGAGTAGGCATGTTTGGTCTTTGACGGACCTAGTCCTTTGTCTCATTCAATGTCAGAGTAACTTCATCTTCTTCATGCCCAAGTCATGAAGAAAAGTAAGTCTGGCTTGTCTAATCTATTATTAGATTAACTCAGAGAGCCTTCATGCTCTCAAAAACCTGGTCACAGAACAGGTAGATCATTTCTTCTGATAGCTGAAAAGGTGGGTCTTGGGGGAGAGGAAGAGGCCAGAAGTTTTGAATTCATGGTGTGAGGTGGAAGAGAAGATTTCCTTGGCAAGAGGTTCCTGAGGGCCCTGCCTCCCAGCTCTTAGTCTGATTTTCCAAGACTGCAGCAGCCAACACAGGTCTTATCACATTTCCTTTCCCCACAGCTTTCCCCTCTCCTGACAGCTCTGAGGGGAGCAGAACATGAGTAAATTCCTCTGCCCTGGCCACAAATCTCCTTCTTTCTCCTGCACTATGCACTGTTGCTCCTTGCCATCAACATTTTCCCTGGCCAATCATTCAGACCCAGTCCTGTCTGGTGTCCCCTGGGCTGATGACACAGCACRTCCCAGCACATAGAAAAGGACAAAAGAAGGCATGGAGGCTTGACAGGACAGCGTCACCGTAACCGCAGGTGGTAGATTGAGTTGTGCCATGTGCACACGTGTGTGGACATTTGGCATGCTCATGCCTTCAGAAGTGAAGGTCCAAACAGCATTCTGAACATGAGTGCCATCCTGATATGCTGCCCAGCTGATCCATGCTGTCCCAGTTCCAAGCAGAGGAAGAAAACCACTACAGGSTACACCAGGGATCTGAAATTCAGATGGTATGGGGAATATTTGTGTCCAGTAAGTCACACATCACCCCGTAGGAAGGCCTGTCTTCACAAGGGGTAGCCTCCAGCCTTGGAAGAAAAAAGTCACCATTCCCTTTCCCATTCCCCTACACCAAGGTGTGTTTGGTTGACCAAGTACAAAACATGATGCCAGGAATGGTGCAGGCAGCAGGCACTGYGCTTCCACTCCTTAAATAACAGACACAAAATGAGCAAGAACAGAAAAAACTTCTTGCTTCACATCAGAGCTCATACAGGACGCASCAGTAGGGCCTGATATATGCCTCTGGAATGACAGTGGGAAAGATGGGAAAGACTAAATCCCCAGTGCTGGCTTCCTGTCTAGAGAGAGAGAGGAGTCTCCTCCAGCCCATGAAAAGTAATTCTTTAGTGATTGAAGCAGGTGGTTGTAAAAATCTGAGATCGAGTAAGACAGCCAAAACAGGACCTCTTAGAATTACTGATGCCAAAACAACACAACTCCAACATCCTGCAGTTGCTGACAAAGTCCATTGCATGTTGTACTGGATTTTGGTGTAGACTGACAATCTCACGGGTCTCACCCAAACTCTGCAGGTGTTAGCAATGGTCAAATAGCATCAAATGAAAGTTTTCTCTGACATCCATCTTTAAAACATATCTGTCTCAGCAGTGATGCAGTTTGAAAATGCATGCCAATGTTAATGTGTGAAATAGATAGAAAATAAAATTATGGGATGGACAATGTACACTTAAAGGAAACTGAAGAATATGTATGAAGAACTGAAGAGTGATAATGAGAGCATTTAATATTAAAGCTGTCACTAAGATGAACTTTAATTGTGGTAAAGCTGAAGTAAGTTTCTAGGTTTGGATGCTGAATCAATGCCATCTAGTGGTTAGTAGGGTTGTGTTTTTAGTGGGGTTTTTTTTGTTTGTTTTGGTTCATTTGTTTTTTTAATTATTTTTTATTTTTGGTTTTGTTTTATGGTCATGAAGATCAAAGCCATCATCAAAAAGTTCCACCTAATTAGTATCTTTAGTACTTTTGTGAAAATTGTCTAAATATTTCTCCAAGTTGAGCAACTAAAAACCATTGATGTGTAATGATAAAGATATGTGCAAATTCAGAAATATTTACATTTCCCTTTGTTCTAATAACTTTATCCATCACAGACTAAGACCCTTTTATATTGAAGCTTGCCTTGCATGGCAACTTATCCGACACTCCCAATTTAAAAGAATATCTTTTCTTCACTATGACCTAAGGAGATGGGAACACCAGACTGACCAGCAATAACAACATTATGTCAGTTTGTCTAACAAAAGATATTTCCTCTGATGATAGGCCTTACAATGAGCTGCATTTTCTTAGCTTTTAATTATGAAGATCATCAAGTTTCCAGGTGTTTGTCGTCACACCTGGCCCCTTAGCAATAAATTCTTTTGTGTCAACAAGTGCTGACAAGAACAAGACTTAACAAGGAGGATTCATTTCAAAGCTTGGTAGATAAACAAAGAAGTTCTGAGCCCCCCTGCAGTCATATATATGTAAAAGGAGCTGCTTTGGTGGTCTGTTGTTTACTTGCAGAGTGCTGGCAGAAGTAAAATGTAGGAAACAAATGTAGTGTTGTGTCATTACCCCTTACAGGCTGACTGTGGTAGTGAGTGTGTATTAGAACACACACACAGTTGTGAGCATGGTACTTTATATTCATAAGACTGGTGTGCTAAAAATGTATCTGCTGATCATTTCCTAAACTGTATTCCTCACGTCAGGATTTATAGTAGAGTAGACACATTCATAAATGTTTGGTATTCTCTTCAGTGGTATGCAGCTCTCAGGTAATAAATTGCTTCAATTTGTTCCTAATGTCACTGCTGATCTACAGTTCATCAGGCAACAGGAACAAAGGAGATGAGGGTTGTACTAAAACGTGAAAAGGTGGTGTGCTGGGTACCAAAATTCTGCAAAGACTGAGTGCCTCAGACACAGCTAAAGGCAACAAAAGTGAAAACTCTCTGGGCAGGATCTTAAAGGAGCCCTGGGAATATTGCAGTAAGAGGACTCTTTACTCTGTGTTTATTATATTGGGAGGGGGGGTTGTTACATTTTCCTATTTTTATGTTTGTCCTAACTGTTTTTCTTTTTCTTTTATGGGCTCCATAAGGCTAGTCAAATTTGCCCTTTTAGAGAGGGGAAAATCCAGCCTTATCTTGTAAATTGTACTGATAAATGAGATTGGGCTTTGAGATCTTGATTGCTGCTTTAAACTTTCTCCCCCCTGTGAAAAAGTCCTCTGGGACTCTATGAAAGGAATCCAACAACACTGGAACTACAGGTCCTTAAAACTGCCTAACTCTAATGCATTTCTACGAACTTAAGTCAGTGAATCAGACGTCTAAGAAGTTTTGTTTAAGCAAAGAATCTTTACGCATGTAGTGCATGAAAAATCTGTACGTATGCATGAACATCTGCAACTGATGCATATATAGATAGTGTTGAAAGAATTAAGAACTTCTGTGGTCTGTCCTTGCAAACAGGAGAAAATCAGCAATAAATGAAGGAACACACTGTCAGTGATACACTGCTTGAATTTTATTTCCATCAGAGGCAGCTGGAATTACCTTTCAACAAAGTCTGTTGTTTGATGGGATTTGATACCTGACCTCTATAAACAATACAAACCCTCAGAAATTATAAAAATAACTGCCTCACTGGGCCTGTAACATCGTCTTTGCATATCTTCTCATTTTCATCATCTGGGGCTTCAAAAGCTTGTAAGCTAGTATTATTGTCAAGCATTTTGCTTTTCTTGGGCATAAAGTCATGGATATTCTGTCGGAACTGAATGCTTAGAAATTATTTCAGAGGAGGTGTTGAGCTTCAGGAGTGAGTCCTTTGAGGTATGTTTGTGAGAATGTGGTATGACCACAGTAGCTGGTGGCAGTGTGAATGTACTGTAGCACTTGGTACTCATCTTCTCCTGGATAGCTGTTCCAGCATTAGCTTTAATTATTTACAATAACAGCTTCTGCATTTAAAACCTTGAGTGCTTAATAAATTGAAAATACTTTTTTACCCACTTTTTTAAAGCTACATATGCTTGAAATTTAGATTGACCTCAGTGCTGATCTTGCCAGATGTCCTGTTTAACCCAAGAGTTGCCTTGATGAAAAGCTGTGGGTAAGCCAGCTACAGTGGCCTTGGCCATCCTCTGCTGTCCCCTCTACCTTGCAGTGATCTCCAGCACCCAACACTGGACAGACAAGGTGGTCCCTCACTTTACGGGCAGCAAGTACCACATGTCACAGATGGTCCACTAATGATCAAGAGAATGAAAAGCACTAACTAGTGGAAATTTTTATCTTGTTTATAGAAATCACTGGTCTTGTCACTATCACGTTTGCATTGCCACTAAGCTACAAGAGTTGAAACTGTGTCCTGGCTTGTGCTCATGTCTGACCACATTAAATTCTGAAATTATACTGAAATGGTAGGATCAGTCTATCCAGCTGTAAATTGGACAATGCTGTTTGTTCTCATCAGCTATAACACTATTGTGAAGCCAAGCTTGGTAAAGTGTAGGAAGTAGCTCTGACATTAATGGTCACAAAACAGCCAGAACTGTGTGGGGCTATTCTGTGTGACTTCATTTTTGTAGGTGGCAGCTGTGTAAGACTTAGGCAGCTCAAAAGTGGAAAAAAAAAAAAAAATCTTGCCCTTACCAAGGTTACATGTAATAACAGAAAACTCAAAGCTTTTGGGCTTTGAAAAAAGTTCCCAAAACCTCATGCTGGAATTGTTTGCAATTTCAGCAGAAAAGTGGGGGATGGTGCGAGGAGCACCCCTGTCATTGGTGACGGTTATTATGATCTACTTGGTTAAATAGCACTGGCCTCTTTTGAATATGTTTGAAGATACATTTAATTATAAAATCCAATGAAATATCCTTCATGCTTTATTAAGAAGCAAGAACTAGTAGTCACCATTAGGAAGAATTTTTTACTGATGAAAGAAAATGAATGTCAAATAAAAGGATAATGAAATGACACTTACTCTTTCCGCCTGTGAGTGAATATGGTATTAGAGTTTTACTTCCGCAGAGCTTCTGAACATTCCTGGTATATCTTTGCACTGTGGAGAGCTCATGGCAATTCCTCAAAGAGTTACATCATAAGGATATTATAGGGCTGCAGCTGTGCCCTACTTATACAGAGGGAACCCAGAGGCATTTTCTTGTTCCTCTTCTAATTTCCTTGTTCTTAGTATTTCTTAGTGGTTTCTGAAAAGTCCTAAGAAAAATGCCTACTTTCTGCATATTTAGGTGATGTGATACCTTTGAGAATCTGAATGGAAGATAGTTTTGGTCAAACACACTCTTCTTGTGTAAGTCAGTATCAATTGCCGTGACTAATGCTCTGATGCCATCTTTCTACTAAAGAATCCACTTTTCCTGATGGAACAAAACTCAATCACTTGAACACAGTATTGCCCTTCTGTTTGCAGTTACTGCTCCAACACCTGGCTTTTTTCACCAGGTTTTTTGAAAGAAATGTCTGTTTTCCTAAAAAACCCATGTAAGTTTAGGCAAGTGGTGGCCAATCGGACATCACCAATACAGAATATTTTTAAACCACACATTCATATGTCTAGTAGTGTTTTCTTTCTCTCATATACCAATTTTCCTGTGGAAGACAACTTATCAAGTGCAGTGCAGCAAAAATTCAATGAAAAAAGGATAGCACTAAGAATGAGTTCCCAATATGTCCTACTGTTCAGGGAATGACTTCCTCAGCAGTGGAATCTCCTTTCCTTTGAAATTCATTCACATTGTGACATTCAGAATCGACCTAATTCCATGATTCAAAAGCTGACTAGAGACTATGAAGTGGCTTTAGCACAGAAGCATTGAACTGATGTAATAATTTTCTGACAGTAGGTGAGGTAATCAAATCTCTTTTACTGCCTGATAAATGACTTTTCTTTWGCAGAAGTGCAGCAGATAGCACATATCTAATTAGACGACACAAAGACACTGCAGTACGTGCTCCACAGAAAAATATCCTCAGAATATATTTTCGAAAGCTGCTCATCAGCTAACTCTCAGTTTTCTGGAAAAGAAATCATGCATCCTTTGATGAGGAATAACAGCCGTATCCCCTCAATGACATTCAAAAATTTAGTGCCATGGGATCAGAATAGTCACGTGTTGTGGACAGGACTTGTTTAGTATGCATGGGTATGTTCCTGCAATGCAATTGCATTTCATGAATCGCACTGGTACAGCAGCCCTCCCCTCAAAACAGATGCTCCCTCTTCCCTCTGCGCAACCACTGACAAAGGGGAGGATAAAATACACTTTTAGACAGTCACAGCTGTCCATCGCTAGGCCTAATCATCAGCAATTGTGTCACAAAGCTCAGTAGCTCTGGGATTATGCATTTGAAATGAGCTTTAAAACGGAGATTGCAGGAGTGTGTCAGAGCTCACCCAATACCTCTCTTTTTTGACAGATTTCCAGATTTCTTCTGTGTTCAAGGACTTCAGATAAGGAACCATTTAATACCAGCTTTACCTCTAGTTTCTTGCTTCATGAAGAAAGCTGCAACAGTTTGCCATGAGGACAATAGATATACTTTTCCCCCTACAATCAAGCAAGATTTAATTTCTATTTCTGTCACTATGGCATCACACAAGCAGACAAGGTTTTTATTTCATTGAATTATTTTATTTGAGTTATAAATATTTAAATATCATTGAATAGTGAGTCAGAAAAGAAATTCCAACTACATTAAAAGGATATACTGATTTGTATCTCCTAAGTGATATGAAGAAGAAATAGGGAAAATAGGGTCTAGATTATAAAGGTGAGCAAAAAATCTAAGAAAACACTGATACAATGAGCACATCTGGTAATTAAACCACTTCACTGAATCCTACAATTAGAAAAGGCACAATTGTCACAAAAATACATATGCTTGCATTGCCTATACATATATTTAAAGTGAAAATACATATAGTATATTTTTCAGTGAAGATAAATAAAATCACAATGGCACACTAGTTGGTACTCCTTAGCCACTAAAATGGTAATTGTGCTCCAGAATTACTCTTACAAATAGAATCTACATAGTCCCATGCTCATGGGTAAAGAAAATGAGTTAGAGCCCAGAGTCAATGAATAATTGGTGAGATCACTGCAGTAAATCAGAGCAAGAAATTAGGAAAACTGGTAAATGCTACTTGATAGGAGCAGAGTTTAAGAGTAGCCTCAAATCCTTTCTACATTGTACAGAATCAAAAGCAGCAGGAAGAAGAAATAGCAGCCAAAACACAGGAAGTACTGACCAAGATGTTTTGAACTACGGCGGCAAAAATGGGTATTGTCTGCTAACAGTGTTTACTCAGCTATTCACACATTAAATGTTCAATTAAAGTAATAAGATCAAAGCAGATGGAAAGTAGTGCAGGAAATGACAAATGTTGTTGCATGAATTCTTTGTGCTATCTCAGGCTGATGGCCATCCACCTTAGCCTGTCTTTAGAGGTGGCCAGCTTATCTGATGCTTCAAGAAAAGGATAATAAACAAAACAAGTAAAACAGAAGTGATGCTGTGGGACAAAATTCCACTTTAGTTTGGTCAAGACACTGAATGAAACTTCAGAACTGGAGGTTTAGTTATAATACTTGTTTTAACAAAAACCTACCAATGTCAGGAGGAGGTTAGGAGTTCCAAAGGAGTTGGGTGAACATATGAACTCAGAACCCCACATTTCAAGTCCCAGTAGACCAGGATTACTGTTTGTCTCAGCTCTTGCCTGACACATTTCTTACGCAGAGGTTGGAAAAAGTGTGCTCATTCAGGGTCCTATGCCCAAATAAAGAGCACCCTGAAGATATTTCTAAAAACTGTGCTGTTTCATGCTAAGAATTTTTGGTGATGGCCTATTCACCACTTTCCATGGTTAAACTGGATGAATATTACACCAGATGTGTTTCCATAGCTTCTAGTGGAAGCAGTTAGGCCTTCTCATCAGCTCATCAGACACTTAAAAAGACCTTGCATTTGTTCCTATACTTAAACACAGTGATCAAGTTTTTGTGGTCTCCTAGGGCATCTATATGAACTAAAGTCCTTACATACTTAATAGAAATGTTGTTTTCCAATTCCTGCATCTTTCAGTGTATTTTGAAATTTCTCCAATTTCCATGGTCATCTTGAAACACAATCAGCTGCCGCAAACCAAGCAGTTTGTAAGTAAATTCCTTACTTTCATATCTCTATCCCTGTTTATACAGCTAAAACTTCCCTTCATTGTAGAGACAGAATAAAGTAACTATATTTCTTATGAGAAATTCTGAGGTCATTACCCAGAACTTCGCACAATCATTGCTTTCTATAACTTCATTTCTCATCCCACAAGCATTCAAAGTTCCATTTTTTAAAATATCCTACTTAAGGGTGAAACTGTATTAAAAATCTTATTTCTAATGGAGGTAACTGAGTTTATTTTGGAGTTCATACTAAAAAAGACAGATTTCCAGATTTATTTCCCATTCAACAAAAAAAATGTTGTTATAAGAGGACACCTATAAACAATTAAATTATTTGATTTTATACTGTCATCATCGCACAGGCACTTTTCTTGAGTTACAGGTTATCCATTAGGGGGATTATATGACTTAAGAAGAAATGAATCTCTTTGATTATCTAATCTTATTCTAAAGTCTGCACTATTGTAGACTATTAAAACTATTTTTAGAATCGTAAAGAGCTTGGTGGAATAACTGCCCTAATTTCTAAAGCTGTGCTAGTAAAACGTGAGAATTTAAAAAATATAATTAATTTACATTTGTTTCTAAGTAATGATGATTGAGGAAGGTGATCCTGGCCCTCTCCTCAGCCCTAGTGAGGCTGTATCCAGACTACTGCCTCCAATTCTGGACTCCTCGGTACAAGAGATACATGGAGCTCCTTTTGACACAGATAAGATTTTATCATAAGGTATGTGATGGAAAATTTCTCATCTTTTTCAAGTTTTCCATATTTGACAGGTAATATAAAGTATTTCCATTTTATGTAGCACCCACACAGTCATTTAGTAACCGACAATGATCATTCTTTGTAAATAGACACCAAATCTAAGGCTGATTTGAGGTAATTTATTCAAACACACTTGGGCTGAAGATACACATGAGAAGATATTATGCTAGTTAAATGTTTCTAAGTAGATATGATACATTTTATTGAAGAGCCTGCAATAAAATCAGATTTGTGACTCGTGTTATTTACACAAGATAAACATTATGTAGACTGCAAATATTTAATAATTCTAATTTTATTTAGTCTCTCTAGTTTAATAGATTACTTCCTTTTTATCATTCCAGCTAAACTTTGAATGCTAAATAGCCAACCAGATCAGCAGCTGCTACAACCATAAGCAGAGCTGAATTTTGATTATCCAGAATGTTATGAAACTATGGATGAGTCTACTCTAAGTTGTGAACCTTCACTTACTGAGAAATATGCTCTAATCATCACAGCTGATTCACTTGACCACAAATACAACTTGATTAGAGTCAGAGCAAGGTTACAACCTGTTGTTTAGGTCGGTCACTTGGGAAAGGGAAAACTTGAGTTTAAGTCATTTCTGAAATTACTTCTTAATTTATATACTTCAATGTAATATTAGATCATTCCTGCTGCTGGAAACCTCTTCCATGTTGTTTTTGAAGCCTCTTTCTTTTTTTGGTAAATCCTTGGGGTTATTTTTTATTCCAAATTTCATGGAATTTTTTTCCCTATCAAAGCAGTTCTTTTTGTCCTATAAATTAGATTGTACTTTGCAATCAACTTTGGTTTACTGACTATTTATCATTCTGGACATGGATAAGCTRGATTTCATACTCGTGGCCTCAGTGATGTTCATCAGAAGTCAGGACATGAAAAGCAACTGGGAAGCAAAAGAACATACACTGGAAAATAATTTTAAGAATTCTGAAAACTTAGAAAATTTAGGCTTATTGTGACTGGACTGTGTAAGGGGTGGCAATGATGTATGGTGAAAATGCAGAAGAGGAAGGAAGAACATAGCCAGGAGAAGCAGTGAGAATTATGAAGGCATGAATCAATTACCTAACTGATCATCTGTTTGAATATTGTACTATTGTAAATATTGCTTTTCCAGGAAAATGCAATTTTGTAAATAGCATTAAAAGGTTTTCTGTACTTACAGCTTTCTGATGAAATTACTGCACGCGAAAAATGTATCCAATTACTAAACTACATCTGGATGTTCACAACATGGCAAATTAACATCAAGAACAACTGAGGCCAGAAACGCAAGACAATGTAATATTTGCGGGAACTCCTAGTGTTACTAATCTTCACAAGTATTGCATTGGTTTTTTATTACTATTATTAGGAAATACCATAATAAAATAGATTTATTTAACTCAATCCTTAAGTGTAAATTATTTTTCATAAATTATTAAAATGCTATAATCCTTTTGAGTAATATCTATATCAAAGATATACAGAATTAAGACTATATTTCATCTTTAACAACTATTTCTGGAGCATAATACCAATAAGCATAATAAATAAAGCTTTAATATGCTGAAATAGGGAGTGGATTTTCAGACCAGGAAAGAGCTATTACAGTAAGATACGGTTCACACATTTTTCATTTTAGATGAAAACTTCCTCTAGCAGATCTGTATGAATTATATTCTCTTACTTTAGAGAATTTCTGTTTTTAGATGCTTCATTTAATGAAAAATATTTAAATAGGTCTGCACGCAGAGTGCGCTATATTTAATTAATTTCCCTAGCAAAAATGTTGAATAAAATTTTCTAACAACTTCCTAATTTTTTAGTGTTCATAAAATTTGGCAGAAATACTAATTATGGATGAGGTCTGGACATGTGAAGGAGAAGATGATGGTGATGAGAACTCATGGCTCTACCAAGGGTGACTGCCAGCTGAACAGCCTGACTGCCCTTGGTGATACGATGACAGTCTGGATGGATGAGGGGTGGGCAGCAGATGTAATTTACTGTCACTTTAGCAGAGCTTTTGACACTTTCTCCTGCTGTGTTCTTGTATACAAGTTGAGCTATCACAGTCTGGATGGACCAGGATGGTTGGAACTGGAGCACTTGTCCTGTAGGGTGAGGTTGAGGGACCAGGGCTGGTTCAGCCAGGAGATAAGAAGATTTTGGGGGCATTCGAAGTACGAGCAGCTCCTGGAATACACAGGGTTACCCAGAAAACAAAAGCAAACTCATCAAAGAGGCACATGGTGGGAGGATGAGAGACAATAGCCATAAATGGGAGCTACAGGGGTTCAGACTGGAATTAAGGAAAGTTTTCAGCCTGATGACAGTCAGGCAGGGGCACAGCCCAGGGAGGCTGTGCAGTCTCTGTCCTTGGAGGTTTTTATGACCCAACTGAAGAAAGCCCTGGGCAGCCTCGTTGGATCTCTGGAAAGCTGATCCTGCTTTGAATAGGAGACCTCTAAAGGCCGTTTCCTACTAGTATTATTATGAGATTAAGACTGATATATACCTGTCTAAAATACCCACTAAAACTGCATAAATTTTAACCATCTTGGGAGATCTTGTTCCAGTTCTCTCAGGTCTGTGAAGGAAAGATGATGCTTGCAAAGGGTCCTGTTGGTTATTAAGAGTGTTACAATATCTGCTGTTTAATCTCTGAAGAAGCATTTGTAGACAGCTTTGATATAAATACAGTAATCAGAATTCATTCATCTGACAGTGTAACATGGCATTTCATTTTACAGACCAAAAAAAAAAAAGAAAGAAAATACTTTCAAAGGAAGCAGAAATCTTTTCCTTCTTCAGAAAATGAACACAGTCTGGCAGTCACAATCACAGCTTTAAGATTAAATGGAGCAGTTTTACAGATAAAGGGGTTCTACTATCACAGTGAAATTTCTAAAGGTTTTTTATTTGGAACTCAGGAAAAAGGGAGAATAAACCTGGAGGAAAGCAGACTGATTTTCAAGCATATACTTAAGTGTTTGTCTGGCTCTTCCCATGAGCTCTCAGCCGCAGGTGCACATGACAGGTGCTGGTGTGCTACATGTGTTTCTGCACGTGTGGGGAAGATCTGCATTAAGCTCAAGTACTGTCAGTCTTGTTGGCATACATGAAAACACGAGAGTAAATGGGAAAAGTGTATATGGGTCCAGTGTGTTAACCTCAGAAAAACATGCGAGTCTGTATGCAACAAGCTTGCATTAAATCATGGCGAGTCAGAGTGATGTCTGTCTCTTCAAACAAAACTTTGTTTGTGAATGCTGCACTGTGGCAAGAAGACTACATTGGTGTCAGTAATACCATGGCATTACGAAATATGGGCCAGTGCTGACTCTTCGCCTTCCAGCACTAAATAACTGCCTCTGGAAAAAGCACGGGCCACGCAGTTCTCTGGTCTTCTCTTTCTTTTCAAACCTTTGGGCAGCACTAATTACTTTTTGGCCAAGAAAGAATTGCTTGGAGCTTTTAGCTCAACGAACCCATCTTGGTGGCCAGCTGCATTCTGGAAAAATATTAAGTCTGTAGTATTTTCACCACTTGCTGACCTGCTAAATAGAAAAATGGGCTAACAGGTATAATGAGGTGATAATCACAAGGCTACCAAATCAGTCATATGGTATTACTGATAACTTGCTGCCAAAAAGCCCAGTAATCCCAAGCATCCATGTTTTGTGCCACATGTATTAACAAGCTGTAGCTGTGCTAATTTTGTTTTTATATAGCTTATAGGAAACGTGTCATGAATAACAGCTAAGCCATCTTCCAAGAGTAACATTAATACTTTAAGCTTCTGTTAACATAGAGACACTGAATGAAATGGGAAGTTAAATATTCTATGAAAGATGACTGCTTCACAAAAGTCTGTTCACTTTCAAAGTCTCCTCTGATGATGAAACTGAAACGCGAAGGTGTATGTGGAACTGTGGCCATCTGTGGCCAACTGTGGCCATTGTTTATCACTGTTCCAGGATTGTAAAAGGGACCTTAGGGTAGGCATGGAGATGGCTGACAGGCTCTACAAGCAAGGCTAACTTTGATTTGAGCGAGGTTCTGAAATATGAACGCATGTAGTTGAGAGCAGTTCTACATACTACTCTTTAACCAAATTACCCTTGCTATATCATTTTGGGGATATGGATCTGTAAATACATATTCTTTTTTAATAAACTAACAGAAGGATCTGTAATTACATATTCTTTTTTAATAAACTAACAGAAGAAATATGGTATTGTGAGCAACTGGTGGATTCTATCCATAGTACAAACTAGCCAAACCTATAACAATAAACATAAAGAAAGCATATTAGGGGATTTAGCATTTTCTTGTTTTCACGTACTGAATCTCCCTGAGGAAGTTGCTTTCCATTCTTTAAACAGCAGTTACATAAGAAATGAATCCTGACTTAATCGAAGTCCATGATAAAACTTCAAAAGGATTAGCATTTCATCCTTGCTTATATTGTGAGTTTTATGGAGAAGTTTCCAAAGAGTCTAAGGGTTATGAAATGTGACTGTAGACGTTCTTCTGCAACAAATGCTGAAGGAGTAGATACCATATTCAGAAGTGTTCTCCAAGAACCTCACTTTTATCCATGAATCTAAACAATTGATTAGATGGAATTAATGCAAGTAATTGTTAAAAATGCATGCTGTTTTCTATCTAGAAGAAAATGAATTTTAATGTACACTTTGGTAGTTGACGGCATTTTAAGGCATATATTTGTCATTAGATTTGCATGTTGAATATGAGAGTATAGCATTTAGTCTTTCCCTGGTTTATGAATCATGTTATTCTCTGCAATTAAAGCAAGAACTTCTAACGAAAGACAAAACCTGAATGGCTTCACAGGAGAACATGCCAAATTATTCAGGGTTTAAATATCTTAGTCGTCAGGCTGTAACCTCAGACTCCTGGTTCCTCCTGTAGACACAAGACAAATAATTGGCCAGCAAGGAGAGCTGTGCTCTTTGCCAGTTGGTTCTACCAAATTAATAAATGAACCCTGACTAAATGGCCAGGGAAACTCCATTTGAACGTGTAATTCAGTGGATGCTGAGGAGTGATTTTGATTAGTTTAAATGAAAAAGGATTTTCAAAAATTGCTGAAAATCTCTAACAGCATGTCTTTGTATCTTCAGAGATTTGCTGGAGAGAATATTAGGCTGTATAATTGAGCTATTAGTGAGCTGCATGAAGAGAAGCACAGAAAGCAGTAAAGGCAGCGCCATTACACACATCGTTGGCATATTTTTGAAATGAGTAGGCTATACAGAATTTTGGTCACTGCATCAAAAAAAACCCTGAAAGAAACAGAGGCAGCCCAGCAGTTCTGACAGAAAAATTACAGCTCTAGAGAGCTCATCTTTACATAAAAAGATGAGATAAATACTGGCACCATTTCATATTGAAATAGAGTCCATGTGAGGTGATGTGACAGAGGCTTAGGAAAACGCATGTTACCCTGGCTGTCATTCAGATGTCCTGGAAACACAGAACTGCAAAAGCCAACGATGAAATACAAGGGAAGGTGGGAAGGCAAGCTCTCATTAATGAAATGTATAAATATGAGGAAGAAGTAGATGGAAAGGTTAGGAAAGAGAATAATTCTTACTATTGCTAATGATTTCAATGATAACCATAGCAAGGACAAGAGGAACTCTTCTCCTGAGTGCTTTTTTGAACGAGATGACCTCTCCACAAGCCCTTCAGTAATGCTTGGACAGTTCTGGGCAAGTGTTTACCCTCCCTTATAGCTTCTGTCCAGTTCTGAGTCCCAAATTCAGCCTCTTCGTCTCAGTGGTGGCTTGTTTGGCAGGGGCCGCAATGTCAGCCTACAGTTCCCCTTGAGGCCAGGCTGTGTCACTAGTGGATTCAGTGTCAGTCACCACTCTTGGGACCAACAAAGCTGAAATCATAGCAGGTGTTTGGAGGGTGAGAAGAGATAATGCAGCTGAACTCCCAGCTTCACAGCTCTCCAGTTCTAAATAATGAGTGAGAATAGTTTCGGACTGCTGTAACTCACCTCCAGCTGCCTGCCGCCCACAGGACAATTTTGGAAGCAAGAACAGATAGAGCATATGGACCTTTGACTTTTTCCCCTTGGTCTTGATGTCTGACATGTCACCTGCTAGTTTCATTTCCACACAGGAAGTCCTTTAACACCAGCTGCCTTTCTGATTGTTCCACTGGACAGATAGCAGGCTCCAATCCTATACACTGACACAGATTTTCCCATATCTATTTTACTACCTCCAGGGAAATCTTTTGTTCTACTTTTCGTCTTAGTTTTTGCCAGCATTAGTCGGCATATCTTGTTGCATCTTGTCTTCAATTTGGTACACAGCCTGAGTGATAATAAGCATTTGCAGGATACCTGCATCCCACTGACTCCCATTAAAATATAGCAAGTTTTATGAATCTCTTGGAATCTGACCAGCAGACTGTTCCTCTTTCCAACAGCAATATTTGTAATGCATCAGGAACTTTCATAGAGCTATCAGCAGAAAATATATAGTGTAAACAACTGCACTGTACAATCCCAGCATCCAAGCTTTAGCCTAGCAGCTACTATGTGCCTAAGTCTTGCACACAGGGGATTCTGAGTCTATTATTTATAATATAAAGCAAATAGAAATGTTTTTTATTTTAAATAACAACAACAAAAAAATCATCAGGGTAACTGCACTGAAATAAATCATATTAAAGTCAAATTCTTCTTGTTTCAGGCTGTTAGTATCTATCATTAAAGAGTACACCCATTCTCCATTGCATGACAAACCTTCTGTTCTGCTAGTCAAGGAAAAAACGATAATTATACATGCCCAGTGATTCTGAACTTGTTTTTCGGACAGAGATTAGGATATGCCAAGGACTCTACAGGTACAAACCATGATTTTTGCTTCCTGCTGAATCAATTCAGATGATTGCAATGATGACAGTCACCGTGTCTCATGTGTGGAGGCTTTTTTTCTCTTCCTTTCTTTACTGTTTTTTTCAAACGCAGATCTGCTTCAGACAGAAAATATGTGAGTGCTTTTGGAAGTGGAAGAGCCTAAAGCAACTTTTCCTTAACCAATTAACTTTGACTTGTGGTGTTCAAATTTTAATTTTCCAGGATGCAAATTTATTTGTCGTTATTTAGCTGCAGAAATATCCGTGCAGATTGTTATTCCTAGAAAGTCTATTTTGAGAGAAAATGAGAGAAGATTTATTTGTATCTTGATGCAAGCACTAGATGTAGAAGGGTTTGATTTTTGAAAGACAAAAGAGATCTTTTGAAAGACTAAAGACATCAAGAACTTGAGGCAAAAAGACAGTGTTGAGACACATGATAGAGTCACCCCAAGACACCCACCTGTGCGTGTGTGTGTATGTACAGACATGAAAGACATATACATACACATGTACACAATATTTTTAAAAAATCCTTTAGCAGGAGTGTGGTAATCACTGCTATCTCTTGTAATGGCTTTTGTTATGCATCAATTGAGTACATGTCTGTGTGTGTGAGTGTCTGTGCATGCAGAGGCAGGGAAAGTCAGGGACTGCAAGTGTGAGAGCAAGATGGAAGAGCAGAGTGATATTCTAACACCTTTGTGTGATGTGTGATACATTTGAACACTGGTATCACATTTTCTTGAAATAGTGCTTGCTTCACGATTTGCTGCACTTCAGCATAAACTGGTTTTTGCTGCATTTTCCCAAAGTAATCACAGAAGAAGAGAAGCAGTAAAATAAATATTATCCTGAGGAAAGACTTTTCTCTCTGCTCCTTAATAGTGCAGCTAACACCTAATACAGAAATGGAATAAAATAGTAACATTTGCTGTCTATTTTATTTTAATGAGAAAATTATCATTAGAATTAGACAAATGGAATATTTATTTATGTAACTTTACTTTTGAAGTAGCAAAAAATCTGCATGAGATGCTGAATTAGAAAAATGAACAATACTTTACCTCTATGTGGACTCATAGATGGAGACAAATGGCCCATGATGGTGACTGCAGAAATGGAAGCAGGATAACTGGCCGTGCTGAGGTAAACCCATCTGGGCAACCACATTTGTGGCAAGATCTTGCTGCCTGGGGTGGAAATTCTAATTTTGAAAGTGTGTCACGTTAGATGCTCCTTTACCAAAGAGTTGGGCCATGGAAGCACAGCTTCTCCTGGTACTGCAGCTGCTGGTGCTGGGCTGGATGTTCAAAGGGCCTCCTCCACACATCATACATGGAGTAAGTGGGTCACACTGATCACACAAGCTTGAATGGAAATCCTAGTCACCCAGGAATCCTGGAAGTCATAATGGACTGGCCAGAAGGCAAGATTGTGGAACATCACCAGAGGAGGAGGTGATGCGTGCTGAAGCATCCTCGCGTTGAGTGCCCTAAAGGGTTGTCATGGTTTAACTCCAGCCAGCAACTAAGAACCATGCAGCCACTTACTCCTACTCCCCACCCAGGTGGGATGAGGAGGAGAACTGGGAAAAAAAATTAAAACTCAGGGATTGAGATATGAACAGTTTAATAATGGAAGCAAAGTAAAATATAATACTAATACTAATGATTTTAATTATACTAATGAGAATAGTGCTATTTAAAATAATAGTAATAGTAATAGTAATAGTAATAGTAATAGTAATAGTAATAGTAATAGTAATGAAAAGAGGAGAGAGGAAAGGAATAAAATGCAGGAAAAATAAGTGATATTCAATAAAATTACTAACCACCCACTGAGCGATGCCCAGTGGCACTTACTTGAGTATAAACTGAGGTTTGCTGCATTTTTCCAACTTAGTAACTAAAGAAGGAAAGCAATAAACTAAATTCCAATCCAAGGGAAGACTTTTCTGTGTGTACATTAATAGTGCAGCTAACACCTAATACAGAAACTTAGTGAAATAGCAACATTTGCTGTCTTTTCTGTTTAGTTTTTCTGAGAAATAATAAGATCTCTTTCCTTAGCAGTTGCACGTGTTATGACTTCTGTTTCCACAGCCACAATTTGCTCTTTTCTTAGATATGGCTATTTCATACTAAAAGTACACAGCTCTGAAACAGGCAGGCTTCTATTAATGGCATTCACATTGCAGAAATGAATCAAAGGTTCTCCTGGATGTTCAGATACGTGTAGTCATTTAAGGATCAAGGCCCAGAATTGTGTTTGCATTATTGTCAGCACATTTCTGAAGTAAAAAGTGAGAGAAAATTTAACAAGGATCACATAGATATATTAGCACTAATTGAAATATTTTACTGATGTTTTCCTCTCAAGCTAAAAAGTTCAAAGAGAAATAATTACATATTTCTGTATTGATGAAGAACATATATGAAATGTCAAACATGGGAATGACATCTCATGTTTATCATCAGACTCAAGTGTGATTCTTTTTATTGTGTTGGAATATGCAACACTGCTTTTCTGAATACTTCAGTGTTATTCAAAAATGTCAGATGGATTCTAGTCTTTGAAGTAAAGAGATTCTCATCTATAACACTGTTAGTCAGCAAAGCTCATTGTTAGGCAAAATCATGCAAAATAACACTGAGATTTTAAAAATGGAAACATCAAAGCAAGTAGCTAAAAATCCCACGCCTGAAAGCACACTATTATCTTGTGTTCTTAAAAAACATTAAATTTCCTTTTTGTCTGCTGGACATTTTGCTGCACATTTTCACCCTTTACTTTGTGAGAGACTTGTAACATGAAGAAATGTAAGTGTAAGAAGATAAGCAATAGATTCGAAGAAGGTACAAGAATAAGATGCCAAGAAAGAGGTGATGGGTTTTTGTCTTCAGAACAAACACATATGTAAACTCCAGGGCCCACCATGTCACATCTTTTTTTTTTTTGTTGCAACGAGAAAACAACTTATTCAAAAGAGGAACATTTGAATTTATAATAGCTACTTTAAAAATAAGCATAAAATTCTTTTCATTGCAAATAAACAGGTTTATATGCTAACAGTTTAGCATCTATTATGTTCACTGAACTTTATGGCTCATGCCCTGACTAATTTTTTAAAGTATTTCCTCTTTTTTGTTTTTTATTCAGGTACTTGGACAGTTGTAGTAGCTTCAGAAGTTCTGTGTGTAGTTTTTACACAGGTACTTGTGGTAAGAATGATTTTGGAAGCTGGGCTATGAGCCTACACATGTATAATTCAGATCTGGATAGTCATTTACACTGCCAATACTTGCCCAAGGATGGATTCACCTGGCACTGCAAAATACATTCCATCATTAAGGTGAAAAGTTTCATAAAATTCCCATCCTGTTCTCAGTTGAGGAACTGCTGTAGTAATTAGTCATAGCAAGCTTTGCTTTTTCTAAAACAGAATACGAAGTGACAATTTTGAAAACAATTTCTGATGGAAAGAAATACAGAAAAAGCAAACATGCACATGTCTGTGTATTCATATTCATACAGATATTATGTTTGAAAGGGACTAATTATTATCCTCAGAGTGCAACTTCATCACACATGGTCTGATCCCACATGGTCTCCTCTATTAAGTATGAATCTTGTTCCAATTGAGTGTTTTCATATGAAAAAACACAATTTTTTACACATGCAGTGCAGTCAAGAACACTTTTCTTCCTGAAAACTAGATTTTCCCAGCAGTGATTTAAAAAAGGCAAGCACTAGTTTTATTTAAATTGCAGGCATGATTTCTCCACAAARAAATACCCTCCTCCAAGCTTTAAAATACAAAATACCTGTTCATTCAGCTTTAATGAGTTAAAAAAAAATACAGTTTCCACAGTTAGGTGGCACTGTTTCCTTTTTCATACTGAAGCCTTTAAGTCATTGCAGTCACTGTGCTTCAGAAGAACAAAAAATATTGCTTTTTGCGATTAAGGCTTCACTCTAAAAAGGAACTGGACTAACATCAGACTGTCTCACGGGTCTGTAATTATTCCCTTCCCCTCTCTTTGAAGCTGACATGTGTTTCCTATAGTCTTTGTCTATCACCTTTTCTAAAGTGCCACAATTACTGTGGGTGTTTTGTAACTCGGAGAAATGCTTGAGGATGAAATTTCCATCCTCTCCAGGTGCCCTGTGCTTATTGCTGCGGCCTGCTTTCACTTTCCCTACAATGCCATTAGAGCCTTATATTCAACTCATCTGTATCAGACAAGTTGAGGATCCTCAAAAGTAAAAAATGCCATTTCCAAAAGACCCTGCCTTCAGGACAATTATGGGGGTGAAAGGAAGATGTGGCTCCATTTTAGCTGTGGTTTTGACGTGATCCATCCCTCTACAGCTGTGCCTTGCAAACTGAACTGTCTTGAAGAGAAAGGAATTTAACATGATTAAATGTGATTTATTGTGACTTAATATGATTAGGAACAGGGGTCTCACGTATGCCAAGATGATAAATTGGACCCATTGAGTATGAGAACCTCTGTTGATATGATAGGTCACAAAGAATTGTTGATGAAAATAGAAGAACCTGTAGTACTGAACATAAGCTAAAGCTACAATATCAAAAGCTGCCTCATGTTATTTCACCAATATTTCAAAATTCCTATTCTATTCATTATTCTTATTCTTATTCTTCTTATTATTATATAATAATAATTCGTTTTAATAATAACTGACTTTAATAACTACTGACTTCATAAAATATCTCATCTTGCCAAAATCTGGGTTTTTTTTAAAACAGGGCCAGTCAACTATCAATAAGCCTTTGGCAATGTACAAAGAAAAAATAATAAGACAGTCCATCTCAATGTCTGTCAAGAAAAAAATACGGTTGAAACACTTTGTGAAGTGGACTGAGATGTGTTGGAAGGTACTGTCTTCACAGACACAGTACAGTGGTCTTATCTCAACAATTGTGACCCAAGTTCAAGCAAGTGCTAAATTTGCACCTCTGGAGCTCTGCCCCATATTTTCTAAATCACAGCCTGGTGCAATATTTTATGTCAAGGAAAACACTTAAAGACAGCAACATCTTTTTTTTTTTTTTGTTTATTTTCTAGGCAGTCATGACAATGATGTCCTTTAGGAGTGGTTCATGGACTTCTCTAATGAAGCTTGAACTTCAGTTCTTGTGTGGCCAAGAAATCTCAGAAACATGCTGGACTGAGCCCATGAAACAAAACAGAGCTTTGTAGTTTTTGAATTGCTTTTCCATAACAGGATTCCAGTATGGTTGCCTGATATACATCATCTTTCCAAATACTTTCTTAATCTTAGTAGTGGTGTTTCCCACTTGATACAGTTTTACTATATCTTGTTTCAATAAAACTGCACTATTGAGTCATGGTTCGTGTTTTTCTGGAAAACTGCCTTTTTGGATGTAGTTTATTCTGCTATACAATTTAGTGCTATTTTTTAAGTGTGAGCTAAATAAACCATAAAACTTGGCCTCTTTGTGATATCTGTGTTCTTCTGGCTCTTTTCTAGCCAATCTTTTCCACAAAGCATTTCTTCTCTTCTTTAATTGCCAGTGGTCTATAGTGTTACTAGAGACTTTATGGACTTGAGAAGTTATTAGCTATTAATATACCACAAGTTACTGAACACCCATCAAGAATGTTTTGCTATTCTAATAATCCATCTGTGAAAGAAGACACCAGGGAATGCAGAAGACCTACTGACGTACACAGCTGTTACTACTATTTTTTTATTTAATGGTTCCTTTCTTCTCTGTAGACATTTGTGGTGGGTTGACCTTGGCTGGGCGCCAGGTGCTCACCAAGCCGCTCTATCACTCCCCTTCCCTGTGGGACAGGGGAGAGAAAATGAGATGGAAAACCACTTGTAGGTTGAGATAAAGCAGTTTACTAAAGCAAAAGCAAAGGTTTGTGTACACATAAGCAAAGAGAAAAAGAAGTTTATTCTTTAATTCCCATCAGCCAAGTGATGTTCAGCAACTTCTTGGGAAGCTTCAAGCACCGATGGTGGTTGCTCCAGAAGGCAAGTATTGTAGATAACGGATTTCCCCCTACTTCCTCCTATCCTTAGCCTTTGTATGTGAGCGATGTCATATGGTATGGAATATCCTGTTGGTTAATTTGGGTCAGCTGGCATGGTTGTGTCTTCTCCCAGGATCTTGCCCACTCGCAGACCCTTGGTAGAGCGGGAGTGTTGAGAGACAGCACTGATGCCATCACTGCTCTGCAGTAGCCAAAGCACTGGTGTGTTATCAACGCTTTTCTAACTACCAATGTAAAACACAACACTGTGTGGCCTGCTGTGGGAAAAAGAACTCCATCTAAACCAGACCCAATACAACACTTAATTTGAAGAGAGAACTTTTCACAGAATTCGATCAAATCTTTGTAAGTGTTGAAGTTGCTGGCTACATTTTCGGTAAAAAGTAGAGATTTACTGTGGTTTCTTTTTTTTTAAAGGGTGAAGAAACAAAATTGAAAAAACCCAGGCTGTTCAGATATGTGTAATTCATCCTTTGATGACATCTTGAGGATGTCTGTGGACTTTTCTGTTAGAAAACCTGGAAGAATGCAGAGATTTATAGTAGAAGTTGGCTATTTCTTGTTTAGGCAGTGGTCCTAAAATCTGCTTTCAAGTAATCTTTTGAACTCTGAGGGGATAACAGCATCTCTGGGGAGAAGAATTGTTGGAACTCAAATTTTTTTTGTAAGATCCACTGATCAAGCTTACTCCTCTCCTCCATGCAACTGACTCGCTTAGCATAACAAAACAAAGAAAGGAAAGGAAGACTCACCCTGTAAGTGAAATCTGTTGGATTTTCTGTCCTGTCTTCAGGAAAACATGGTGAATTTATCTGCCTTGGGAAGGACAAAAAGGAAGTTCTCAGTTAAGAATATTATTTTTTGGAAATCCTTCAGTAACAACTGAAACAATGGATCACTTTTCTCCATAAAGGACCTAAAATTTTATTTAT
Organism: Parotia lawesii; assembly: GCA_003713295.1. Classification (NCBI taxonomy): domain Eukaryota; kingdom Metazoa; phylum Chordata; class Aves; order Passeriformes; family Paradisaeidae; genus Parotia; species Parotia lawesii. Next base: position 476,245 of record RAHM01000176.1, on the reverse strand, counting down.
GATTAAACTAATAAAATAAAATTCTTCTACTGAAATGTTCAGATAAATAGTCAGCTGCAAAATGTCAGGTACATAATACTACAGCATTTGAAATGGGGTTCTAGTCTCTTAACATCCAAAACTGCATGTGCATTGGATATACAATTTATTAGTCAGCCTATTCAAGGCAGATGTCCTTCACAACAGGTGCTGGATCGCAAAGCAAAAAGAAGTTATTACGCATTTTATGGCACATGTACTATAGTATCATAGTTACATTTTCTTCTGTCCATGAATATTATCACATCTGCAATACAGCTGAGTTCTGTGCAATGTGTACAGCAGGTATACAGTTCTCTTCTTTTCCTTTATTCACAGAGTTTCGCTGGCTCATTGCACCTTAAGAAATTATTCCTGTATGAAGCATCTGACACGGAGGAGTTGAAATATTAGGAAAAATGCAACAATTTCTTGAATAAATAAACCCAATGTTTATGGTGGATAGTTCTCAGCATATTCTGAGGCCCTACATAATCACTGTTCTGTTTTGTTCTTGTCTGATTTTGCTGTTGTTTCTTGAGATCTGTAGGCACATAAATTAATGCCATTCATCAATATGACAGCTGAATTTTAAATTTAGGGTTGTTTTTTCAACAGTTCAGCTTCTCACTTTAATGTCAACAGTGATGCAAGCTTTACATTACGTACTTTTCATCATCTTTAATTCCAGATTTATGTGGCATAGATGAAGAGGAATGCACACATTCCTCAGTGGAGCAGACATTTTTCTTTTCTAGAGATCTCTCTCAAACAGCACCATAAGCTCTTCTGGAGTCATGAGACCATCCATGTTTAACTTAATCTTCTGTTGGGTCATCAAAGTGACACGGGAGTCACTCAAGGAGCTGGAAAGGCATGTTTCTGCTTCTGTTCCGTGCCAGCAGCCCTGCCTTAAGGCAGAAACTCAAAATTGTTTTTATGACCTGAATCTCTGCTTCTGTATATTTTTCTTCTAAGGGAGCGTGCAAAAACCATGCTCACTCATTCCTTTTTACAGGCTGATGATACAGTTTTCTTTTTTTATCTGCTGTTGTATTTGTCTGCTGKTTTTTTTGAGCTGTTGGACCTCTGTTACTCTGCCTCCTCTCCTCCATCCCTGCTCCCCGCCGCCCCAAAAACCCCCAAACCACCAACAAAAACCGCCCAAAACAGGCAGGGGGAGGAAAAAAAAGCTTATGAAACACTGTGAGGAGAAAATCTAATCTAAACCTTTGTCCTATGTTACAATGTAAGATGTAATCAGTAGTATGTATTCTATTATCATCTTCACAAGCTGTTAGAGCAGGTGGGGCAATGTTCCTTATCTCCTACCATGGCTCATCCCTGATAACTCCCTCCGAGGGCTATCTCTGTTAATGGGCTATCAAGGACCCGCTGCGTGACTCATAGAATTACATCAACCCATTGTGAGATGCTCCGCCCAGGTGGGAGGAACCAAGCATTCCCACCTGGATATAATCTGGGATTTGGAACAGCATGAGCAGCCCTTACCTATGGGGCTCCTAGAAGATAAGAGCTACCACTGGACCTTAAGGTGAAGACCAGACCCTTCTACAGAATCACTGCTTCAACAGGACCACTTCATCTGGACTGCTACCACCACTGTGACTAACAGGGTCTCAGGTTGTGTCCTGGCTCTGTCAGTGTTTTTGTACTATTGCATTTATTTTAATTTTCCTATTAAATTGTAATTCTGACTTGCGATCTCCCACTGGTTTGTTTTCAAACCAGTACAACCTTGTTTTTAGCATTTATGAGTGTGACAGAATTAACTGTAACCTTTCACAACAGGTGATTTTCCTTTTTAACATATTAACTTCTTAGGAGAAAAAGGGCTACCAATCCCAGCCTCTGGTTGAACCAAGGGGAAGGTCAGCTCTTTGCCTTCCTGAGAGCAAGACCTGGCCAGCTGTCCTGAGGCTCTAAATTTGCTGCAGGTCATAGACTGCAACCACGCTGCTGGATTGCAAATACCTTTTTCATTTTTCAGAGGAAGCTGCTGCGCAAGCAATGATATCAGCTTTATGTTTGTTTTGAGAAGCACTTTTCCTTCGTTTCCATTCCACTGAGTCTGCAGCAGAGCCATAGCACAGTACTTGTGGTAATTTTAAATGAGTAAACTTTCCACAAAGCAGCAGCTGTCAGGCTTGCCATATGRGAAAAACCCCACCTACGACAGAACACGTATCCAAACTTGGGACAAACAACCTGATAATAGGGTAGCACCAATAAGAAAGCAGTTTGAGAGTACGCTAGAAAAATAACTAAAAAATTAATTATCAATGTAAAGAATATTTTTATTTGAGAGTTCTGCATGCTTTTACTTGTTTTGAAAGGAACCTTTACTTCAGCTAGCAAACTGATTCCTGATTTTAGAGTCCCGTACAAAAAAATAACCTACAATGTTCAGACGAAAGTTCCTCAATTAAAGACAATGGCCATGCTCTGCGTACCCTTACAAACTTCTCCATGAAATGTGCAGTGGAACTAGCTATAATTAAATATATGCAGATATCACAATAATAAGAGCTTGATTAACTCAATTCTATAGGAAGCTCCATATTAATTTCCATAATGCTTAAAATTAGATGAGTTCCATCTGAATTTTAACATTTTCCCTTGCCAAATGAAGATGCTAATCGCACTATTCAAATGTTTGAAGAGAGGATTGAGAAAGAAGCTTAATGCAGACAAAAAAATCTATAGTGTTACCATTTTAGCAATACTCGTGTACCCGACGTAACCAATCATGAATAAAGCCCTTTTACTTAAATATTTGGGAAATGTCTAGTACATCTCAACAAACCAGGATATTTTATATTCATCTGCAGAGAATTAAAAAGGAATGGATGCTTTCTAAACAGATTACCATGTTATTTATTCTTCTTGAGGAAGAAAGTCATCATAATATATTTGAATATAACATTAGCTGAATTTTAGAAGATGTTTATCTAAATCCTTCTTTAGAGAAACCATACATRTTTTGATGTCGTTATTGACTAATAGTTATTTTTTGGCACAAAAGATTTGTTCCACATCTGGATGTTGACTCGTCTACACACCAATAACTATTTGATCAACATGATACATGATTACAATAATCAACACAACACTAGAATCAAGATACCCTTTTGAAGAAAAAGATGCTACTTTCCTATGACATTTCTTTGGTTTTGCTCAGTTTGTGTAGCTAAAATGTAAATTTTATTTTCCATACAGCTTGTTTCTAATCCAGCTTTTGGAGATGTGTTGGGCTTAGGGATTTGTCCTGSTTAAAATTGAGTCTGCTGCTCTAAATAGCTACTGCTACTTTCAAGATCTTTTCAATACTGGTACTGAGGGAAATAGCCCAGCCAATTTAATTCCCAGCAGGTGTCACGGGGGTTAAGCATTTCAGGACAGTAAAGTGTTGTTTTATTTCTTCTGGAGTTAGTAGTTCAATGTATAGTGTTTTAAGTAATGTCCAATGAGAAGTCTGTGATGATTCCTTAACAACAAATAAACCACCAAACTTTAGAAAAAAGATACTTTGACAGCAGTAGAAAATCCATGGTTTTCCCTTAGTCAGACTTCTCCTACAAGAGTACAACTGATTTTAATCCTGCTATTTGAGTTCAAAGCCTTTTAGGGTGCCAGTTTTCATTTACACCTTATTCTCCTGCTAAGAGAGATGGCGTGATGCATAAAGCGTTATTTGAGAGGATGTAGCGATGATAGCAACCCACTACAGAACAAACCTGTTCTTTTTCTGCCCCTCCATTTCTCCTGGCTTATGTCTCGGCTTATTGATTTCAGGATATCATCAAGTGTCAGACACTTATTTAAAAATCATCATGTCAGAACAAGAGCATTGCCACGTAAGTGCTATAAAAATTACAGTCTTTGGCTAAATCTTAATCACCGAATTTCTGAACAGACTGATGATGACAGCTATCATGGTGAAAAATGTCATAATTTCTGACACATGGTATGTGTTCACAGAAAGACTATAAACCACTATGTCTGCTGTTACTAGATATTTAGGATGCAGATTGCTATTTTGCATAATTATGGCTGCCACAAAAGACTAAACTTGTACTAAAAATATATATCACTATCTAAACACAGAATGTGGGCTTTTTTCATTGCTCTTTCTCCCTCCTATCTATATTCAATCCATATCTCATTCTCTTTCTATTGTGCTGCCTCCATTCTCTTTCCCAGTCATTCCTTTCTTTGTTCAGTTTTCCTTTATGTCTTTATTATTTCTGTGCGCCCCTGTATTTCTAAATCATCGTTTATTTAGGGAAAGAAAAGTTCTTTTCAGCCTTTTTTTTCCCTGGTTTTGCATCATTCTCAATTTCCTCTGCTTGTCTCCTTTATTTTCCCCCAGTATTATTTCATTCTCCCCATTCACATCTTTGCAACTTGAAGTTCTTCCGTTTTCCAAAATTCCTGGTTTTCTATGCTTCCTCCAACAACTTATTTTTCTTCTTCTTCTAATAATTGATTGATGTTCTTCTGCTTCCTTCCAATGAAATGTATGTGGGGTTTTTTTTCAAAATTGTAGGTCACCCTTCATTTTAAGCAAGGCTCAAATAACTAGACTCCTGCTTACACAGGAGTAGTAGAGTATTTACAGCAAAAATCCTTAAGCCATCAGCAGGTATGTATCCAGCATTCTACTGGTCTGGTCAGTGAAAAACAAGAGTGGGCTGGAGATTTGGATGAAGAAAAGCTAAGGAAAAGACCACTGAGAGTGTTCAAGTTAAATGATGCTTCAGTAGAAGTGGAAAAGCAAAACTGTATGACAAGGGGCTGTTAAAAATTTCTGTTCTTACTGGAGTAGGTGGACTTTGGATTCAGTCTTCACATAAACTTCCTTAAATTTCAAGTATTTAATATGTTTTCTTCTACTTCATATCTGATCAATCCTTCTTCTACTGTTTCAACTTTTGCCCTTGAGCATAAACAGGAAATTAGGCTAACCTTCCCTGGCCTTTAATTTAAATATCGTTTAAATAGATCTAATTATCACTTAACTACCTTGATAAGGTATTTACAGTTTTCTTACTAATTATAAAGAACATCAAGATTATCTAGTTAAAGCTAATTTAAATGCAAACTATTGTAATTTCCAAATGAACCTGTGCCCTCAGAATTAAGTAGTTCATTACTCACTTAAGCATGTAGCGTTCAAAGTTACTTGGTGTAGAAAAATCAATTTTTGCTTTAGGTATTGCTTTTACATGACAGAAAACTTGCCAACTTGTTATTAGTATGTCATCTAGTCGTTCCGAAATATCAACTTCTTGTTATGCAATTGTTAAACAGAGAAAGATTGCAAAACAGATTTCAAGGCTTGACTTGTGATTCTCTTACTTTCTGCCCTATGTGCATACTGAAGCACAGAAAGCACACTGGCTTTTTTGCTACCTAGAAGAAACCTATAAATCAAATAAAACTTTCAATATCTGGTTGGCACTGGCAATCTGCTCTGCAGACTGCAGTATGTACAATCTGGTAGCTGAGTAAGAGAGTCACTACCAAGGTCTTGCATCCCGCACTGACTTCTTAGCAGTTGAAAAAAAAAATCTGTTAGTACAATCCCTGTTTTAAGACTACAGTATTGAAAATCCTGGCTATGAATGTTTAATGTTGCTTAATTAATTTAAATTGTACCAACCATTAGCTTTCTAAGGCGGCTGAGATACCGAGGGCCTCATAAGTAGCAATTAAGACTGTGAAATGGGAGTTGTCAGCAAGAAAGTAGTGCACTGGTGCCTCCATCTCCGTATTCATTGTTGCACTGCAACGTTATTTGGAAAAGACTTTGAAGCAACAAATGCCAGTAGACCTACATTAGAGGAGACATGATCCTTTGTTTTATTTGAAGGCCTTTTGACCTGCCTCATGTGCCTGACCAGGGTAATGGCTCCAGTTGGCCATTGTACATCCTGACAGTCTTGGTAGGGTGCTCGGTGGGATTTTCAGGCACTGGGATTTTTTATGACAGGCCAGGTGAACYGCCACCTGTAACTGCAGTTGCTCCCTACTTAGGGATTGTTGCCTTCAAAATACGCATAAATATAGATGAGTGTCCCAGATTTGAGACAAATTCAGAGGAACGTTCGAATTTGAATGTCCTCTGATAGAGACCAGGTTACAGCCACCCCTCCCCCACCAGGTTCAGGAAAAAAAATTTTCCTCGGAGGAAAGGGAAAAAAGGGAAAAAACCTGATTTATTTAACACATTTATTATTAGACAAAATGCAYGATGGGAAAAGAATAATAATTCTAAATAATAAAACCTCTCGCTGTGGAGAGAAATGTGGGAAGATTTAAGTCCTTTCTGTGGGTATGGTCTCTCTCTCTCTCTCTCTCTTTCTCTCTCTTCTCTGGAGCTGGTTTCAACTTAGGCCCCTCTGGGCCTTGTTGGAAAGCTCTCCCAGTGAGTTCTGGTGTTCTCAACAGTTACACAAGAGAAGAAGAAGAAGAAGAAGCTGAACTCCCAGGAAAAAAAGTTTAACTCTTCATCTCTGTCTGGAGAAACAGAGCCGAAAGCTGGCTGAAAAGCAGGAAAAATGTGCTTCTTCCACTCTCCAGCAGCAGCAGCAGCTGCTATCTCTGTGTCCTTGGAGCACAAATTTCTTTGAAAAGTTCATCTGGCTTTTTTTCTTTCTCTCGCACCCAGTTTTAAAGACACAGAAAGGCACAGGAATCATGTCTGGGCATAGAGCAGCGATAGGAGATACAGCATCATAAAGTCACCCCAAGACATTGAGCAGCCGGTTTCTACTCACAAGGTTTCACCTATTGAAGCAACTGAAGGAAGCAAAGGTCAGAACAAAGGAAATATTAGTATTCTGATAATGTGACACTGAGGCCTGTATAAAGCCCTAAACCGCAGATCCTTAAAAGATTTCTTTGCACATCTCATTCAGCTTCACTCACAGTTTTTTGGTGTCTCTGTGTGTCCAGGGCTGCACATCTGCCTGGTGGCAAGTGGCCACTGAAAAAAAGAAAAGGTGGTAGCATTCAAACTCACTAGTCATTCACCTAGTCATCTCCTAGATGGTTTGTATACAGTGAAAAATAGAAGGATCTGTTTCTGCAGTCTGTTATACCATCCTTTACAAGTCTGAGAAACCAAACAGGGATATTAGTATGTATGTAATACTGATTTTGTGAGGGAAAATAAATGTTTTAAGTTTCTAATAGGGAACTAAGAATAAGAAGAATATAGCATTTGATTTAAAATCTTTCTAATTGAGTGCTCTGTGAGTTTCTGTGAGTTTCGTTCAAAACTCAGCAAGGATTTAACTTACAGCTATAGTCCGTCCATATGATCTAGCAGGAATTTAGGTGGAGATAAATCCAATTTAGTGAACTTTGTCCAGAGACAGCAATAAAGCTCCAAAAATGTTGAAATTAGATTTTCTCTGTTAGACTAGGGACATCACTGCATTCTTTCCTCCAAAATGTTTTTATGACTAATGCACTCTTTCGGGGTTAACTGTAGAGTTGTTTTAGATTGAAAAAAAAATTGCCTTGCTAAAATTATTTTTTTCTATGCAAAAATTGCTTTACAAGTTCAAACTATTATTATTTTTTTTAAAAAAGATAGATCATCCACACTAGAACTGGAGCAGTGTCTAGGGGAATATAAAATCRTATCCTAAGAAGGTCACTCTTATAACACGTTTTTAACCTTAGTTGCATCAGTATGGCGTTTGCCTCACTGYCATCTTTTAATGCTCCCTTCAGCCTCATGTCAAAAGACAACTTCCAGATGATTTAGCTGTCAAATAATTTCCCTGAAAGCAGCAAGATAACCAGAGAAAGTATGGGACATGGGGCTGGAAAGGCCCCCAAGATGTCGCTCAGTCTGTGTAATTTGGTCTAAGGCAGGGCCAGCTGCTCCTGAATCACATCTTGCAGATGTCTGTCCATTATCTTTTCCTGGAAGCCTAAAATGATGGCTCAATATCAAGTTAGAGATCAGAAATTTGTTTCTATCTGTAAGGGTAGGGCAGCAAGGACATAGCTGCCTGGAGAACCTGCCAGATGGGAGATTTTTGACTACAGTTGAGACAAACATTAGCCAAGTGTGATGGAGTCAGCAGTGGCCGAGTCTGCCTTGAGGCAAGGAGGTGGATTGAATGAGCTTGTCAAAACAGGAAATGCCTGACTTTGCCCAGTGTCCCTCAACAGCAGCCCTCAGCACTCTCAATGTCGTGTACCACATAGTGTGGGTTTTTCCCAAGAGGCTGTCCATCATACAGATCACTCGTGCTGCCTTTCTTCACACATTTTTACCAAGGAAGTCATGTTGTCTTCAAGCTGTTGTTGCTTCTTGCTGTGATAACTGAAACTTGGGATAAATGTATGCTCTGTGACTTCTACTTTTGAAAACACTCTAAACTAACTCTAAATCAGTTGGTTTCAGCCCTGCTAGCAGGTCCCAAATATGATTATGACTGCAGCCGTACTATTCAAGCCAGCAAAGYTGAACCCATTTGTGCTACTGAACAGAAGCCAGCAGCGTGCTCCTGCAAGAAAAGCTAAAATCACATTGGGCTGGAGCATAAGCAGTGGTTTGAGGTAAGTGATTAGCCTGGCACTGTGGTGAGGCTTTATGTACATCCTGTTATTGATCTCCCCTCCCCAGTACAAGAAGTATATCAACAAACAAGAGAGAGTCCAGCACACATCCACCAGAATKTTTAGGGGCATGGAGTATATATCTTACAAAYAGGAGCTGGGTTTGTTCATCCTGAAGAAAATAGTGTCAGRGRATATTATTTACTGCCTTTGTGCACYTTGAAAGGAGTTGAGAAGATGAAGCCAGTGTCTTCTCAGAGATATACACTGGAAGAATGAGGCAATGGTCACAAGCAATAGCAAAAGAAATCCCTACTAGTCATAAGGGGAAAAACAATCTCTATCTCAACTCTATCTCAACATGGTGAGGCAGTGAAAGTTGCTTTTTTTGAGATTTTCAAACCTTAGCTGTAAAAAGTTGTGAGAAACSTGGCGTTAGCCCTGCCTTCAATACCAGTTTGGCACAGATAACCTTCAGAGGTGCCTTCCAACTCTAATCTTTCTGTGATTCTGATTCAACCCTTCATTGTGCACTGTAGTTACCCCTACACCTTCAGGGAAGAAATGTCTTATGTAATCATAAAACAGTCCACGTTGGAAGTGACCTCAGAAGATCATCTGGTCCAACCATTCATAGGAAAGAGAGCCTAGATGAGATTATTTATTATCCAGTCCCATTGCATCTTGAAACCTCTGTGATGGGGCTCTACCACATCCCTGGGGAGGTTGTTCCAGAAACTGATTGTGTCACTGCAGAAAAATTCTTTCTTACATCAAGATGAAACCTCTCTCAGTGCAACGTGCGCCTGTTGCGCCTTGTCTTCTCCATGTGGCTCCTTGTAGAGGGAAAACCTCTGTCCTCTTTGTAGTCATCCTTTAAGTGCTGGAATACTTTATGTACTATCAGAAGGTCCCCACTCCCTTCTTCAGGCATGAAAAACATCACTCTTTCAAGTCTTTCCTCACTGGGCACGTGTTCCAGCTCTTTGACCATCTTTACAGCCTTCCTCTGGACCATCTCCAGTTTGTCTTTGTCTTTCTTGAAATGTGGGGGACCAGGACTGAAATCCATGTGTGGCCTGACCAGCACTGAAGGATATCTGCCAGTACCGCCCCTGTGGGTGCAGCCCAGGATCCAGTTTGCCTTTGTTGCTGCAGCCGTGCTCTGCTGACTCGTGTTCACCTTGTTGTCCAACAGGACCCCCAGGTCAGCAAGGCAGCTCCCAGCCTCACAGATTCCAGCCTGTACTGGGCTCTTTCATTGTGTCCACCCCAGGTGCAGCGTTTTGCACTTGGAAAATGACCCAAGCAATATAAAATCCTTTATATTTTTGTATGTGAGAGCCACTTTAGCTGAAAATGTGTGGGAGGAGAAAACATGAGATGAGTATGACTCCATATTAGAGTGTAAAATGGGATTCAGTAATTCCTAGGACTCCTGGAGTATATTGCAGGATATGATTATTAATAATAATAGCAATAATAAAAACTCCTCTATCTATTAGGATCACATTTGTCCTCCCTTGAATAATAATAGCATTGYTAAGCTAATTTTGAAAGGATTTGATGTAATCTGAGTATGAGCTAAGAAACTATGGTTATGCCAGCGGAAATGAGAAATCAGAGTCTTTTTAAAAAAACTGCACCAAGGAAATGATCCAGTGTTCAAACTACTTTTTGCCTTATTTTCTGGAATTCATAGTCTTTTCCCTGTGCCATGTTTTACTAGGAAAAGGCAAATGGCTTTTTCCTTACTGGGCAACTTAGTGAATGAGCGTGGTGCATATAATGTTTAAAAGGAAATTATGTGTATTTATCATCAATCAGAAGCACTCTTCACTCTTGTAATCACTATCCTGTGGAGTCTGAGGACCTGTAATTGTCCCATAGGAAAAAAAAATCAGTTATGATCTACTTTTGCTTTATTGTGGAAAGTTACGCCAATGACACTACTTTTAGTAGTTGTACTTCTCCTGATCCAGAACATACATCTAAGTCTCAAAGATGATTTTAGCTTTTGTGCTAGAGAGATTTCTCTGCTTCTGAGAATGCAAAATTATGGTTTTTTTAGAGGTCAATCTGTACTACGATAGTGCGGATGAAAGTAGTACTGCAGCTGATAACATAGCAAAATTAAATGCATAAATCAGAATTTTATACGCATAGAAAACCCAATAATGTCTACTACATTTAAAGTAATTAGTTAACTGGTGTTTTTACTGGAATCAAAATAGAATTTTTAACTAAAAAGWAMCAAAATAATAATATCAAGGTTGGATTTATGGTTTTAAAATTAAAAAAAAGCAGCGTGTAGTCTTGCAGTTTTCAAAGGGAATAGGGACTTCTGTCCTTTCTCCTTACTAATTCTAAGGCATCATAATATACAAACTGCATGTCCTTTTGGTTTTGATCTGCTGGATGCACTGTGCACCCATCTCCCTGTCTGTGAATCATCTGTCCCTACTTGCTGAATAGCTTTTGGGACATGACACTTCCCACTGCCTTCCCTCTACTGATRGTGTGTAAGTGAAGGGACACTTTTGCCGTATGACTACTTTATCTCTTATATACCTTTGACACTCAGGAAGTGTTTCTAAAAACTGTCACGTTATTTTATCAGCGCGGCAACAAACATATCTCAAATATCTCATATAACAAACAATCTTTTCCCATAAATACACAAAAATATTTTCCATTTTAATCTGTGAAAAGGTGTTTAAATTGAAAATTTTTGTGGTAGAATAAACAGCATTTTTTTATACACTTGTGTCTAGCAAAAGTTGCCCATTTTATGTGACAAGCTTTGGCATTCCTGCAGTGAAAATCATTTATGTCCTCTGAAAATTGCTTTTGGTTTGTAGAAGAAGTCAAATGAAGCTGAAAAGGTTCTGTTGTGCTGCGAATTGGCAGGAATATTTCTCATTTGCTTAGATTAGTTTGAATTTTCCGTACCTTTCTGACAGCACAGTAAAAAGACTACATGTAAGTAGGCATATACACTATATTTGTATCCTTAGCTTAACGTCTGAGACAGTAAACACCAWATCTAATACATTTATCATTTTATACCCTTTCAATTTGGTACAAATGTCATGTACAACATTATTTAATGTTAAAGCCTACAGGGAGAGCTGGAAACTGAAAGCCCGAGAGGCAGTAGCTAAACCAATATGATGCGGTGCCAGCTCTCAGGTCCCAGATTTGAACTGACTTTTGGATTCTGCTGACGTTGCACTACCAGGAAAATTAATAATGTTACTGATGCCTTAGGATTTAGCTTTTATATTTTTCAGATCCTGTACTGCTTTAGTCTGTAGCTCTGAAACTCCATAGCCTGTTAGCTACTGTTCTCCCATTCTGGTTAGACATAACAAATCCTCTCTGGGCCTGGACTCAAGGACACCGTGTTGTCCCAGGCCCCAAAATATGTAAACTAAGCCTCTGAACGGGGGAAGCAAACTTGGGGTAATTACTTCATTACCTGAAATTGTAACTGGAGAATTAACCCTGATATGCAAATGGACCAAAAAWAAAAGTGTGAAAAACCCGTGACCCAGGGTCCATCTTGGGTGTAGCCTCTTGGGGGCTTTTGGCTGCCCAAGGCATACCTTTGAAGGCCATTCAATAAATATCCTCTTTTATTCTCTTAATCTTGTCTAGCCTCTGTTTTCAGTTAGCCATTCCAAGGCATCATTACACTGTAGGAAATTATGTCCAATATTTCCAAAGACCAAGTACCTGAGCAGGTACTTGGGTTACTCCGTAGTTTGGGGTCTGCGTGTGCTTCAGTGGAAAGGTGAAACACAAATACATGCACATTTTGGCCTACATAGAGTGTGGAAGAATTTTCGCTAGTTTCTCTCAGCAGTGTTTGCGACTCTGATCTGGGTCTCAATAATGGAATAGTTCATTTCCATGCTCTCTAAAATAATAAACACAGTCATTTATAGTTGTTTGGCCTGGGGTGGGACAAAAACTGCATTGGCAAGAGGTAAATAATATTTTTTTCCCATTCTGCAGATGCTGTAGTTTATAAATTCAGATATATTACATGAATATGTATGCATATGGAAGCTCATATGGAAAATTTCTTTTTAATGAGCATGTGTACGTATACTTCCACACATTTTATTGTGATGATTTCCAGCAAGTTATCTAAGAAACATGTATCTCTAAGCCTGTGCATAGAACATCTTATTTCAGCAGCACTGTTTAAAGCAGGCCATYGGGTTCGTGGCCACATCCTTCACATCCTGTTGGGCTTTTAGAGTGCAACCCAGTACTGGCTGAAGCAATTGAAGAAATGTGCCAGCAGTTTTAACTCAGCCCTGGTCGCTGTGTCTTGTGATTTTTGTCCAGTCTGCCTCAGGGAAGGCTGAACAATCAGTAGCAAATTGGAGGCATAGCAAGCACCTATGGTAACCTGCATCCTGATGAGCTGTTCCAGACTGCGGAAGCATTTCACCTGTACATCCTCAAAGAAAGCTTAATTTTGTCTCTGTGGGGTCAGCAGCAGTGCAGCCATAGAAACAAAGTAGTCTCATGGGTGGGATGGAAGTCTGTGGGATAACCTTACCCATTATCCAGAGATGACTTTTGAGAGCAGATCCAGATTCAGATTAAATTGGAAATGGGAAACTACGGGAGTGCAGAGCAAGACCTAAACTGTTTAAATGTGTACCCGGCTCAGCAGTCCTCTCACCAACCACCCTGTCAGGATGCCAATTTAATGAGGCAGTTTGTAAAGCAATGCCATCTTCCTCTGTCCAGATAAAAATATTCTTTGAAGATTATTTGTAGGAAGTTGAAAGGAGTCCTGAGCGTTGAAAGGAGTCCCGAGCTTCATTAAATTGGGATAGAATGATGATAATGGATAGTCCAGGGAAAAGATTAACAAGTTACTGAAATATGGTATAATTTGGAAATAGCACCAGCTGTACACTGATTTCTTATGTGCAAATTGGTACAAGTCATAAAAAATATTGTTATCTCACATAACAGTAAAATCTAAGAAGTTTCTTAATGTAATCCACCAATATTTTTGATTGAATACTTCACTCTCATAAATTCTGCCTTGTGTTTAATGAATAAATAACTTCATCCATGCATTAGTGGAGAATGTGAACTATTTTCTTATTTCCATTTAGAAGAAGGAGGTGAAATCTGATTTTGACTACATTTTCTTCTCTTATTATGACAGGAAACATTAAAACTTTCTTAATCAAACTAGCTCTATTTTCTTCCAATTTTGTACTGAGCAGTCGAGATAACTTCATTAAAAAGGATGCACCACAGGTAATGATAACTCTCTAAACTTCTGACGATCACAGAAAAAGCTGTATGTACATCTTCCACACCACAGAAATGAGCTTTTAATCTGGATGGTAAAGAGATTTTGCTAAGCTTCTTAAAAAACAAATATGGATATCATCCTCTGGAATGCCCCATCTCCATGCATACAAAGGAAGACTAAGATTCTCATGAATGCTTCTGAATTACTTGAATTGTCCAGAGATGCTACAGGAGGCTGCTTGTTTGCCAGCTCTATTGAAATGTTTCTTCTACTGAAAAATACAACAGTGACACTTAGGTTGTTGAAATAGGCAACAGACATAAYGAAATTGATCAACATGTAGGAAATATACAATTTTCTCCCTGGAGCCCACCACTCTTTTTTTGCCAAATCTCTAAACATTTTTTTATTATTTTACATTGAGATTCAGATTTTAAAGTGAATTCTGATACAAACAGAAACATTGCCAAATCCACTAATTGCTGCATAGACTTTTTCCAAGGTAATTTCTTTTGTTATAAAAGGCAAAATCAGTGTTCAGTAGTTAGATGTGGAAGTTCTAGTCAAGTTGCAAGGATTCCTCAGATTTCATGTTGCATACGCTTGTTTTGGGTGAAACCAGGAAGAAAATGAACCCCTGACAATTTATTATATTCCCTGGATAGCTTAAATAAATATGCCCTAAAGGCTGCAAAAAAAGGTAACAATAGCCTTTATATTTATCTAAATATGTCAGTATTAGTGATTGAATATAAGAATGAAAAAGATACATTTTCTCTACAAGCAAGAAGGCAGTCATAGTTAATTTATTCCTTAATTTTTATCCTAAGTAATGCATGGCATCTTCATGGATATTCAGAGATCAAGTTGGGTTTGAAATATGTGATCTCAACCAAAAACGAAAATAGTTTTCTCCTAAAATCCTATCACTCTACCCATCATTAATTTCAGTGCCTTACAGTAGCTTGTAATTGAATTACTTTATTGCATCATTTCATCACGTTGTATTCACTCAAAAAAATCTTAAGGCCTCTCTATTTTACCTTAGTTTACCTAAAGCATTTTGAACTGCTCCTTTGCTCTGTTCCCCTCTGACTCTGTGTTTGCAACTGACTCCCTAAGGTTAGCAGACTGCAGGATTTTTATTAGAGATGGAGAGGGATGGGCAGGTTGCAGACTAGCTTTCCTAGCCTGGGTGCTCTCCTCTGCTCTAGGACAGCCTTCAATGATGATGAAGTTAAAAACAGAGTTCTTGCAACAGCCACGAAGAATCTTAAATGCTTCTTGCCACCATATTAAAGAAACATGTCTCCATATTGGGTGTCTTCTGCTGCTGGCTGCCTTCTCTAATTGCACTTGCCTGTGAAACAGGACATGGCATAGGCATCTTTGCTTTCAAAATTCTTTTCTGTGATCATCTACAAATAACAGACCCACTTTTGGTTTCAGTCTTCTTTGTAAAGGGTAACTCACTGAGTATGTAAAAGCCCTTATAAGTTATCAGCATCAAGCTTTAAAACTCAGGAGTTTTACTCAGGAAATTGCACCTCCCACAGAGTAGTCCGTGTGCCATCAAAGCTCATTTCTTCTCCTTAAAGTCTAGGCTTTCCATCCATTTCCCATATTTATTTTCTGTTATGATGAACTGGGGACAAAAGTTCAGACTCTGTTTCACAGTACTCCATTCCATTTTCCTTGTTTGAAACTCAAGCTTTCTACTTGGGTACTTGGGTGACTATTTTGGACAGACTGCTCTAGTATTTTTATCTTCATAGGATTTTGAATTTAATGATCATAATGTTACAGTCACACAGTCTGTAGGGATTTTCCTTCAGATACCAAGCCAAATGCTTAGAAGTAGGGCAGACATTGCTTTCTGCATCTCCATTGAAGTCTGCATGGAATGGAAAAACTTGTTTTAAAGTATAGAATTACTCTACTCAATCAAATAAGCATTGTCCTTGTTTTCAGTGTTCAGCACTCATTATTTTTTCCTCTTTCTTTCTGTTTGGCTGAAAGGGTTTCCTAGCACCCTGGGAAAAAAAAAAAAGATGACAATCATTATGCAGCTACAATAAAAGATTTCCTCACCCACTAACGTAGCTGAGGCATTTACATTTTAATCACAGAATAAAAAAAAAGTAAACCTGGAACTGAAAGCATATTTCCCTGCAACGATCACTAAGACTGGTAGTCCCTCTTGCTGCTCTTGCTTTCTTACTTGTTTCTCCTAGGGCCCACAACACTTTATTTCACCAAGGAGCAATAGGTATTTCTACTTCTCTTGGCTATGAGTTGGAAAAACTGAGTTTCCTGGTGCTCGTTATTTGTGTGAARACAGTGAGGGTTCAGAGAAATAGGTCCTGTATTGTGAGAAGGACAACCCTGCAGTGAGAGCCCAGGCTTATGTTTGTAGCATTACTGTTCTGCCTCCCACTCAGCCACTTGATGCAAGCTACTTTGGCATATCGCTGTCTGTGAATGTCATGGAAAATACTGCCTACCTTGCAGGATACCAGCTAATATGTTTATGATATTTAAACACTCTTTCTGTTATTTCTGTCTGGGGTTTTTTAGGTTTGTTTTTTTTTTAACTATAAGGGACTAGAAAGAAAATGTGTCGTTCTTCTCTCTAGTAATAATATATTCTGCTTTATGCAAGTAAAAGATATTAAAGACAGTCCATATAAGAGTATTTGTTTAGGTTTCTACAACTAGYTGTCTTAACAGCTAAGAGTGATTTTTCCTGAGAAGATATGTAAAATGGGAAGCACATAAGGACTTTTATCTCCCCTCGTCCCACACATTGTATGTGACTTTTAGTTATAATCGTGACATCCACACAGAAAGACAGACAGGGGACAGCTTGGCTCACATCCTCAGAAACACACCATCTGAAGGAAACTGAAGATCTCKTCTAAAAGGGTGCATATTTCAGATGGGATAAGGAAGGGGGGTGTTGAGTGAGTCTCTCTGCTGTCTTCACTCACCGCACTTTAGGTTATATTGTGCAGCAGTTTTAGAAGCYTAGGATCCCCCAGTGTGAAAAAATGCATAGCCTAAGAGCATGCATAATGCGTGTCAGTGACCAGGGAATTCAGTCCAAGGGGCCAGGCTAGAGTGAATGTACAGCAAAACCCCTGAGGTGTGTATAATATGGATGACAATGCCACAGCAGCAGTAGTTTTGCTCTTGAGACCAGTTCTTATCAGGAAATGCTGCTGTTGTGTTTCTATGAGATTGATGTAGACTCAGTTGTAYAAGTGATAGGAAGCACTGGAAAGAACAGGATGCATTGGGTAGTTGCTGAAYGTGTATTTCTGCATCATAAAACCCAACCAAAACTGTAGA
Organism: Parotia lawesii; assembly: GCA_003713295.1. NCBI lineage: Eukaryota > Metazoa > Chordata > Aves > Passeriformes > Paradisaeidae > Parotia > Parotia lawesii. The sequence continues at coordinate 458,979 of RAHM01000176.1, read as the reverse complement.
AAAATCTGTATCCCAGCATGCTGTGTGTGGAACAGAGTTTCTCCTTTACCTATTCAGTTTTGACAGATTGCAACAATGCTTCATCTTGCTCTTCATAGCGTCTCTTCACTTTCTGCTGGCTGGTATCCACTTTTTCCTTAGTTCTTTTAAGAGGCTTACAGGAAAATGACTTAGCTCTGTTATAGCAATGCTGTCATGCTGTCATTTGGCAAAGCCTTTATTTCATGGGCTCATTTTTTAATGCTCACCATGGCAGGTGATGGCCAGGTCATGGCAGGGTTTGCTGTTACCCTTTCACGATAGTCCAGTGTTGCTTTACCTGAGGGGCAGTAGCCAGGATGGTTGGAAATGATCTGGGAAGTCAAACTTGTGATTTGTATTGGACACACTAATATCTAAGGGCAAAAGAAAGTGTGCATGCCAGATTGTTTTGCTAAAGTCTGCAGGATAATTTTCTTTCTTTTTTTTCTAATAGCTAATATTATCGTTTTATGCTAGAGGAGACACATTATCCTAAAGGTGAGTTAAGCTAGTTATCTTCTAATTTCTGGTTTTATACTTAAAAGCCCGAAGGTATGACCATGCAGTAGTGATTGTATATTGTTTTGTAACGTTATCAGTGAAACTGCTGTATTTTTTGCAGCACTGAGAGTCTTGTAAATTTGTTTCCTGATAAAGCCCTTTGGGAGTCTTAAATATTTCTAGCATGTTCTGAATAAGATGGAAGAAGGAAGAGGGAGATAAGGTATAAACAAAAACCCTCATTTTAGTGTGGCAAGTTATGAGTCATCAGTAATTACTGAAAGCAAGGCAGGCATCAAGACATGTATGTGTGAAACATGGCTCAGGGTTATAATTGTGGGCCACAGGCATAGATTTTAAATTGTTCACTTACAGAGAAGGGCAGAATTTGTAAATTTTAGTTAGACAGCATGAAATTAATCTTTTTTATTATATGGAATTTATTTAGCCTTTSTGTCCCAGTCTCAACAAGTAGGGAGCTATTGACTACAAAAAATTGTTTAAGATAAATAAATACACATGTACACAAAATCAAAAGTAGTGTCTTTGGACCAGGATATTTTTCCTATTTTTTTATAAAATATCAACAATGGCTTGTTGGATCTGTAATCACCATTCCCAGGGAATTCTGCATGTGGACACAAAAAGGGCATGTGTTTAAATATAACTGAATTATTTGTGATTCTGACCAGTAACTCAAAATATTAAAAGAAAGCATGAGCGGTTACTACACGATTGAAGTCCTTGTTGTGAGTTATTTTGTTTTTTTTAGTTTTTGGGGTTTTTTCATTTATAATTAAATGTTATTTCTTGTTGTTGTCTGAAGCTGTGTGTCTCTGCAGTGTGAACACCAAGTAGAATTATTTATGTGGGTTTTTTTCTCTCCAGAACTTAAAGTGAGAATTGTAGTCTTTTCTTCAAGAGCTACATTGTTCACCAGGAATTTGCTAAGAGATTTCTGTTCAGTAACAAGAGGTAAAAGAAACTGAGAGGGTTTATGAAGAGACCTGAGATTAATCYGAAAGACAGTCATCCAGTCTCTTTAGTCTTAACTGGAAGTGTTCCAAAACACTGTGCTTAAAACTGATGTACAACATCACAAGGAAACAAAAATTGGTAAACTAAATAAGGAAACCATGGGTCTCTTATGGCAGATTTGAGCTTAATTGGTAATTTTCTTCAGCTAAAATTCTGATCATTCAGATGGGATATACACTGTGAACAATAAAAACCAAAACCAACACCACTAACAAAAAATCAAAGAATGGGCTACTGATTGCTAAGTGGAATTGCTATCCATTTCCTTCGATGAGGAAAACGACCTCTAAAAAAAGAAAAAAATGTATTTTATAGGTAAAGACTCTCAAAGTGCTTCTGGGAAAGAGGCATAAATTCCAACTGTGCAGTCTATTTTAATTTAGCATTTTCAAATACGAGAGTTTAAACACAAAGTTTGGTGTGTTGTAAGAATTACATCTTAGTGGGACTATAGGAAAAAAAAAAAACTTTGTGTGTGAAATCATAGAATCATAGAATGGTTTGAGGTGGAAGGGATCTTAAAGGGCATGTAGTTCCAACCCCCTGCTATGGGCAGGGACACCTTCCACCAGACCAGGTTGCTCAGATCCCCATCAAATCTGGCCTTGAACACTTCCAGGGATGGGGCATCCACAACTTCTCTGGGCAGCGTTCCAGAGACTCACCACTCTCACAGCRAAGAACTTCTTCCTGATATCTAATCCAGACCTGCTCTCTTTTAGTTTGAATCTATCCCTTACTGTCCTGTCACTACATGCTCTTGTAAAAAGTCTCTCTCTGTCTTCTTTGTAGGTTCTCTTCAGGTACTGGAAGGCTACAATTAGGTAACCCCAAAGCCTTCTCTTTTCCAGGTGAACAAATACTTTTCTCTCAATCTTTCCATGTAAGAGAGCTGTCCCACGCCTCTTATCATCAGTTAAATTGAGCAAATACAGAAGTAATAAACAAATTATATAAATGTATGTTTTGCATTCTTTTAAAATTTACAAAGCTAACAAAAAATTTAYCTGATAATATGCAATGTTATTTAAGTTAATTCTGTTTTCTTACTATGCAGTTCGTTAATACATATGCATAAATATACTTTTTTTCTATTAGGAACAAATTCTAAATATGACAATAGTTAAACTGTGTTAGGTGTCCAAAGGATACAATTATGTTTCTTACCTGCAGACAGGTGCTATAATCATGAAGTCTTTTTCCTGATGTAAATTTTCCTTCAACATTTGTCTTGATTTAAGGTCTTAGTTCCTCTTTAATACGTTAAAGGAGAATAATGAAATATTGTTTGGAGGGTCTCCCCAGCACTGTTGCCCAGGCTGAATTTCTCCTCTCTCTAATAGATGGGAACAATTTGTCCATGAGATAGCCTGAGAAAATCTTTATATTTTAATGAAAGTAATTCAATATGAGATTAGTCTAAGATATCAAAAGACAAAACGTAAGTTTTTACCTCTCACCTTAAGATTCTTTTTATCTAACTTTGCACTTTAGATATGAGATGACTTATTCCTGTGTGTGTCTAAACCCAACTGAGAGCAAAAGACGCTTCCTAAAGTAATTTCTTGAAACTTTGACCTAATTTCTGTACTAAAGTTTCACGTTTTTAAGTTAGTCATACTATACTCCAACACATCTCACTTTTTCAGGCATGCAGAGAGAGGAGAAAAGAATCTCACACCACCTTCCAAAAGAGAATCTGATAAAGATGATAAAAATATCTTGATGACATTAATATAATTAAGGCAAAAATATGTAATGCTATGTGTTTCACAATTTCTTGCTCATATTATTTCATGTGAAAATGTGAGTTTGTTTACTATTCTACTTTGATGCATTTTAATCGTCATTTTGAAAGTGCTGCCTGAAAAACAAATAGCTATGTTTAGCAGACATGCTCAAAAGAGCAAATGGCTTTTAGAAAGCAAGTCCTATGCATCTCCAGACAAAGTCACACAATTTGGGGGAAAAAATTGTCTTTTTTAATAGTATCTTCTGTTTAATTCTTTTCTATTTTTTCTCTTTGATGAGATTATGACCTGGCGATTAACATCTATACAAAATTGCTTCATATATTGGTCAGGTTCATCTATAATTTCTAATATRTATTTATTGGTTTTCCTGAACAGACATGCCAGAACAAATCCATATTTCCTATCTGTTGCAGTATCTATACTGCAGTAATCACGCATGGGCACGACTCCTCAGCCAAGATGGAGAGCACACCTTTTTTGCGCAGTGAATATTTCTTAAATACCAGCACCCAACAGGATATCACATCATATAAACAGGAAAGATGTTCACCTCAGTGTCCCCCAATCACCCGGGATAGTGCACAGACATTGCCTATTATGGTAACAGGTAAACAATRCYYTATAAGGTCACAAACTACAATTATCACATCTCATAGGTCCAGCACTGACCAGAAACCCACAATCCTCTCTCAGCCCATCCCTGGTGACCTRGAAACACTCCTAGGGTCACCTGTGGGGCCAGGAAAGAGGCTCTCTCTCTGGTCCTCTGGGCCTATCTCTCTTYCAGCACACAGTGCACCCCAACATATACCATGTTTGTAAATGGACAAATGCTGAAACACTAAACCTTGCAGTTCTTAACTCCATAAAGGTTTAAGGTGCTGTATCTGCTTAGTAAAAATGAGGTCAGTTTTTAAATAAGACAAGGTTTGTAAGTAGGTGTGGTTGGAAATCTTGGACAAGCCTTTAGGTGCATGAAATCATCATCAGTTTGAAATATATATTGTCTGGAAGTTTATTAAAATTTCCATCTGTACCAATCTGTCTAACAGTGGATATTAGCTTGATAAAAGCAAGTTGAAAGGTAGATATCTGAGAGTAAGGATGGCTTTTAAATATTTCTCTATAACACCCCATATATTTTCAAGACATCTAATTAGCATGCCTATTAGCAAATTATATATTACAGATGTGATCTACCCAATGAACCAGGGTTCCATGTTTATTGATCCATTACAGCTAAATCTGCATATAAAGAAAAGTACTATTTACACTTACCTTAAGATCAGGACAGTACTAGCTTAGTTCAAATACATTTTAATACACATAATTGTATTAGGCAATAAAGTACAAGTTGTACATGCTAAAGCAAGCTCATTGTTTAGGCTTAACATAAGCAGACTTTACATCTTAACATTAAAATCAGTCATCTCTCTTGTCAAGGACAATCATCCCTGTATGTTACTTACCTATGCAATATTACCACTTCTATATTACTAAARCTTATTTTGTAATTAAAAAAAAATAATTTTTTAATTTTGTTAATTTCATTAACTTAATAAAACTTCTTAAACATGAATATTTAGATAACTGCATACTACTCATCTTTAGGATGAACTCTTCGCAATATCAATCTATTCAAATTGGAGTTTTCTGAATCTTCTACATCAGCACAAAACTTGAGGCAAGGGAATTAAATCAGTTTTGCTATACTGAAACCTGTCCTCACTTATGCCAGTAATCCTGATGTAGCCTTTGTGCACTTGTTTCTCTCTTTTCAGGGGAGAAAAAAAGTCTCTAATGAAGATTATTATATTTTTATTAATTGAAAAGCTCTGAAAGTTCAATGGGATAAATTTTAAAAAAATGAAATGTGTAAGACAGATAATACAGAGGAATGTGTAGCAAAATGACAGAACTCTGCTCTTTTGCTTGCATTGTTTGAAGTTAAGATAAACATGCAAGGCTATAGTGCAGTTTGCATTATGTTTCTGGGTTTTTGCTGTTTGTTTGTTTGGGTTTTTTTAAATGCAGATTTTTCCAGCATTACCTATCCCAGTGGAAATAGCAACTAATTAAAATTGCTATCATCAATAAAATCACATGTTCCCTCCTTGGAATGTGAAGCAGGACAAAAGCTACAAAGGCTAAAAATATGTACTGAAAGCTTTAGCAAAAATTTTATAATTAGCACCCAAGAAAATTAGAGTTTGATAACTGCTTTTAATTCACCCACAAATATACAAGGTTTTGCAAGATTAAACCAAGGACAAGGCTATCAGTCATGGAGATTTACTCAGGYTGATCATGAAGCTTTTGAATTAATTTGTCAAAGAACAAAATTTTATTACAAGAGAAACAGTATTTCTAGGAAATGAGGGAGCTGATTCACCAGAAAAAGGCATTTATGCCTCTTATTCCTCCAAAATCTTCACCAGGGTGGGGATCCCATGGACTGTCAAGTTGAATTTTTCAAGTTCAGTCTACAGAGATGTAGGGACCCTTCAGTCCCTTTACTAAGAGCAGGAAGTCTCCATGAGGGGCCCTCCTGCTGCTCCCCATGGCACACCATGCCAAATTTTCAAGGCCCCTTTGCCAGCAAGGGGGAAGTCAACCTTGCCAGCAAGCCACATTGAATGATAAGCACATTTAGATATTTAGAAAAAAGCCTGATAATTCACTTCCTTCATTATGGAGAAGTGCAGCCTGATATCCATATTAACAGGAATGATGCACTCACACTTCAGTGGTATCCACTGTAGCATAAAAATATCTGCTAACCCATTACAGACATTCCCTTGAATGCCCTTGGGTCACATGGGTTGAGGAAACCAACAGAGCATCAAGATGAATAGGTGTGGTGACAGAAAGTATTACTGAAGGTGTAATATTGCTGTTATCTAAAATATTCATTCTCAATCTGAACCACTTTTTTCCACTGTGGGTGTCACAGAGCAGTCTGAGAGAAGACAGCTTATGTGAGCTATAGAATTCCTACCTCGCATTGGGAAGGCACTATTTTTATTTCCAAAAGACATGTGAGAGATATATACAAATTAAAATACAAGCTAAATATTTGCTAGAAACTATTAACCCGTTTCTAACAGAGCAGAGGGACTATCCGGCACCGTGTAGGAGCTATGCTCAAAATTTTGTTTCATGGGCTAAGATGAAGAGCAGCTTACACCATCTTGGAACTGATGAATGAAACATTTTATAAATATTATTTTCAAAGTTTTTTATATCTTAGACTCCTTGAAATTTGATTTGAGTAAGCTGCAAAAATCAAATGAAAAGTCTACATAGAAGTCCATATAGAAATCCCAAACATTTATAGAATGAAATCGTAGAACCATAGAATCTTCAAGGTTGGAAGAGACCTTTAAGATCAAAATCTGCTCCATAACCTTGTTGGGCACCGAGGCCAGGCTGACAGGTTATAGCTCCATGGATTTCCATCCTGCCCTTCTTGTGGATGGGTGCCACACTGACTGACTTTCAGTCATCCGGGACCTCTCCATTTAGGCAGGACTGATGAAAAATGATGGAGAGCAGCTCAGTGAGCTCTTCCACTGGGTCTCTCATCACCCTAGGATGAATCCCACCTGATCCCACAGTCTTGTGAGCATCTAAGTGCACAGCAGGTCACTGACTACCTCCTCCTGGATTTCAGGGGATCCATTCTGCTCCCCATCCCTGTCTACCAGCTCAGGAGGCCAGTTGCCCCGAGATAACCGGTCCTACTGTAGAAGAGTGAGGCAAAGAAGGCATTAAGTACCTCAGCCTTTTCCTTGACTTTGGTGACTATATTCCTCCTGCGTCCAATAAAGAATGGAGGTTTTCCTTGCCCCTCCTTTTTGCTATTAATGTCCCTATAAAAACACTTCTGTATATGAGAAACTGAGAAATTTTGTACAAGAATTTTTTTGAATTTAAAACATTATATCATGTTGGGAAAGATGCAGCTTTTTCCGAGTCAACAGTAGCTGTAGAATTACAAAGACTGATGAATTCAGAAGTTATGTGGAGATCTCTATTCAAAACCTATTGGAACCAATGGAAAAATCTTTTGCTTCTTCAGAAAAGTAGCAAAAAATTTGGTATCATTATTCAGAATATTACAATTAAATATTTATTTAACTTATTTACATCTTAAAAGTGTCATTTTATTAAATTATTCACATTTACTAGTTAAGGAAAAGATGCCTCTCTTGGAGTAACAAATTAGGTGCTAAACAGTCATACACCTAAAATCTAGCAGCAATTTAATGGAAAGCTAATACAATGGTCAACCTACAGCAAACATGGCAAACTCCAGATCTTTCTACCAAATTATCTCTGCTGTAACAAAGTCAACAGGACAGCCCCATAAGGCTGACCAAAAATAAAAATATGCTTCAGCTTTCAGAGTCACTAGGGAAGTATTACTGACTATGAAAATTCTGTAGAAAGATTTACAAACAGCTATTTTTTGTCCTCTGAGCAAGTTACATATCTACAAATATAGACTGAATGATAAAAAACCCATCTACTTACCCATTCACTTAGCTGATTTGAATACTGATAAAGGAATAGCAGAAACATTTGCATTATTATTTAATCTGATACTAAGGTACAATAATGGAATAATTTCCATTTTGTAACTCTGCTGAACAGTCAGTGGAAGGAGATGCTACAGAAAGTCAGCGACGTTAAATGTGTTTGTAAGCTTCTTATAAGGAGGRAAAACAGAAGGAAAATAATGAAAAAGTGATTAGATAACTCTTACTCCAAAGAAATGAGCAAAAACTTAGTACTGTCAACTGTCTGTGAATACCTTCTTGATTGTCCTGCCTGGAATGCTTCAATCTTCCCTGATGTAATAAACATGTGGCTTTAAAAGAATGTATTAGCACTCATCACTCCATTTTGTCTCCTTCCAACACATTTAATGCCTTACACCTGGATCTAAGGTAGGTTTTGAGCTACCCAGGACTTCTAACAAAAATTCCAGCTCTAACGGAGCAAGAAACTTTTTTTAAAGCCATACAATGCTGACAGCAAAATGTTGTTCAAGGTTTTTTATAGGTCAGAAGTTCTATGCAAAGGGGTTCTTTTTCTGTTGTGCATAAAAGAAGATTTCCTTCAGGGTAGTTTTCTTAAGTCGTAAATATTTTAAGAATTTAAAGAGAGTTTTCATTTCTTCCACCCCCAGGTAAAACATAAAACAAACACATGGCCCTACCTGCCACACTGCTGCTTGCCTCTTGGCACTCAGTGTGAGGGAACACAGTGTAAAAGAGCACCTCATAAAGCACACACCTCTTTGTGTAATGTTGATTATGAGATCATAAACTTCCATGGTATTTTAAATATAAAATATAACTCCATTCATTTTCCATTACAGGAAAGTTTCTTTCTCTTTAGTTTATAGTGGTCTGTGCTTTATGTCACAAAAATGACATATCATGTCATTTATGTCTCTCTTTTTCTTCCCCACAGCCTTCTCCAGCAGGTCTCACCATGCAGGGGGAATTCAAGTAATGCTTAGGAATGCAACATGCATCCATGTCTTCAGATACGCCTTTAGATTACGGGCAGCTATACCTCCTTCATTTCCAGTCGCTGCTCTATTGTAAGTAGAAGATGTTGCCAAGGTTGAAACTCATTTTTCATGCCATTTATTTTTCTACATAAATGGGAGCAATGCCACTGATGAGGCAGACAAATTATTTTCCGCTGATTATCGAGCAGACATTTTATAATCCGTGTGAATCATTGTGGACTGTGTTTTCTTTCATATTCTTTGCTGGATGTTTGAATAAAGCATGAAGCTGATGAGGAGTGCACATTAAAGCAGACTGCAAGGGTTGCTGCTAGGCAGCCTTCTGTCTTCATCACAAGCCAGACAATGTGAAAAGAAGTGGTGTTTGAGTCAACCATGAGCAAAGGGAGGAAAAAAGTATTGAAGAATCCCCACGTGTGTAGAGCAAAACTGAGCATACAGAATCACAGAAATGCAGAATGGTCAGGGTTGGAAGGCACCACTGGAGGTCATCCAGTCCAAATGATCTGTTCAAGCAGGATCCCCTAGAGCACATTACTTAGGGTTGTGCCCAGACAGTTCCTGAGTACCTCTAGAGAAGGAAACTCCACAACCTCTCCGGCAAACCTGTTCCAGTGCTCAATCTGCTTCAAMGTAAAGAAGCTCCTCCTGATGTTCAGGTGGAACTTCCTATGTTCCAGTTCGTGCCCATTGCCTCTTGTCCTATTGCACAGCGCCGAGGAGAGCCTGACTCCATCCTGTTGGCACCCACTCTGCAGACACTTACATACACAGGTAGGGTTGATTCTAATTTGTGTTTGGATGAGGAACTGGATGACTTTGTGAGACCTTCTTTAAACTTATTTCACTTGATACAATGGCAGACAGAGTCCTGTGCTGTCTTGCATTGTCCCATCCCTTGAGGTTGTCTCTAGAAGCAAGCAGGTCCCACATGGTCCTTCCTTGGCATGTGTACCACACCCACTTGTCTGTCCTGGGCTATTTCTGCATGTATGCAAAAGTGTGAATGAAATAATTTATCCTGAGCTAGTTCTTCACAGAGGCAATAGCTCTCCTGGCAGTTTCCTGCCCACCTAGGGACATTAAAGCTGGCACCTGAGAATATGCTGTGCCCCATAAGCACACATGGCATGCTCTGGAAAAAAGCTCCTTGCTGATACCTGGTACCAGAGGAGAAGCCCTTCAGTTCTGAGCCTAAGAGACGCAGAAGAACCTGAATCTCCACTCCACACAAGGAACACACATTGCTAGCTTTGGACCAATGCAAAGGGTCAGAAAGACTTCTGCATTGGGAATAGCACTTTTTTCTGCTTTACCTCTCAGGCTGCATGTGAAGGAGCACACAAGCATCTCAGCATACAATGTTGGTTATATATGCAGGAGGCAGTGATTGATAATAAGACTTCTCCAGATTTATTTTTTTTAACCCTAAAAAAACCCAACAGATTGAAAGAATTTCAGGTCATATTATAAACTGAGAGCAGCTATGTTCTGCAATATGTAGCTTAGTGAATTCCCCAAGAATGCTGAGGTAAAATTACTTCTAGCATCCCCTTTGCAGGTATTATTTGTAAGAGTTTTCTCTAGATCTCAAAATCTTATGGGTGTAAAGCCTATATAACATTAGCATACTACAGCTCTGAAGGAAGAGAGGGGATGGTATCCTATAATGAATTTGTCCGGCTAAAAAATGAAAAGTAGTTGAGTTTTTCAACGTCTACAATATCTATAAAAGATTTTGAAGTACAACTCCTTCCGTAACACCTGGATGCGTTCTCAGTTCTGCACTTAAATTTTACACAGCTGTTCAGAAACAAAACATTAGAATCAGTGTTGCTGTGTTTTACAGCATGAATGGAAGAAAAAAAGGAATTATGGAAGAAAGAATTAACTTGAAAAATGATGTGGTCTTTTGTGGATGGCATTTAAGCTCAAGACATACATTTAATGTGTTTTTGCATCTCTACAGATCCTGAGAGACAGAAACTGGTCTAAAAGCATATTTTCTTTGTTAAATGTCTCTATGTAAAGTTGTCTACAGAATGCTGCTGTGTTATTGTTAGACAGAACAATATGTCATGAGGCTTGGAAAATATTCTGATTTCAAACATTTCATCATGTTTATTTTCTCTGTAATGCAAATCTTTAGAAAATGAAAATAAACCCTGCATAGCAGTTTGTGATAAATCAGCAATATATTTTGTCCATCGTTCTCCAGTTTTTCTTGCCAAAACCTCTTGGCTTTTTACTATATTCTTGAAAACATTAAGTGATGAGGAGAAGCAGTTATCTGTCACGAAGAAGCATCAATTTATCTTGTTATCCTATTATAGTGTTTTCACGTCTGTTAGGAACTGATTTTTAGCATTACTCCCACATATTTGGTGACTGATAACTGATGAAAAGACCTGAATACACTTTGCATTTCCCATGACTGAATGAATAATAGGTAGTGTATGTTTTCAAGATGTAGCAAGAGATATTACAGGGACTTTGCTTTTTACCTATACATGCAATCCCAACTCTTTTGAAATCCATGTGCATCTTGCCACTGCTTTTAATGAAGATAGAATTTTATCCTTTACTTTACAAAATATGGCAAATTCCTAGCTTTAACACTAGCTATATTTTTATAACTTTCTTGGGTCCCAAAAGTCTGCTATGCACTATCATAGTCGAGTAAATCATCTTGTGCTAAAAGATGGAGAAATTACTTTAGAAGTTCTTTTTACAACTTTAAATATTTCAGGATGAGTAGAGGAGAAGTAACATATCTGCTGAAGCAGCCTGGCTGAACTACAGAAAACTGACTCATGTGACATTGGTTTTGTGCCTCTCCTCTCCCTGACATGGATCCACAGCACAGGAGTTGTGTGAAAACTCATCCCTACCAAATGAGGGGAAATTCATACTTTCTCTTACAGGTAAAAAGTTAAAGCCTTCTATATGTTTCTTGTACCAAATCCTGACAGAGTTATTGCCTAAAAACCAACGCCAAATGCATTTAAATTCCATTATTATATAACTTAAAATTCAGTTATACTGAAAAATGTTTAGTTAATTTAACAATGGCATGTCAAAAACACATTTGTTACATTTAACTCTAATAACAAAACAGTTCCTCTCTTAGCTGAAAGATGTAATTCTACACGTAATTTCTTTTTTTTCTTACTGTCCTATGCCCAAACTAATATAAATACATAAATTTAAAAAAATTGCATTATTGTTGCTGTTGTCATGTTCATCATACTCAGTAATTTTTCTCTCTGTTACCAAATTATGGCACAGCTCCCTCTAAAACAACAACAACAACAGCAACAACAACAAAAACAACAACAACATAAAAAAAAGGAGAAAGAACATGAGTGAGTCTGACTTGGCTGAATTCAAACACCTGCAGTTGGTTTTCAATCCATACTTCATCTAGTTATGTGGTTAGCATCTGTATATGTATTTTCCTATTTAAAAAACTCTTCCCTTTATGCTGCATTCATGCTGCCAGCCTTCATGTGGTTATGAACCAAGAAGGGAAGCCACATCAGAGCCTGAAAGCAGTACTTTTCAGGGTTTACAGAACATGGGCTTCTCCAGGGAATAGTGAGAGAGRATAATTCCTGGCCCATCACAAAGCAGTGTGGAGGCAGCTGTGAGTCTCACGGATGCTTTGACCCAGATTACAGGACAGAAGATGCTATTTTTTATCCCGTAAGGCTGTTGAAAGGAAAGATATTTCTCTTGCTGAATAAACAGGAATTGCAGAGGTGTGTAGTGATATTCATTAATCAGTGGGAAAGAAGAATGTTAAATTAGTCTGTGCCTGATGGATTTAGTCAAAACCCAGCTAACCCAGATGAAAAACTGATGCAGTTGTGTAGGAGAGATGATACTTCTTCTTGGAATATCCAACAACAATCAGAAAAAAAATATCTCATTTTAAAAGAAAAGCTCTAACCTGGAAATTTTTCTTTGTGAAAGGTTTATGAATGTAGGTTTTTTAGAGTCTTTTTTCCCAGGGAACAGTGAATGCAAATTTTATAAATTAAATTTTGAAAAAATTCTATGTCAGCTACTCTACTCTGTGAGTTTTAAAAAATATAGCACATACTGTTATCAGTGCTCATGCAACTGTTTTTCTTTCTTTCTGTAGCACATGTCTCTGAATATCTGTATTAGTGTGAGGAACAAATCTAACATACATTTTATTTGTTCCCGTACCCTCAGGTAGGGCTGTTCCTCCAGGAGGCAATACAAGGTCTGGGGAAGGTAAAGAAAGGCATAAGGGAGACTGGGAAGAGGATGAGCTATTCAGCTGAATAAATAATTACATAAAGTAGGACACAAGACAAAAGACATGAATCTGTTTAAGTATAGTTTGTAAAGCAGAACTAGTTTATATCCCTAGCTGAATTAATGATGATGTCCAGTAAGTACCAAGGGAACTACACTAAGGCTACTGCTGTGGATGAAATAAAGGTCTGATTAAAAATCTGTTTTAAGAAACAGAACAAGGGAAATAATCCTGTTCACTTCGGCAGGTCCCGGCTAAATTGTCTCCATGTCCATACTATATATAGAATTCCCATAWGTCTTCAGGTAGGCACACAAAAAGGAGTGAGATTTTTTCATATTGTGAAACATGGAAAAATCTTTCCCATATTTACAGAATAAGTGTGCACATTGTACAGTTATGCAATGTTTCACCACAACTATACATTCTAAACATGCCTTAATATAGATTCAAACACTTGAGAAGGGCTCAACACAAAATGCTTACATACTGCAACATTGGACACTATTTCAGCACTCCATGAATCCCAGAGAATTGTGCTGGACATTGCTTCAGTGGAAGGCAGCCAAGAAATGGTCAGCTTTCTTGATCCCTTAAAAATACGATCTCCTTAAAAATACGTTTATAAGCTAAAAAACTGGTTGTGGTGAACAGTTGTGCRGTGTGAAATATTCCATGGCCAAAATTGCGGACAGTTTCTCCACCCACAATTCAGGAAACGCAGTACTCAGATAGTGAATATCGGCCTAGGTCTGCTTATAAATACTAAATGCATATTTTGGGACAGCAAGTTTGTGAAGTCTGTCCTTATCAATAAATGACGATATTCCAGCGTCTGAAATTTTTGTTGACAGAGGTTGATTGTACAGTGACGTATGGAGCTTGGAGAAGAGTCAAGAATTGCCACATGGCTATAGCAAGTCCAGAAGAAGCAGACTGCAGTTCAGAAGAGGGGAGCTGGCAGAAAGCTGAAGGAGAAAAGAATTTTAGTAGATTGGACAGAGACATGGATCAAGGTCAGAAGGTTCCTCATGAATAATTGAATGGTTTGGTTAATTTTATTTGTGTTGCCCTCCAGAATCATGCATTGTTCTTCAAAAGGAATGAGACATTTTGTTCAAGATATTCAGACTCAGTTTTGCTATAGGATCTTTTAGCAAATGTGTTAGTTTCTTTCTTTTTACCCCCCCACCAAGTAACTCTGCTGCCTTTCAGCCCAAATCCACGTTTGTGCATAGAACATTACTTTCTTTAATTACAGTATGAAATGTATCTGCTGAAGAGTTACTCATATTCTGAATTGCCAACTAAAATGGTTACATTCTCCTCAGTATCTGTCTTTCTTGCCCAAACCAAGTAACCAGGTTGGTTTTTCATGTATGAGGATAACTGTTTCAACTCAGTTAGACTGTTGCAAGATCCACAGAAAGAACCCTCCCAGCTAATTGCATTATATTCTTATGTTTGCAAAAAGAGAGGTTTAGTCAGTGTACTTATTTGCCCTTTAGAACTCAGTTTGATAGCCTGCCAAAACATTCTGTCTACTTTTGATTCTTTATCTCTGCACAGACCCTCAGTGACACTTTCCACCTGAGTTCTGTTTGTCACTGAGAGTGAGGATGATAACTTAGTCAGTTCTCAAAAGTGAAATCAGTATGTCAGATCTGGGTAATTTAGGTACATCCAGAAAGTCTCAGACTTAAAAACTTCAATAAATTCTAGCATTTCAATAGGTATGCCAGACCCGTCATTTGTTTCAACTTTGTCATCTCACCACAGGAGAGTTTTACTGTAATTTGTCTGCAATGACTGTAATTAATACCTCAGCTCCCAATTCAGTCTTTGGAGGGCTGCAACTGGATAACRCATTCTCTGCAGTGCACTAAGAAAATAATGTATCTATTTGTCCAAAATGACAGAACAGCTCCTGTATGCTGTCAGACATTTGTTTGTATTCACTCAAGTGAGTTTTTAGGTTGATCTTTGTCTAAGCAACTTGTTAAGTGATTCATCTTTATTTTCCTGGCTGCTAACGTGTTTGCTGTGCCAATTTTTTTCTCAAAACTTTCCATCATCTTATAAATGACTTGATTTTTTTCTGGCTTCTGGGGGAAAGAAGTATAAAATCAATTTTTTAGGCATTTTCTACTATCAAAACAGTGTGTATCACATTCCCTGAAATGTGTAATGAAGATGTACGAAACAATRTAAGTTGATAAATGGGAGAGACAGTCCCTACAGAAATTACTACCATTGAAATGTCATTCTTACTTATCAGATATTTGAATAACAATAGTGATTATATAAACATATATATGTGTGTCTTCTTCACATCCTCAATTAACAACGCAGAAAATAACTGTTGTAGTCTTATTACCATGTATAATACCAATGGCAGGCAATTAACAGTACTTGCCTAAAAGAATGTGTGATTCTATGATAATTGTTGGAAAAGGGATTCCAGACTTAATGACTATTTCATCGCTTCTGGATCAGCAATCACTGCAGTAAGGGTTTTATGTGAGAAATTAGCAGATGGCATTATGAAATGCATTTCTTCTGCTGTTGGGTTTGTATAATGTCCTGCTCATCTGTTTCCATGGGGTGCTTAACGTGCTCCTCATGTATTTCATATCTGACTTTTCATTTGATCCCTTCAAATCTCTCAGCAATAAAGCAAAACATAACT
Organism: Parotia lawesii; assembly: GCA_003713295.1. NCBI lineage: Eukaryota > Metazoa > Chordata > Aves > Passeriformes > Paradisaeidae > Parotia > Parotia lawesii. Next base: position 443,143 of record RAHM01000176.1, on the reverse strand, counting down.
GATACCTTGAGAGTGAAAAAAAAAAAAAGCAGGAGAGATTAGAACTTCTGGAGAGCAGAGTGTTCCTTAGACAGCTGCTCCGAGAGGAACAGTGCTACAGAAGCAGACCCTGTCAAACCGTGCAGCACCACTTGCAAGGTTTTCCAAAAGAGGGTAAAGGAGTGAGCGAGACACTGCAGTGCTTTTAAAACCTAATTGTACCTGTTCCTGTTAATTAAGCCCAGCAACATTGTTACTGACTCTTTAGTTCCACAGTAGCACAGCAAATTTCAAAGCAAAACAACCGCCCCAAAGGAACCCAAATGATACAAGAGTATTAGTCAGGAACCAGAAAAAGAAAAAGCAATGGAKATTTGAGAACAATGAGATCTCCTTATTATAAACCCATGAAATTAACAGAGTGGGGGACTAGGAAAAGAATGGAAGGAAGAATTAGTGTGTGATGAGTGTGCTGTGSTTAGTACTCCCTTCAAAAATTTATCTAGCTAAAATAATTGGCAACTAAGTACCAGACAACAATATTTGTAAAATTAAAACACAAACCACAAAACTACTGCAACAATATCTAATAAAAGAGAGTGTTGTCTATTAATGTAGACATGTCTAATACCTGATTTGAAATTACGCAACCAGTATTATTCATTATTATGCACTATCGTACATTACCCRTTGGAGGCATTACTTATGTCTCCAGAAATGTCCTATTGGTTTTTCCTACCAAGTGAAATGCAGGGATGTAAGTCTGAGCAAGAAAAGGGAAAATGAAATGTGATGAATTGTGAGGTGCATGGTCTCCGTCATTCTTTAAAATAAGACTCAGTGAAGCAACAACAGAGATGAAGAGAAGTAGAAGAACAAGTAGTGGGTGTCACAATACCTTACATCAAGTGTTTAATGTAGGTGCCTACATAGGAGAAAGTCAGCTAAACACCTATCAAGGTATAAAAGAGAAATAAGCACTTCTACAGCAGCTTTCCTCTTATCCTAATTTAGATATATGAATTCTAGTTGTTTATAGAGGTGGGAAATGAATTCCACAGTTGATAGTTATCTTTTATGTATTTGCGGCATCTTATCTATTGCATTTGATTCAACAAGATCTATGTATCCACAAGAATAAATCAGAAATAATTCTGCTCACTTCCATTTAAATAACCATAAAAGCTTAGCTCGGTGTATGTGCTGGACAAAGGGACAACAGAGAGGAGAAGGTATATAAGGAGAAATTTATTTACAACAGAACAGCTCAAATGGTTGGTGTGCCTGAAATGGAAAGCAAGACATTTTCAAGGACAGATGGTTATCCAGGGAAGAAGCAAAGCCATGAAGACTAAGAGAGAAAAATACAAATCATAGAGAGCTAGCAGCACAATTTAAAGATGATCTCCCAAATTTAAATCTTGAGTTTAGTGGTTCAAAAATATCACTATTTTMGTAGTACTGAACAGGGAACTCTATAAGGATATGAAGTAGTTTCCAGTCATTTGAGTAAAAAAAAAAGTATGAATAAATTCAGTAGTATTTATTTCTTAAAAATGATCTACTACCATGTCATCGAGCTTTATTTAGTCCCTATTGTCTAGATGATGTCTCCTACCAATGCTATCTCTGATGTTTAATATTACTCTGTAATTTTCCTCTTTGGTTAACCAAAGAGCATGTTCCAGAGTTATCATTAATATGCACATTATGCAGCTTACTTAGACCAGTACAAATAGCAGCAAATGTCACTAAATTCTGAACAGTCCCACTGTAGAAGCAGTGTGAAAGTATTCTGAAAAATAATTAYGTAAAATTAGACATAGTTTATTCAACCGAGCAGACAACATGTTTATTCACACTTGTAACTTCGTTAGTGCCTGAATTAAGTATTGCATTTYTTTATTGGGTCTTGTGTGCATTTGTGAATCAATACAGTTCTGGGAATGTAAGCTAGATGCTATCCCAACTTTTATGTCATTAATAGAATAAGTGCCTTAATTGAACTTCAGCTATCTAAAAGTTAGACATCTAGATTGCTCAATTCAAGACAATATTAGGCATCTAGATTTTGTCAATAAACACTGAACATCTCAGCTTTCTTATCCCTGCTGCTTCAAGCATCTGTCCTCTGGAGGCTTTCACTGCTATTAAAGCTTGATTGAACAACAAGCTTTCACTAACCTTAAAGGGTTGAAATTAAGTGAGAGGAGTCTCTCTTAGATCGTCATTCTATAACCTATTGGTTTACCACTGTGCTATTTCAAGCCATAGAAGAGATGGGCTGTTGATTGTGTCTGTAAAGGTTCAGAGTTAAAATTCATCACAAGACCAATATATATGAATTAGATGACAAAAAAATAAAGTCAGTTTTTTGTGCTGGTATTTTGAACTCAATGAGTAAATTTGTCATAAAAAAAGCTCCAAGTTTTTGTTTAGAAGTTGCAAATGTACAACACATTTTTGTATAAACACTGTTTTGCGTAAAAGTTCAGAAGATGYATTTTGTGGACTAAAATATAAAGAAAAAATAAGTACAGTGAAGTCTAAGCAAAACCCTTTGRGCAGGCCAAAAAATTCTTACCTTTGCAGCAAAGATGGAAGAGTCGTATAACAAGACAGATATGTTTCTGTGCATATCAGCACCTGATCATCTTCACTGAAGTATCCATCACTGTAATTCCATTTTGCAACTAATGATTCTGTTCTAGAAACATGTCCTCCTGGAAATATATGGAAGCTGGCTTCAAAGCCAAGTTGGAAACCTGGCACCTTAAAGACAAGAGATCATCACATTGTACCTGAATGCCTCTTATAGGGGAACAGCAGCCACACAGGCAACAAGGAGAAGAGCATGGTGCTAATTACAGCAGTTTTAAGGAAGAAATTTCTTAATTCAGGCTGAGTTAAGAAATGTACTGCAAAAGGAATGATTTTTATGCATTGCAATTTCCTCAAGATCAGGCTTTTTAATGTTTAGTAAGTAAAAACACGGGATTAAAGTAACCCCTGCTGCTTGACAGTAAAAACTGTGCCAGGGCAATATATTTCTTTTAAGACAATAAAGCTCACGTTGTTTTTGTGGTAGCTTAAACTGCACACATGACAATATTTCTTTATTTCAGTTCTAAAGATCCTGTAGCTCAGTAAAAGTCTTCTACAGATTTAGTTGCAGGTTAATTTATGTTTCAGAATGCAAGTGTGATTTCAYGAAATACTTCAAACATCAGAAGAGGAGCAAGAACAAGTTTTGCTGCCTCTGGTAGATGCCTCTGGAGAGAACTACTGGTACTCAAATAGCACAATTGTTCTGAGGGAGATTTCTTTGTTTGGCCAAATTGCTCCTACCATGGCACCTGAATACTTCCACCACTCCTCTGCTCCTTTCAGTTTTCAAAACACACCTTCTGTTCATGTTTTCGTTAACAACTTTATCGTCCTCTCTAACTGAAATTATTATTTCAATTAGGCTCTTGGCCTGCCATTTGCATATGATTGGCTGAATGAGCACCAAGGCCACTAAATGTACGTGGTTCATGTACATTTTTGGGGACTTGAGTGCTGAGGACCAAAGACTTGAGGCTTTCCATACACATTCAGTAGTTTGCCCTTGGTTGTGCCTACCTTGCCTGCCATCCCCTGTGGCACCTTGATGCCTGTTTCCAAAACTAGCAACATATAGAAAATACCTTCTACCAGCCACTGCTTAGTATAAACTAGGAAATGGCACCTTGGAAAAATTATATTTTTAACACCACACATTTTTGTTCCCCAGGATGACGTCATGCTGTGCTTCCATAAGGGTTTTGTTAGGACAATAAAATAGCAACCATCAGCCTGTTTTTCAAGAAAAGTCCTTCTGGCTGCCAGAGAGAGTGCAGTAATTATGCTTTCTGATGTACATTCAAAAGTTGATGTCAGCACTTGGGTTCAAGGTCCTTGCAGAAGTGGGTTTCACCACATGACAGGGATCTGCTGAGCCCAGGGAACCTGAAGGGACTGTTTTTCTCTACAGTTATCTGAAACATTTATTGGTACGATTTTGTGTTTCTAATTCATTGCTTCACAGGAGTAAATTTTCAGGGTGGAAATGCTGTTTAGAAAATTACCCCTACCTTGAAGTCATTGAATTGAATTGACTCCACTGGGAGAGGTGATAGTTTGCTAATGGTTGACATATATCCCTTAATTCTCCTGCAGTCACCTCATCTTCTCCTCTTTCTTTCTAAGGAATGCTGTAGTTACCCATCATAACTGCTAATGTTTTTTTTTTATTTTCGTTTGTCTTTTTAGTCATCTCCACTACTCTATTTATATTTTTGACAGCAAACACTTCAGAGACTGAGCAATTTTAAAAAGCCTGTTTTCTCTATAGTTGCTAGACTTTGTCGTAACATGCCTCTGGCTCCTTTGGTTTTTTTATTTTTTAAATTATTTTTTATCACATTGTGTGAAACATGAGTTATTTCTAGCTCTTCCTGCCACATGGACAAAAGTTTAGGAAATGTGATTTTTTTCAGCCAAGTTTTTGTTGTTGTTGTCGTTGTTGTTACAATAAGGTCTAGCATCAACAAGTTAAATTTTCTGTTTTGGCTACAAATTCACATCAATTTCTCTTTACTGCTACTGCTGAGGACAACGTATCTGATGTGGAAGTTGTCTGGACTTAACATCAGGCTGAGTCTCAGATGTCAGAGCAAGCAGTAAAAGGGTGAGGTAGGCATCTCCTCTATCAAATAGCAATTCTCCAAGAAATGAGGAGCAAGCAAAATTATATCTTTTCCTCTTGAAGGGCACTAATACAGCATAATGTTGCAAGCCTTTTCTATAAACTATATTTGCTTTTTAAGAGCAGTTAATAAGTGACATTAGTGGATGCCTGGGCATCATCCTTCCTTCATGGATTATCATATCCCCAGTCCCAGTCATATACACACACACATGCTTTGCAGAGAGCCCAGATGAGATCTAGCACTACCCAATCTGTCTTTGCACCATGCACGACCTTTATATACACGCACAAACCCCTCCTTTTTTCATGTTGACATTAGCTCTGGCCTTCATTGAAAACCTCCTAAGCAAATTAAATATCAAACTAACTGCTTCCTGAGGCTGAGGGAACACTTCAGTCCTGCATCTCAGCATCTTCAGGTTGAGCAATCCTTCATAATGTTAAGAAACACAACATCTGCATGTCTTACAGACCTCACCTCTCGCAGCCCACGAGCTGTGTTTTTCTTTTGCCTATAGCATTTGAGCCACAGTTTCTTGTCTCTCCCTTGAAGGCTGGTGGGGTAACCTCTGTCCCCATGTCTCTTCCAAATAATGGCAGTGTTTATACATGCAAGTGGTTCCTGTGGTCCCTTTTGTATTGTCAGAGTCAGCTGAAGTTCTGTCTAATGTGTCTAACTCTCTTATGCCTTCTTCCTTCACAAATTGGGTAAATTTACATTGTTAAGGAAGGGTCCTAGCTGAAACAGCAAAATAGGCCAAAAATCTCCTAGAGGACACTTCAGATTGGGATTATTCCATCATTTCCTCTGGGTCATTAGGGGTCCTATCTTGGAGCCTGCTGGCTGTTGTGAATCCTAATATACCAGTCCTATGCACCTAATGGTAACAAGCTTAGTTGCCTTAAGCAGTGTTACATGTTCCATTCCTTGAACTGGCTATCTCAGTCTTAGGCATTATTTAAGCACAAGTCTAAAGTCTGTTTCCTAAAGCTGATACATGTTATTCCTTTGTTAATCACAAAAACTATCTAGAAACACCTTCTCTTTCAAAATAATTTTCCTCAAACAGACAAGCAAGCCATCATGAGTAAATCCCACTCAAGACTGTGCCTGTCCTGACACTGTCTGGAATTTAACAAATTTAGCTCTCTATAGTACAGCTGTTTAGATCTGAGCTTGTTTTGTAGATACCTTTTGTACTCAGCAGAGAAAATAGGCATTTCTGGGCAGAGTTTCATCTCATCTAAATATAAAATAGGTCAGATGATTACATTCATGGACTGGGGTGAAATGAGCCCAAATAAATTTCAGAGACTATTTCAAGGGCCTGATGCTAAATCTGGATGATGCAAATGTCACATTAAGCTTCTGCCCCAAGTAAGTGAAAATACACAGTCACTTCCTAATTCCAGCTAAGAGTGACTCACAAACTGTGATAAAGAAACAGGCAGTGAGCTGCCACAAAGTCAGCAAAGCCCACAAACCACAGGGAATTGGAGGCAGATAGGCTGTCTTTATTTGCAAACAATGTAAGCCTCAGACAGACATTCTGAGTGGCCATAAGAGTGGGCCTCCTGCTCGGTGGTCAGTGAGTGCAGCTGGAGCAGAGGATGACAAGCGTAGCAGCAGGTCGGAGAAAGCAGCAGCATTGATGGTGAACAGCCCCTGCTGAGCCCTGGAGACAAAGCTGCACCTTCCTGCTCTTACAACAGAAGACAAGGTATCTTTGCTGCGTAGAAGCAGCATTCATCCTCCCTAGATTAAAACTGCTAAGTGGGCACGGCAGCTTGTTCTTAAAAACAATATGCATCCATTTCCTCTGTGTAAACAGCTTTATTCTGTAAAAGAGGAAAGGGGAAAATTTCCTTTATCCCTGGGGGAAACAGTGTCCTACTTCTATCTAATGGCATCCTCAGAAATGCATGCAATAGCAATAATCATTTCAAGGAAGAGAGAAGGATTTTTAGGACTCTGCTTAAAATGTTCAAACTTCTACATGTCAAAGGGCAAGGTTATTAAAAAATACTCAGCAGTTGCCTTCATTAAATAAGTCCCTTTTTCTTGAATTCTGAAGTCAATCAGTAGTCATTCTGCATATCTCAGGCCTGATTCTCCCACAATTGCTTTAGTGCTGTGACTTTTATCTGGAGGTAGAGGCACAGCAGAATTGAAACATCAGAATTCCAATGAGAGGAAGGTAACGAGAACTTTGGTGTAAGTTAAGACACTCCTCATTGACTGATTTTAAAATCTATACTTAATCTATTGCTGTTTTCTTTACAAAACAAAAATCACTATTTTTTGGCTTACCAACTAATTTGAATAATTTATTCTTCAGACTAGACTTTTTGTGAAAGTGTCTCCTTATGATCTTTACATGTAACTTGTTTGCATCATCCYGCATCCATAGAGACAGTAATAGTCATTTTAGTGGACATCTGTGTTATATAAGATTTTGCTTTCTTCATTGACATCTGTCTCTCTGCTTGTTTATGAAAGTTTGATTTTTAGCCTGTCTCCCTAACTATGCCAGTTCATTCCAAGAGCTAGTTTGTATCTTTCTTTCCCCTGTTAATTTTATAACAGCTTCTACCTGGGACAATCAGGTTCACTGCTAAGGGTCTGATCCTGCAAGTCTCAGCTCCCTCTGGGCCCTTCGGCTCCTGCAAGTTACAATTGGTTTCCTTTATTTATTTATTTATGTGCTGAAGTCCCTGAAGAACGACACGGTGCCGAGCTGATCACAGGAACATTGTGAGCTCACTGGCCCCAATGCCAGTGCAGGGGCTCAGTGGTCTGCCTGGGGGCTGCTGCAGCTCAGGGACTCGCCTGAGCTTTGCTAAAGGCAAGTCCTCTATGGGTGCAGATAAAACTTCTTGGGACCATGACTTACTGAGCGCTCACACTCAAGGCAGGAATTGGCACCTGCCTCCTAGGGAGTCAGATGCTTCATCTAACTTCTCTGCTGTTCTTAATTCCTTACTGAAAGGATGTGGGTTTTTTACAGTCATTCATTGCTGGGAGCATGTTTTCAAGCTCTTAATTATGCAGCAATTATTCACGCTACATACACTTGTATGTTGCAAGCTTTTACGTTTCCTTCCAAAAGTATTTTAGATGTGACAGATTACTGCATGTCCTAAAGGTCTAAGCAGTGGCTTCTAATACCCATGTGGCTCAGTCCTAGCTTTTCCCAATTCTACTGACAAGTATGATCTGTTTTCTTTCATTTGGAGGTTACCACATGACATACATGGACATCCTTTGAAGAACTATACATTTAAGTTTAAATATGCAAATATATGTCATGCAAGTTTTTGTTTCAAGATTTTCACTTGTTAAAAGATTGACTTGCAAGGTGAAGGAAGACAAGCTTCATTGGGCCCATCTGTGCTGTGAAACACTGAAATTTTATTTTCATCAGATTGAATCATTTAATGGACAGAGCATGAGAAATCAAAAAATATGTTTCTTTATGGAACTTGAGAGACACCCCTCCCCTTATTTTTTTTCAGAACTTGTGATGTTGAGTGGTTCAATTACAAGAAAACTTCCAAGGTCATGGTTGRTGCATTGCCTCAGGAATCTAGTGAGTTCAAAGTGAGTTTGGAAAGAATATGTCTCTCAGGTATGCACTTCACCATCATTAACATCTACCAGACGTGCCTTAGTTAATATTCAACATCATCAAGTCACCTTATCGCCTTGCTGACACAAATTCAGAAGCTGTATTAGATTTACCCTTACACTGTGCTTTATTTCCCAGAAGTCTATATTAGCTACACTTTTCCTTTCATACTTCCCCCAGTGGTAATAGCAGGGCATGTTATATGCTGCATTTTCCTTGATGAATTTTATCTCTTTTTCAACAAATAGTATTACAACTCAGGAGCCAAAATAATAGATTGAACCCTAAATACACAATATCACCAGAAATTTTCATTTTTTTAAAAATGGGAAGTGTCACAAAAAAATCTTTTAAAAAGAAAAAGAATATTTTTGAGGTCTTTTGATCCACTTAGTGCTTAATTTTACTTTTATATCTTTGTTTTATATTCTTGGATTGGAGAGAACAAGAATTTTCATGGTCTACCTGATCCAAAACCCTCATGTTAACAGTCTTCAAAGAAAGAATTTTCCTGCTTGTTTGGATGTTTCTGCAGATTTTCAGTCCAGAGCACTGTTTAATTTTAAATAGCCAAGTGATCCCAGATATGCTCTAACCTAYTATGAACATATCCACTTAGAAAGTAAGGCACACAGTGCTGAAATGTTAAAGTATTTGCTTTTATTAAAACAAGTCTTTCATTATGAGTACTCCTCAAAGGAAGTGTATTTTTTTTTTAACATGGGAACCTCCAGGTGTCCTACCAATATTTGGATCAAAACCCATCCATGCTGTCTTACTTCCACCAAAGAAAACATGTCAGCGGAACTTCAGAGACCTCTCAGGAAAGGATGCTTGTCAAAGCAGGGCTTGGGAGAAGGAGAAAAATTATTCAAGTATGATATTATGAAGAATACCATCATTTTACAAGGAATCTTAAACAATTTGCAGAGAAGTGACTCTACTGATTGCTAAAACACTATGAATGCCTATGAATAGAGTAGGTCAAAGAGTCTTCCTTGAATAAACAACTCAACCAACTGCCAACATGAAAATGTCAATGAATTATTTGACAAAATTCTTCTTTTTGTTGTCTGTTTGCATCTCTTCTTCTCCAATCCTCTTGATAACCASCAAACACACAAGAGAGCCTGGAAATATTATTTTTACTGCAGCAGGTTCCAGGAAGCAAAGGTTTGATGTGATTTTTATTGACAAATACAAGAAAACATAGTCAATGTCCAGAGAGTTGTTTAGGGAACAAATGGATAAGTATTGACATATTACAGCACTGAGGCCCTAAATGTTGAAAAGGAGAATTGCAGCTAAATGGTCCACAGGTCTAGGCCTGATGGTTGGGCTGGGCAGTTAAAGAAGGATTAAGCGAAATACCTATTTTATGAGAAATCTTGTTTCTACAGCATTTGAGAGAACATGGATTAGGAAACATGTCAGTGAGTAGGTGATAGTACCCAGAATCTTGTGAACTTTCTCAGAGACATGAGCAAAGGAGGATATATTCTTCTTCAGAGAAAAAATGAAAAATAAAGTTGGGTCTCTCCGACCACAAAACTGAAGACTTAAAAGAAAAAGCATTCTGCCTGAGCTGGACCTGGGCTTTAATACTAAACACCAAGGAGCTGTAGGGATTTGTAAGTTAAGAAAATAAATGTTTAATTGTCATCTGGGCAGCAGGTAGAGGAGAGGAAGAAAGACTGCAACTAACAAGAAAGGAAAATATCATTTGGGATTAAAGGAAAGAAAAAGATTTCACTCTTAAGGGTAGAGCTACAAAACCATTCATAGATTAAATGGAAATGCACCAGTCAAATGACATATTAAAATTACTATCGTTAATTAAATTTTAAATGTAATATTTCATTACTCTTTATCTGTAGAGCAGGTATGGTATGTGTAGTCTTCCAAGACCACCAAAAGACATTGTTCTACCTGCTGGAAATTGAACTCAATGGATCTTGTGGGTCCCTACCAACTCAGGATATTCTATRACCTGGGAATACAAAGCCTCTGCAACCTTGACCTTGCAAATAGATCTTTGCCCAAACATCCTTAAATAAAAATATTAAACAGATCTTTTCTTGCAAAAAACCCTCTRTCAGCAGCCAGAGTCAGAGCTCAAAATCTTACTAGGCAGCAGACACATACAAAGAAAAGAGAGTTAGGACCATTTAGGAAACCATGACATCTAATGGACTTTTTCATAGAACCTCTCTTTGTCTTTGCCATTTTTAAGTTTAGTCTTTGTGTATTAGTATTCATGTTCTTCTAAGAACAGCTGGCTTTTAAGCACCACAATTTGAATAAAAAGACATTTATATCATCCTTTTCCAGATGGATTTGCCTTTTGTGTGTTTGGAAAAAAACTAAATAAAAATCACATATGAAGTGTGGTTTTATTTCTACTTTATTTTTATTTGTTTATATGGCAATTGATTTGATCCATGAATAAAAACAATGTCTAGGTTATTTTACCACCCTGGAAATGCTTTCTTATTGTTGTGCTTTGTTTGCTGAATTATGCAGGAATTATTAGAAATAGTTATTACTTTTGCTTTGTCCCTTATATTAATGCTATATTTCAGTATACTTCTTTGACAGACTCATTTAGACACAAGGGCAGACTGAAGAACAGTGCATCTTCTCCTGCATTTTAATATTGTGAATCCACAGCAAATGCTTCATTGCCAGTTAGAACTGACAAAAAGGAACCATTTTTAAGTCTTAAAAGCCTGACTGCAGCTGGGGTAACAAAGGTAACGATAATATTTTTTCATAGAGGAATGATGACGTTAATCTTGTATTTGTTCACTTCTTGTATTTCTTACAGTTTCTTGTAATGTTCTGAGGTTTTAGAGTTAAATGAAGCCTTTTACTACCTGAAGCTTTTTGCCATTACAAAACTTAGCCATACAGCTCATCTGAAGGTTTTGGAGAGCTTAGATTTGCAAGAAATGAACAGCATGGATTAATGGCACCACTTTTGGTCACTACCTTGCTTTAATTTGAGCAGAATTGTACTTTCAAAGAAAGCTGAATCTACTGAGAGTTTTTTTCAAACTTCTTTCCTTGAATGCGACAAAAATTTTCTGTCTTTCTGCATCGCAAGGGTTTCATTGTCCTCAACAAGCTTTATGTTTGTTCAAGCATCATCCAGAAAATATTATGTATTATGTAATTATATGACAGCCCTTTCCAGCTCAATGTATTCATTCATAATATTTGCATTACATTTAAGTACTGCATCTCCAATCACAAGGAAAATCTTACATGTTCTTTTGGTAATGACCCAGCAAACCAGGAAACTTAGATTTAAGGCTGAAGACTCAAACACAGTTAGTCCTGTATCCCTCAAAGCAAAGACATATCTCATTCTAACTGACATAAAATCTAAATTAAGTAATAAACCAGAAATAAGCATTAGCAAAACAGATTGGAGTCATATTAACCAGATACGAATTTCCCCAGCTACAACATAAGAACTGAAGGTCAAGGTGTGTTAGCTGAATGTGCATAGAGCATAATTGTACAGTTTAAAAATCCCCAGCATTGTGAAGACAACCATTTTGACGTGCAGCCTTGGAGAATGGTTGTATTTGTTGCTTTCATGCACTCCTTGCTCACGTGACAGTGGTGTTCACGTGACAGCAACAGTCTTGGGAGAGAATCAGTGAAAATTTGTGTAGCCCTTGCTGATATGGGACATAGGTGAATATGAATTGCCAACATTATTTGAATTGGAGGTTGTTGAGGCTTCTGGTACAGAGGCCTTAGAAGGTCAGTTGTGAGATTTAGATTCCTACAATGTTTTGAGTTCAAGGCTACAGAGACCACTTGAGGTTTCCATTATGATGCTTTGATGAGGTGATTAGTCTAAGAAAATTACTCCATTTCAAACCCGAACCATTAGAAGAATCATTATTCATCGTGGGACATTACCCTATGTTCTGACGATGTGATTATTTTAGTATTGTATTCAGAGTAAAATAAAATTAATGGCAAATTAGAAACTCTAAGCAGGACTTCTGACTAGCATTATAGGCAAAAATAGAAAACCAATCGACACTACATTGCTTAGCGCATCAGGAATCAGAAGAAACGTTAGATAGTGAAAAGAAAGAATCCGAAGAAGGTAACATTCCTTGAACAAGATGACTAAAGAAATGGGTGGTCATGGTATGAGACAGAAAAGGCAGCAACAGTAATAAAAATAAAAACTTTAAACCAATAAATTTTAGCATTAGCAAGTGTCTCAAAAATATTCTGATCTGAACACCATGCCTGAAAACAAGATCACCCCAAACTGGGCCTGTTCCTCCAGCTAAACCCTTTAAGATTATCTGTATGAAAAGAAAATCAGAAAATTTAGAAAAGGTCATTTTTCTGCACAGAAAAGAATGGCTAGTTTATCTGTTGAAATTTATTTTGAACAAAAGATTCGTTGATTTAAAATACATTCCATGTACACACCAACATGGCTTTGAAATGCCTTGGGGTTGGGGATAGAACTTATATATCTGATACTCTCAGATTTAAGAAAAACTCTTTCTTTGTTAAGATTTTTCTAGTTTGCCTGGAACCTTTTAAATTTTCATTGGTATGACTCTTCACAAAAAATTTGAAATTGCCCATGAAATTGTACACACCTTACTATCTAACCATGTATCTGTTCCAACCACTCTAAATAACATTGGACTGACACAAGCCTCCTTTTGGAAACAAGTGTTATATTTAATACATCTCATCCTGCTTTGTGTAGTTTCCCATGTTTTGAAAAAGAAGCGGTTGGTTAGGTGACAAATTTACAGCTGGCAAATACATACTTGGTACAAAAGTCCAAGAAATGTCTCTAAAATTTCAGTGGAAGATAACAACATTGTGAGTGAACACAGCACAACAAGTCCAAGCTGACAATTTGTCTTGATAGTGTTCATTTGAATTGCTCATACACATCACCTCATTCAAAATTAATTGCAACCAACAGAGGAAATACTTGGCATCATTTTGGAGAGCTTAATAAAAAACACTGTTTAACATGCACTACCCACTAAGAAAGTGAAGAAATTGATAGAGTACCTAGAGTACAACATGGAATGGAAAATAGTGAGGTCGTCACTRTCTTGAAAAAATGGAGACATGAACCATACGTGATACATGAACACATCTTGAATCTGCTCCTAAAGAATGAATGGTTCAGAAAAAAAAAGATAGCAAAGATGAGTGTTGAAAAGCTCTATTAAAAAATGCTGAAAAGAGAATTTGCACTGAACAGGAGATGGAAAAAGAATTAATGACAGAAATTATTAAGGCAAGGAATTGTGCTGAGAGTGCAAATAAGAAAACTCTGTTCATCCTGGACAACCATGTAAAAAAGAACAACAAAAGAACAATTGAAAACAAAGCCATACCTACCCAAGACAAGTCCCTGATATTTGCTGGCTATGTCCCAAAAGGTGGGACACAGCAACCTTTCCCAGCTTTCAGGAAAAGAGTGTGCATCTCAGACAGGTCTCATGCAAGGAGTAAAAGAGTGCTATAGATTTTTCCTTTTTTTCACAATTTTCCAGAAAAGTCCATTATGTTGGTCAAAATCCATCCATCTTGCCCTGGGACCTCACTGCCAAAACAGTTTTTTGTTGGTGAGCAGCTGCCCTGCTATCTGCTAGTAAGCAGTACCAGCCATAGATACTGYGACAATATAAATATTGATATAAAAATGCAATGCAATACAAAGTGATGAAGAAAACCACACACAGATAATGACAACATTCACATTGGTATTATTTTAGGAAGGAGATAAACCTCACTAGCATGATTGCACGATTTTACTATGTATTATTATATTATWATGTCTGTTCCACACCACTGTAAGAAATAGAAATATAAGAAAAAGATTAATCTGCTTAATGTATCATGAAATACTTTAAACAAATTCAGATAAACAAAATGTTAAGAACTCCAGTTTTAAATCTCTAGGTGGCACGCACTTCAGAGACCTATTTTTCCCACTAATCTGTTGCACAATATTTTTTTTACATTTTGATAGTGTTCATTTTGTACCTGTCTAGTGACTAATGTGGCGATGTTTGCTTAACAATCAGTGCTGCAGATGGTGCCCTGCCTGGAGCTGGAACCATGTATGGATATCTCATTATAACTAAAGAAACCAAACTCTTGATTTAGATTATGCAATTATGAAAAAAATTAAGTTTTGTGTGATGTTAAAACGCTGGCATGATGGCAAAATCGTAAAGGCAAGGAGACTTTCACAAACTGCTTTAATCTTCACCCCAAAGCTGGCAGCAGGCACAGCCCCGTGTGCTCTCAAAGGAGTTCATTTATCACGAGGGATGCTGCATTTGCCAAAAAGCCTAAACAGCAAGTTCCTTTAACAAATATCTTTCCTTTGTTGTTGTCACTGCCTTGTGACACTTGAAAGAAGTATAAGCTGAATTATTCAGTCTCGTGCAACAGCACTGCAAATTTCTCTCCAGGGCTTCATGGAAGACCACTGCCTTTGAGCACAGTGGACAGATTTTCTGCAGCTCACACCAGATAAACGTGGTTTCCTGGCACCCAATTCTGCTCATGTTTTTCACATGAAGCAAGAATGCACAGAGGAATCGCTCTGCTGATTTGCACATTTGCAGGCTGAGGAAAGCTCAAAACACCCATGGCATTTCTTGCTTGCTCCGATAAACAGCCACAACTGTAGCAACAATAGGTTCTGTGCTCGTCTGGAAGAGTTTAAAGTGACAGGCCTAGTATTTTAATTGGCACATATGCTTCAACAGGCTTATATAAAAGGATTTTTCACAAAAAGGAAGCTGTTTTATCTCCTAAAGTTTTGAATTGTACATAATGCCTCACATTTATTGAAATGGGTTTCATTAGTGAAACATGTTAAGATCATCGTATTTCCATTGGGAAGTTTCAGTATGGTCTTGCAAGTAGCCTGATACTTATAATAAGCTTCTGGTTCATAGTCCTAGTACTTAGATTTAGTAATTAAGTTGCATCCCAAAATGCCCTGTACCACTAATTTAGGGTATTTCTGGCTTTAGGGGCCCATGTGCTAATTGTAGAAACAAATTTATTCACAGTAAATTAAGACAAACAGGAAGGCCTTCAGCTGAAATACTGTGGAGAATATTTGCTAAAGCTGAAATGGATTAAAAAGCTTCAGTAAGACTTTGTACTATCAAACTAAATGAAACACGTTTCAGAATTTAAACATAAATAGATAATTCATTTTTTCAAAATACCTAGGGAGCATTAACTGAGAGGCATGCATGCTAAATCTTGAAGAAATGCCACTGCTTTAAATGCTTTAAGCTTTGCTAGCATACCTGGCAGAGTGCATTTCTACTTAAAGGAGAACACAATTCTATTAAAATGTTAAAGTACATATTTTCATAACATGTGAGAAAGCACACACACTTGTGCTTCATTTTGTACAGATGCACCCAAGATTTAATTTTGGTATTTTGGATTATTGTTATATTTTGATTCACTGTGACACAACAGTAATTAAAACAGGTGTTGTTTGTAATAGAAAACTCTCCATTTAGATACTGCTGTGTTCTTCCATTACAAAATGTGGAAATTAGATGATCACATAATAAGAGAAGTATTAATACCTGCTGTCTCATCCATAGAGAAAAAACAGATGTAGAGATTCAAGCAGTCTGACAATAATCTGGTAACTATTGTTAGTATAGCATTGTTGAACAAATATTGCTTTTCATTGAATCAAAAGCATTTCTGAATGTAATGAAATCAGTCTCCTACTTTGGGTTTTATTTTTCCTTTGATAAGTACTTGTAACAGTTATGCCATGACATGCCATACAAGCATGCCACACATTTTTCTGTGGTAATAGCACTACTTGGTGAATCAGCTACAAACCTGACATACACACTTGCATTATTTAGCCACAAGAAGGACACAGGTATCTTATTTTCCTTTCAGCCAAATAATAAATCTCTATCTTATCAGTCCATGAAGCAAAGAGGCTTTACTGTCTTCTGCTTTGTGAAGCAAGACATCAACCCAGCTTTGTGATGCAGCTCAGCATCACGGGCTGGGGAGGGGACTGCCCTGAATTGTGGGAAGCATAGGGAGGTCTTGCACTCCCTGGCTGCACCATCTCCTCCCTGGGAAATGCAGAGCAGTGTTGTGCGGTTACAGCTAAGATTGATGAAGAAATAGAGGACTTATTTCCCTTTGGACTCAACTTGTTTTTCTTCCTTTTTCAGCACCAATATCTATTCCTTAGACTAGTGAAATTGGACAAATAAACTAAAGGGAAAAATAAAAAGATTGCATGGCTGTGTCCTTGCACTGAATTCTAAGAATAGACTATTTAACTTTTCTTTATGGACAGTTAAGGCCATCAGTGTGTCTCTGAGGACAGCTAGCTGCCTACATGAAACGTATTCTCTCTGCATTTTTTGACGTTATGATTCACTGGCTAGTTTTAATCAGATTCTTCAGAACACCCAGTTTCCTGATTCTGAAGAAAGTCTCCACTTTGAACTCTGACAACCCCTTCCAGAGGTACACTTTCACTGAGAAATCTGAAATGTTTCTGCTGTAGCAAAACTTGCAGGAATAAAGCCCAAAGGAGATGCTACCACAGAAGACATAACTCAATTGTGGGCAATGGAGTTTTGGTTATTTCCAAGGCCTGCCCCCAAGCTCCAGTGTAATTCAAGAGTGTATTCAGGATATGTATTGTATGGTGGTATCGAAGTGCCAATTTCTTACCCTTATGACATGACTGAGTTCTCATGGTCTCTAGAAGTAAGTCAGTGTAGTTGGTTTGACTTCAGTGCAGCATTTAGAAGAACCAACACAGATTTTATTGATTTTGAAATATTTCCTTTAACAAAATGAATGCAATTAAAAAGAGATCTATTAAATGACCATCCAGTTTTGTGTGCTACAGAATGTGTTCACTCTTCAGTTTAATTTAGTTACTTTACTTTTCAGAGATTTATTTTAAGCCTTCCTGATTTGTTGAAATAGCAATTTGCACATTTTATAATCTGTTTATAGATTTCAGCTGCTAGAAGGTTGTTAGGGATATGAATCTCTTTTGCCTTCAGGCATGACTGTCAAGACTGATCTGAAATGAAAAAATAATCACATACTGTTTCAGATTATGTTTTGATGATACTTTTGATACCCAATACAACTGAAACAGGCTTTTTTCTTTAGGGGAGAATACAACCAGCAAAATCACTTTGTTCCAGTGGAAGGAGCAGATTCCTTTATACTTATGCTAAAAAAACCTGTAATCAGGATTGGAAGTGCTCTCTGTGGAGAACATGGGATATCATATCTGAGAGAGACAGAATGGGTCTGATTTGTCATCTTCCCCTTTTCAAAACCTAACTAAGTGAAATATCTACAGTGCTTCAGGAGAGGATTACTTCACCTAATCACTTGTCCCCGTGCAAAATTGAGCAGACGTGTTGTAACTACAGAGGGGTGAGAAACGAGCAGGTACAAAGTAAAGCCTGAGCTCTGGATCTACCCTTCCTCTCCTGAGGAGCATCCCTGCCATTGCTACATTGGAGGGAGCTCTTAGGCTCTGGCAGTACAGGAGAAGCATCTCCCCCACAAGCAATGTCGGTGAGCTGCGTTTTGCCCACAGTTTCCTATAGTTAGAATACCCATTCCTTAAAAATGCAGAGGAGAGGAGAAAATGAAAGCGATTTTTGTCATTAATTTTAGTGTTCTCTACCTGCTTTGCCTGATTTCAGGTTTAGCAATGGTAGGGCTGGTAAAAGAATAAAGAATAATTACAATCCAGTTCTAAAACTGTAAGGAATGATAGGCTGACAGCAATCTCATGCAGCTCAACAAGAGCAAACAGAGATCTCTGCATCTGCAGGGGAACAACCCATGCAGCTCCTGTGCAGGCTGGAAGGAGCTGGGGAGGAGAGGACATGGGGACCTGATGGCTGCATGATGAGCAGGGGTCAGCAAAAGGTCCTGGTAGCAACGAGACAGAGCCTCATCAGGGCARTGCTGCCACGTGTATGGCCAGTTCTACAGATAAGAAAAAATGTCCTCACAAAGAAAGTGGTTAATTCCAGGAGYAGGTTCTCCAGAGAAGATGTGGAACATGCATCCTAGGAAATACTCAAAACTCAGCTGGCCATGGCCGTGGGCAGGACTTTCTTTGAGCAGGACCTTGGATCTAAGGGCTCTTACTATCTAAATTATTCTGTTTCTGTGCCAGAGAAGACAAGCATAGACCACACCTTCCTGCTCCTAAAGGTAAAGCCCATCTTGTTCACTTCTCCATTTCACAGATCAGAAAAATTTCTAAAAATGAAACAAATACTGAAAGAAGGGATGAGGTGGTGATGATGGAAGAAGGGAATTGGGTTATTTCTGGAAATATTCATAAGCAGCAATAGTCTCTTTGGATTATAAAAACTGCAGACTGGAGAAATATTATGTCAACCAAACTGTTGCTAGAAACTGACCAGAATTCTGTAAGTTTGACATAATTGTATCTGTTTACATGAACTGAGCTGTATGATGAGCTATTTTTAACTAGCGATAATGAACTTCAACAGCTTACAGGACAAATGACAAAGATGGGTCCAACTGTGCAGAGATAAGAGTGAAAATCAGAAGGCTCATCACAGACCTACTGCATGCTAAATATTTTCCATAAACACTTTGAAAAACCTCAGATGGAAAATACTGTACAAATGTAATAGAATATTACTCATATTATTGTGCTTAGTACAAATGCTCCTAGCAATAAAAGATGAGGAACACAACCCTGCTGTGCCATAAAATTTATATTAAGCAGAATTACCTATGAACAGAATCTTTTAAGAAAGCTGATCCTTAATGAGACTCTATCCTTTATGCTAYACCGCATGATCGGTAACCACAGGAAAATAATCTTCCACCTGGCATATAAATGTACAGGATGTTATGAATGGGTATATTAAACAACAAAAATTGAGAGCAGACAAAGACATCAGAAGAATTTTAGGATAAAATGTGGCTGTACCAGTAGATTGTGGTTAGCTACTATTATCACTTTCCAGAAACTGTTGAGCTTTTCCATTATCAGTCAGTTTATATTTAGATATGATTTTCATTTTATTGGAAAGCATAATGCTCTATTAGCCTCTTATGTTCCGAAGACTGCAACACCACCTCCCATAGCCTCCTGTGGCCATGGGCTCCCACTTAGTGGCTTTTACTGGAGCACATGGACCTTAGCCCCTAATTTTCAAGTTCACGAGACACTGGGACAGCAGAGACTAGACAAACATAAAATGTGAAGATCTTGTCTGTGATAATTGCATATGAATTTTAGGATTTCCATGTTTGCTCTGGGATGAAGTTTTAAGACATTATGAGACCCTGCATTTCTGTATTTGAGCTCTTTCAGACTGTTTTTCACTGCTGCCCACTTAACCTTTGCCATTTCCAGTCTGAATAACTGTTTCCTGCACTAATTCTAAATAAAGAGAAACTCATCCTACGCAAGCTCAAAGCTAGTCAGGTGCTACTTTACATCACTGCATGAATTTCTTTGACAAGGGCTGGCAATGTACAGAAACATGAG
The DNA here is from genome assembly GCA_003713295.1 of Parotia lawesii. NCBI lineage: Eukaryota > Metazoa > Chordata > Aves > Passeriformes > Paradisaeidae > Parotia > Parotia lawesii. The sequence continues at coordinate 423,198 of RAHM01000176.1, read as the reverse complement.
AAAAATGTGAGGTTACAAAAGTTCAGGTTATCGCTACAATGATACCTTAGATTTGCAGAAATTGTTGCAGAAAAGAAGAACTAATTTTGTGTTACACAACTATTCCAAACTGACAAATTTCAGGAGTACAGTCACTGAGTAGTCATATATTAAAACTGAGTGAAAAGGAATAAAAATGAACAAATAGGAAATAATTTCTAATAAAAAGTTTTTGTTGACTATGTTTGCATCCCATTCTAATGTTTTGTTTGGGGTTTTTTGAAGCTTTTAAGCAAATCAAGATTTGTGTTGGCTAACACCCAAGAATTTTTTTTATTCACAAAAAGACTTTTTTTGGTGACTAAACAAAATTTATTTGAGTGGATGCCAATTGCAGTTTATAAAGGTTAGTTACAAGAAAGAAACATTGCTAGTCACTAGGCCTGGGTAAAAAATCACAGCCATAATAAGGAATTATAGGAGACTAAATAACCCACACAGTGGGAATGTTTTATTTATTATTAAAAAATCTTAAAAAAAAAAAGGGAGCAAATTTGATACRAATTTGTGCCAGAGCCCACAGTCTTCTGAGTCTTGGATTATGATTTCTCAGAGCAGAGCTCCAGCAGCACACAGAAACCAGTAACAACCACCTCTCCCTTTGGCTCCTCCCAGGGTCTGATATATAGGGCTTGTGCCCACCCTGCAGCCACAGCTGTTTGTAGGAGGTTGATGAGCACCTTAGGTTGAGGYAGTCTCAATTAATAATTGGATCCTGGTGTGGATCCTGGTCTTGAGTGAGAGTTTGGCTAGTGCATACCATCAGGGTTTAAATGCATATTACTACAATTCCCCTTTTTTCTTTTTGCACTAGCCAAACTATATTTAATATATTTTTTAATTTTCTTTTAATAAATAACAATTAAATTATTATTTTTTGACTCCATTTCTTTTCAAGACCTTTAAGTTAGTTTTTCTCAGTCCCCAGTTGCTCACCTCTTYGGGTGTTTTTTATTTAGTTCTTTTTAAAGATTTTGAGAGGATATGCTGGAGGGCTTTAAATAGCCTGTTCTTTGTTGACAGACTCTTTTCCCTCCAGCCCCTGGTCTTCACCTCCTCTGGTGATAGTYGGGAGCTCCTTTTCTGGGAGCCTCTTCTCAGCCCCCCGAGCTCCGAGGGAGCCRTCTCGCGACTTCCCCCCCGCTGCGGTCTTGCTGTCGCAGTTCCCACCTCTTTGGGTATGGACCACCGAAGTCCTGCTGTGTCAGTTCTCACCCAGGTATAGATCTTGGAAGACCCCTCTGGGTGCTTTTGACCAGGGCCTCAAAGGGAGCCGTCTTGCAACTCCCTCCCACCACGGCAGTTCTCACCTCTTCGGGTATGTTGGACCACTGGAATTTTGCCACGGCAGTTCTCACGCTGCGTGTTGGTATCACATCAGGGTCACCACTTGTGCCGGAGCTCACAGTCTTCTGAGTCTTGGATTACAATTTCTCAGAGCAGAGCTCCAGCAACACACAGAAACCAGGAACAACCACTTCCCCCTTTAGCTCCTCCCAGGGTCTGATTTATAGGGCTTGTGCCCGCCCTGCAGCCACAGCTGTTTGTAGGAGGTTGATGAGCACCTTAGGTTGAGGYAGTCTCAATTAATAATTGGATCCTGGTGTGGATCCTGGTCTTGAGTGAGAGTTTGGCTAGTGCATACCATCAGGGTTTAAATGCATATTACTACACAAGTTATGTGTGTTTCCAGAAAATTCACTAATTAAATAAAAATGATAGACTCAACATATTATTATCATAATTTTTTTGCCCCTTCATGTTGTCATATAGTCTCTTAAATTAGAAATGAAATTAATTTTTATGCAAAGTCATGTACTAGATCAGCTGTGATGAGTAGCAAAGATATTATTACCAATTCCATTTTTTTCTTGCTATTTTTTTCCAGCTACATCCAAGTCACACATTAACCATTAAGTTTTGCTTTTCCAATGTATTCTTCTTTAAATGTAAGGAGCTGCTTGTCCTGTTTCTGAAATTGAATGTTTTACAGACACAAAGCCCATTGATGCTGAGATTTCAGGTTGTTGTTCCATCCAGTATGAGAAATATTTCATTCTCTGCTAGACCAGATTATATCTGGTACATGCCCAGCTCTTAAGAAGAACAGGAGGAGAGAAAGCTCCTGGACTTTCCTGGGCCCCCTTCAAAGGATTTAGGTGCTGTAAAAATGAGCTCACTTTCTGAGGTCACCTGGCTGTTTCTAGCTTCTGTCCCAGCAAGGGCCAGCAGCAGAAAGAGAGCCCTGAGCTTGGAAAGAAAATGGGGTTTGCTACCAGCTCTGCAGTGACTAGGAAAAAACAGGTGGTAAGAAAGCAGATGTTCCAGCCTTTTACAAAACAGTGTTCACCCTCAGTGTGAGTCACTGAATATTGAATACAGTCTATATACAGATATTGGATAGAGTCTAGGCTATTATTTGCTATGGCTCACACCTGAATGATGGTCTTGATACTTGTTTTGAGTCTGCATCATTTCTATGGATGGTTTTAGAAGGCTCTGTTTTGATTCGTGCTGCAGAATTTGAGCCACTAATCTTCAGCTACAGAATTGCCATTGCTGGGTTTGGATAAAAAAAATATACATTTTTCTGCCTGGAGGAATATGTTTTCCTCTCCTATTTGATACCTGACATTGTTTCTGCTGAAATTTATTTACTGTGATTTCTTCAGTAACCGATTTCTATGCCATGGGCTTTTTCTTTTTCTTTATTTTCTGTTGTTTGTGTTGCTGTTTTGATTTGCTGCTCTCTCAGTTCTTCAAATCATGCTTACCAAGATACGAAAGAGTACAGCTTTAAAGGAGGGAAGGCAGTGGTGGCTGCTCAAATCCTTTTAGATTCAATTTTCTGGGTAGTAGAGTAATACCTGTGGTTGGTGGGAAATCTAGACATGCTTYTGATCTCTCTGGAGACAGAAAACCCTTTACAAGATTTGCATTGGATTTGCATTTTCATTTAATGATTTTCAAATTGAACATATATTTTTGTTAAATTAAGAAGGGAATTATTTAGGTGTGTGCAGACATTTCCCCCTCATACTCTTGTTTGTGCTTTGAAAAATTTCTCTACAGTATTTAGTTCTGATACTGGCAAGGAAAAACAGAGTTGAACTGTGTACAGCTGATGACTGGGTCAGTTTTTAGTAATGATTTTTAATTCAGAGAGATATTATGTATTCCATGTAACTTGCACATAACTTACATTAAAATGTAAGATAGTAATCATGCAGAATATAGAATGTAAGGGATCTTGATTTTGTATGTTTTGCATCCATTTGTGACTGTTCCTTGTAGACTATCAGCTCTCAAAATAGCAGGACTGCAAGCAAAGAAGTGGGAAGTTGGAAGTGCGCTGCTTTCTGCTGTCTGGATTCTTAACCATTCAATCTCTTCAGTGTGCTTTTATTTCCTTTCAGAACACAAAATATTCTTTAGGTCTTTTGGCATAGCTGGTGAAAGAATCCAAGTGATGATGAAAGGATGATACCTACTGCATGGACTAAATCTATGTACCATCTCCGGCTTGGGTATATACCAGAATCACATCCAGGATGGAAAATGCAACTATACACCAAAGGAGAAATTAGGAAAACACATGAGCTAAGGGTGTGCAGGAGAAGAGCTTAACCGGAAGATGGAAACCTGAGGATATGAAGCATGGTTTGCCATCATCAGGGCAACTGGGAGAGCAAAGCCTGAAGTGAAAGGGGCAGAAGGAGCCAAACACAGTTGTCTTCTTTATAATGTCTCTCAGATGGGACCCTGAAGTGAATCAATCAGAATGGCTTGGTTGGAGGGSACTTGTAAACAAAGCAAAAACTTAGGAAAAAGCACTGTACTCCCTCACAGCTACACGGCTTGGGCAGCTAAGGACCTAGGGGTAAACTGTAGAGGTAGGTTATATACCAATATACACGCTAGGTGCACCCACAGGCATCCAATTAGACTTTGCTTTGGCTAACACAGTCTAACACACAATTTCCTGCAGCACAAAACAGCCCTAATTCCACAACAGATGGGTAATTCTGGTATCATGAAATCTGCACACAAACTCYGAAATAAAACCTGGTATAAAGCTGAAATGGCCACTAAGGATTAAAATTCCAGCTTGTGAAGGATCTCATCGTGCAGAAGAGAAGCACCAATAATAATTTATTTCTCTGAAGCCCTGCTGTGACCTCACCTGCAACAATTGTGTGCAGTTCAAAGCACCCCCAAAACAGGAAGATACCATCAGGAGTGTAGAAGAGAGCAACAGGAAGTGTTATGAAGATAGACAGATGGATTGAAAGAGGTGATGTGGAAACAAAGAAATTGTAAGAGGTTGCCTATGTGAGAAAGAGGTTAAAAGAGGGAAAAGATGGATCACCACTAGGACCAGCATGTTGCATTGCTTTTAAATTGGGAGTTTTGTGCTGAATGTCAAGGAAAAAATCCTTGGCAATATTTCTCAGGGAGGCCTATAGCAGCATTTCCACTCTGCTCCAACCCACCCTTAAAATTGCACTAATAAATATTGCAGTGATGTTTTGCATTTGTAGCATAATAAGGACCAAAAAATGTTTCCACAACAGAAGACGTATTGCTCTGGGCCCTTTCCCACCCTAATTTCCATATAGAAAATAAAAAGAWAAATACTAACACTAGATCCTCTCTGGACACAATCAGCCAAATTATGCACTCATAAATACTAGGTCAGTGGAGTCCATGCACACAGCCAAAAGCTGATTTGACCCATAGTATGATATGCAAGTCAAGGAAATAGTAGTTGGACATTTATACCCCTTAATGAGGTCATATTTAATACCCCATAGGCAATTCTGGTCACCTCAGTATTGTGAGGTCATTGTAGAAAGGGAATGTAGCAGGGGGAAATCAGTATTTTATAATATAGAGACTTTATAGTTTCATTTTTCTTCCTGAATGTTTGTGAATGTAGGGCTGTGTTAGAAAATAGAATTGGAGGGGCGTTGAAGTACACAAAGACTGCCACCTATTTAAATTCCAGTCAGAGATAAGAGCACAGGTTTGGCACTAATAGAAGGCGAATAAAAGTTTAAAACAATTAATTCACTATGATTTTTAAAGTGTGGTTATTAAATATGGCTGCAGTCAGTTTGAATTCGATTACTGATGATTGGAAATGGGATATTAAAAGCTACTCATATCAGTGCTTTCCAAACAATTTTGTTCTACCCATAGTGCAATAGCATTTTGTTATGGGTTCTATGTGCCTCTTTCAATCYAAATTTAAGGAATTCTGGGGACTACAAGGGCTGAAATCCAGTTTAAATTGCCGTCCTTTGGAACACACACTTAATTCTCGTAAAAAAAATGAAATGTTTTTGGTTTTGTTGCAGCTGCCTCCCACTCTCACCCGCCCCCTTGGGCGCAGAAATCCATAAACACAGTATCACAGGCACATTCTCATGTTCTCTTTCTTTGGCTGAGGACAGAAAAAATAGGCTGAAGCAGCATCCTGAAATCTGCAGCCATGCATTGCCTGTCTGCATCYGTACTAAATTCTAGAGCAGATTTAAAACTTCTTGCTAATTACAGGGCAGTTACACAGAAAGAGYTTAATTATTTATTATTTTACAACATAAATAGATCAGGTTTTAATATTATATCACTCTTTCCGTTTGCTTTCAACGGTTTGCTTTAGTGAGGACCACTTTGCTGTCCCTATGGATTGTTTTCCTTTTCTGGCAGATATTCTGTTTTTTTTCAAGATGGTATCGATTTCAGTGCAGAGGTTTCCCTTCCATTGCTTTAAATGCATTGTGTTCTTTAAAAGTTCAGCATCAACAGCTGCTGGTTACTTGCAGGTTGGTGTCTGGAGAGGATGAAAAACTTCTTGCTACCCTGTGGAGAGACAGTCTTGCACCACCATTTTTGCACTTGCAAATTAGATGCCAAAATATTAGAGATTTTAGAGTCTTATTAGGAAAATTAAATGCCAGTATTTTCAACCTTTAGCTTACCATGTCAATAATATGATCTGTGCTATAGTAGCTATCTATTAATGCATTTTCTGTAAGTACAAAAAACCCAATCCTTTTGCTTCAAATGGATCAAAGTGATCTTGTGACTGACACTAATCACACTTTATAACAGAACAGTGACAGAAGTAAAACTAACAGAAAGCAGATAAATACATATAAAACCCTGCTGTCAGTCATCCAAAGCAAACTATTCACTTAGAAACTGAAAGGGAATAAAATATTTGCCATTTAAAGAAAGGAAAAGAAAGAGAAGAGTGACAGAGAGAGAAACATGAAGATCAGCACTGTTTCACATGAACATGCCTTCTGATACTGAGGTCACAAGTCTCAGATGTAATTCAGAAAATCTGATTGAAAACTGGATTATTTGAAGATTCAACCATTGAGGTGATTTGTTTTGTGTAAGCTGAATATTTAGCCCAATTAAAAAAAAAATCTAAGATCTATTATACACAATCCAAGATGAAAATTATGTTAGAGCTATGGTAAACGTAATGGTTTTTGACATTGTCATCTTTATGTCTATGTCTCCATGGTTTTAAAAAGTAAAAATTAAGTCGTGTCAATTTTGTGTGAAGCACTGGGATTAAAATGAATTATGTTCCTTGAGAGGAGACACTATTAAGGAATATGTTTTATGATGACTATAAGATTATACATATATTTCACAAGATGATATCTCTATCACTATCCTATAGCTAATACTATTCAAAATAATTAAAATTTATTTCTTACGGAAAAACATCTAACAGATATATTTTTTAAAATCACTTGTTGTTTTAATTGCTATGTTTACCCACTTGAATGCAATAATGCATAAAATAAGACCTCTTCTTTTACAAATATGTATACATTCCTCCCTTAGACTAATGAGAAATCATTTTTTTCTTAAACATGAGGGGTTTGTCAGTATCTTGTCTTACAGGTACCTCACATGACATTGTATATTTTATATATTGAACCAATCAGGTAGTTTTCAGAAAAAAGTACAGATAAAAAGTCCATACATATATCTAATTGCTCTTCTGAGGCAAATTAAATACTTGAAAATAGAGCTGCATGGGCTGAGACCAGGCAGCTGTCCCTAGTGAGCTGTGTTAAATCTTGGGGGATTGCAATGAAAAAGGAAAAATGCCAAGGGAAAAAAAGATATAAATAAAAAAAAAATCATCTTCCATCAGAGAAAATTATGAAACAGTCATAGTTTTCAGTTATGCAAATTCCTGTCTAGCAGTTGCTTTAATGCTCTGATTTTTGTGTTAATAAACATGAGCTTTTTTTTCAGAGAAAATAGATTTTCTCATTTGAAGAAGGTACTTGGATTAAATAGTTGAAAGCAGGGAATATACTGGAGAATATTCAATCATCCTTTGATTCATAGAGTAGTTATTCTTATTAGTCTGGAAAGGCTTCAGATTATTCATTCTATTTTGTTGCTATTTTGTTGTGCTATAAAAAGTCTACATTTGATTGCTAATACTTGATGAGTGTTTTATGTAATTAAAAATCCTGGTTGTTGTACAGAACAATGAAATATGCATAATTTCCCTTTGTCTTTTTTTTTTCCCCCTAACTCAAAGCTGTTCATACTTTGTAATTTAGGAGAGGTAAAGTGGTCTATTAATGTGTCAGTGACAACCAACCACTGAACTTCTGGTTTTATTTCCCATTTGAACCCATAAGCAATCTTTCATCAATTTCATCAGATAAAACTGTCCTCCTGATACAGCCTGATTCAGTGCTGAAGCATGTTGACAGCTTGAATCGGCTTGAATCCCCTAATTCCACAATTGGAAAAACTGATGTTTAAAGGTCTACTTCTTCAATAAGATATTTAGTCTGGAGAGTGAAGTCCAGATTGGCCTCTACCCGAGAAGGGTTCTGGGATCTGTCTCTGCCATCATGACACCGTATTTGTACCTTCATGGTCCCCCACACTAAATTCATCCTTAGCAGACACAAAACCTGACGGCAAAGGACAGCAAGGGACGGCGTACAGATAAACACTGGGCTTGACAGCAAGTTATTCTGTCAGCTCTTATGACGGCCCTGGGGCAGAAGACCTGGAAGCTTGTCCCTTCCCGCCCTGCCACAGAGCAGCACCCCCAGCGTGGTGACATCCAGTGGAARGATAGAGGTGAGAGCAGGCTGTGACTGGTGCTACAGGAGCCTCCCAACTTACATTTTCTTCTCCTTCCCCAAAAGCCACCTCACTCAGATGTGTCCTGCAGAGAATACAGGATGTGGTGAGAATGATTTCTTTGACCCCAATCCCCACACATCTTCCTAGAAACCATCTTTTTTCAGGTCTCTGGACTGAAGTTTTTCTTTTTGATGTTTTAATCTTCATACAGGGTCCATGCATGAGGCGCTGTTGGTACACATATTTAGTTGAAAGTATTCAATACAAGCAAGAATGTTTTAGATTTGCAATAAAGATCCTGAAACATGTAATTGCTATTCGGGGGAACAAAACTGCTTGTGTTCATGAGTATGGTCAGTAATCACAATCTTGATGGAAAGCAATACTGAAAATCAAAATTGGTTAGAGGCAAGAAGTGGAAAGAATAGATAAGATATAAATTTTATGTGTCCAGTATCTAATCTCCAGCAGCAACCTGGAATAAATGTGAACACTTCAAGCTTCATATCCCAAATCTTTTCTAGTAGCAGTGGTGAATGCCAACTTGACAGTAACTTGGGCTTATTTTCACTGTGTGAAAATCAAATGGTGTGTGACATGATGCGAAAGTATGGCATAAAAGCATGGGAGATTGACTAAGGATTAAATGCTTGATGAGTGGGGCTGGAGAGCTAACTAGAGCAGCAGAAGAAAAACTGAATGCAGTTTTCGCAAGATACTCACTACAATCAACATTGCCTTTTGAGAAGGGTCCCATAATCTTTTTAATCTGGCCATTTTGCTTCTGGAAACAATTCCACAGGTCATGGTACTGAAGAAACTGTGAGCTAACCTGTGAGTATTAGCAACACACAGGACTGGGACCTGGGAATGAGCTGCAGAAATAATGGCAGCTTGGCTTTGTGGTGCCCAGACAAAAACTAGAACTAGTCAAGAGTCAGCTTAGGACTTCTCATCAGTGTGAAGTAAACTCAGTTTTGCCTCTCCAGTTATGAGGGCAGCATTTACTATCTTGGGTGTGGTTAACCCCCCCAGCTACAGAAATCTGGAAGATTAGTGAGCAGTTTCCTCTTCATGGCCTCTGGGGAGAAGTAAGCACTTTGGGAGTGAGTAACTTTATTCTATAAATGAGTGAGACAGAGCTGTCTGTTGAAAGGAAGCACTCACTGCATTGGCTGGACCCAGCAACCTCCGCTTGGCATTCATGGGAGGAACTGCAAGCTGGGCAGGCTGGAATGATGCATCAGTTTTTATTAACTATATTTTTCAACAAACTAAAATAATAAGTGTTTCCAGGAATGTGTAGAATGTGTGACTGCTTTAACTGGCATAAAATTGTCTCTCACTGAATAGCAATTGTTGAGAAAGGAACAAAGAAACAAAGTCAAAAAGTATAATCTTGTTCATTTAGAAAAGCATCACAATTGCAGACACATACAGAATGCAATAACATATTTTATGTTTGCTACTCACTGTCTCAAAGCAGTTTAAACAGCCAAAGGAAATGAGAGAACCAGAAAGATTTACAGTATGTGTTGATATTCTTGCTGCAGGCAAAGAGACGTAGCAAATTTGGCTTAGACAGTTCTGAAGGGAATCGTTTTGTAGAAGTCTAGGCACACCATATTTTATTTTATTTCACAGTGTTTCTGTGCATACAGCATGGAAAAGAAAAAAAAAAAGAGAAGGCAAGATTTCAAGCATAATTGCACATAATTTTAATTAAAAATGATAAAGATTTTTCCTTTCCATAACTTTATTTTCACAAAGTTTCTTGGTAGAGAAAAGAACTGGTAAATGAGAGTTACTGATAAGATGCACAGTAAATGAGATTATTTCGTCTTTTGGGATGGGTTTAGAGACATTATCTGAGCTTCCATTTTAAAATCTACATATGAGGAAACTACTGTTCCCTTATTGCTGTCATTCCACACTCCCGTGGAGTACTCCACTTTCAATATGGGAATAACAACAGGAAGCCCCAAAACTTTTAACCTAAGGGAAGATAAAATAAATGCCTGCATTGATCAAATATTAATACGGGAAAAATATAAAAACCAAACCCATTCCTCATGCATAAATATTCCACAAATGCCAGTATAAATATTCCTTTTACAATCTTATAGGGTCGAGCATATTTGAAAATTTTCAAGGGTTTAACATTCTTAATTATTCCTGCGGAGCAACTCCTTAAAAAACTGAAATGGCACATTACAAAAAACACACACAAGTTACAAAAAAGTCTGCGACAAAACAACTTTTGAATTGGAATTATCCCAAACCCCATATAAATCTTATTTTGTTTCTGAGACTCCTTTTTTCTTCCTTACAATTTTAAGACTCTTGTAAACTGTCAAATGGGAAAGACTGATATGGATGCGCATAACATTTAAGTTAACCACACACAATTCAAACATCTGTCTTGGCCAAAGAGCCAGGGTTCCTTTGGTCTCCTTGAGGGTCTCCTAAGGCAGCTGGATAATTACTCTGTGCAAGCAGAAGGCTGCATTGAGGCAGGGGTGTGCTCTCAACCTGAATAACACATTTCCCTTCAAGTGGATCTGAGTGCCTGCAGAGCCCTTCACAGCTACAGAAGTGAGCTACAGACTGTACAAGTTTGTCTGGTCTCCTTTCCTTTCTCACACACTTTCCTTGTTTTCTTAGTGTTTCATATGATCGTCACATTTGTAAGAATTCCGTTTGACTTCTCTTCCACCAAAGCACTTTGGATGAGCTTTCCAACATGACTGTAGGAAGAGAAAGGGAAAGCCCCAAGRAATCCTGCCCTCAAAAAAAGCACAAACACTTTCATGGTCAGGAGACAGTCATGCATTTATGAATGAGGACCATCTTGCAGTGCAAAGTCAGCTACAATCGTTGTGAAGATCAATAACTTAACACAACAAAGGCCATGAGGGTACCCGCCCTTCAACCTCATCACATTTCTAGAAAAAGTGATCATGAACAATAATGCCAGCATCCTGCTTTCTCAACCTCTTTGAGAGGACTGAAGGTTACTGCATTTTCTTCCTGTGCTTAGGTAAGCACCCATCCTGCACCTGTGCTTCCTCTCACATCCACTCCATGATTTATTCTTGTTAGCCTACATCAGACAGTTCCTTGTCGAGCACCTCTTTTGCAGCTCAGTGGAGCTACAATCTCCYCTCTCTTTTCTTGTTCCAAATGGGGTAAATTCTGAAACATATCCATGGATCACCATCTCCAACTTGCTCATTTAGTGTTTTCTCAGAAATATTTCCTGTGGAGATAAATAGAGGAGAAAGGTTTCATGTCTTCTAAATTTGACTGAGGTCCAACTTATAGAATTTTAAAAGGATCATTTAGAAAGAAAATTTTCTGCAAACCCGAGTAAATATTTTTCAAAAACTAAGTCACTGAAAATGCATTGTCCTTCAAAAATGTTACAATAATACCAAGGACCCAGTTGGATCACTAAAGCATGGAAACGAGGAAAGTGCAGCACTGGACTTCTTCTGGTTGTCAGCATTTCCTCTGGGCCCTTGAACCCTGTGGGTGCCACCTCAGCTAGAGGCTCCTCAAGACGCCTTTTTTTTAAACTCTGCTAATGATGGATTTCACAGCTGGACAGTTTCTTTAGTGGTGATATCTCAATTAGCAAGTTCTAGCTGTGAATAACAACATCTAGGTATGGGATTTGAGCTTCTTAAACCAAGTTTGTCTCTTCTACAGCTTTCTGTGTTTTACAGCTTCCAAGTCCCTGGACCATCACTTCATCCTGTGTTATACACACATGTCAAAAGTTAATTTTAGCTGAATCAAAAAAAGGAGCTGTGAATAGGGAGAGGGTGTATTATCATCTCAGCTGGATTGATTTTACAGTCCCCTAAGTGGTGTCACTTCCAAGAGTTCAGGTTCAGTACTGATGAACACAGTGTGAGGTAAGTGCTAGATCTWTTAATTGGGCAGGGGTGTTCAATGCAGCACTCCCTCAATACTGGAAGCTGTTTGATAAATAGCAATAGGTTTGTCACTTAAGGTAAAGCAACACCTTTCAGTGCCTCTTTTTTTGTTGGATTAGGCCTTCATTACAAATACTACTCTCCTCCAAAAGATGAAAGGAGGTGAAGTGTTGAAAACTGAATGTGTTTTTACTAACATAGGCAACGATCTAAAGATGTGCTGCAGCTGCTCACATGGCAGCCACAGGTTGAAAGAATATCCTTTCATCACGGGAGCATCTTCAAGCTGAGCACACAGCTCTTCTTTTGACACTAGGCACTTCTTCATAGAGACACCTGCTTTGTCTTCAATCAGCCTTCCACAGAAGACTGAAAAGTGTTTTAGGTTAGAAATATACAGTGCAGTAGCTCCTCACAAATGGCAAAGTGGCTGATGAGCTAGTCGTGATGGTCATGAAATATGCATGTGGACAATGAGTGCTGAGTCGGAATGTAAGCACTTAAGGTCCCTACTTCATTTTTGCTATTGTAAATCCATAATGGTTTCTTCAGAATTATCTGGATTTGTAATACGAGGTAGCAGAATAAAGCATCCTTAATTCCTGTGAATGCAAATGACATTGGAGTGGAGTCTATTATTTCAGCATTAATATTGATGCATTTGATTTTTCACCCTCATGACTAAGCTTTACTGCTACCTAAATAGAAAAGCTAAAAAGAAATTAAGTATTTTCTGACTGTCCATAAAATACTTTTTATTTTAGTCTTGACTATCTGATTTGACCACTGCAGTGTTCATGACACCACATCTAATCACACTTACATTCTCACAGCACAATGAAAGGGAAAAACACTTTAAAAATCAAAGACATGATCAGGACATGAGGAGATAAATTAAAATTTAAACAGTATCAGGAAGCACAGTAATGCTCAGAACTGCAGGATGAATGTGGAGTAGAAAGTCTTAAAACAGTTATGATGCTGATTTCACAAGTATTTTACGTACAGTGTGGAATCAGACCTAGACTAGTGTTTTGRATGTGCTGCTCTGTGCCCCTCAGCAGGCTCCCTCTGTGTCCCTCACTTGCATGAAAGTCCCTCACTGCTGCAAAGAATTTCCCTCCCTACCAGATCCCTCAAACCATCCTGAGAGTTGTGGAACTGATTGAAGGAAAAAACTTTCTTTAAATTGCCCCCCTTTATGGATCTGCCCTTTCCTTTCTAGCTCACAGGAACAGGGRTCCCAGAAAATGACCAGCATTACTAAGGAGGTGGGAGAGTTATAATAAGGATTCAGATCACCTCACATAGATCCATCAGCAGCAACATCTAGATAATTCACAGGTTTGTATTGCCATATATTTTCTTTCATCTTGTTGCTAATGTAGTTAACATTAATTATGATGCTTTTTTACACTACAATGACAATTAGCTGTCCTTTTTTGAGTTTAGGAAATCAGGAGTAATTTAGCATGCTGTTGAAGATCCCATCAATCTACATGCACCTCCATACAGCCTGACCTCACTTGTTCATTTTTGGAATAAGATTACCTTCGGGTTCTTTTGATTCAGCACCCAACTGGGTAACATGAAATTATTCAAAGAGGTGAGAAAAAAGAAATGATTGTGTTAATTCTTCACTGCCATTTGTTTGTGATCTATCACAAAATGATACCTGTGGGCCTTTTCACTGTGAGTAAACTACCACCTCCTCAGCCTAGAAAGAACTAGCTGGTAGGAAGGAGCTAACTCACCAGCCTTGGCACAGCACTGTCGTGTACACCTTTCAGAATTATGCCATTGCCTCCGTAAGGCAGTAGTAGTAGTTTTGGTTCAAATTATGAAATCTTTGTCTGCAAAATAATTTGGTTTTTTTGAAGGTGACATGTTCTTTATTAGCATACTTTAGTTCAATTAATATTTATAACATTTTGCCAATTTTTTTCACCTGTAYTCAATTTAATTCCACTTGTTCTAACTCTGCAGTCATTCTTTGCTTTAGTGACACAGTGCACAATGTTTTTTGTCTCAACTAAGTGCTTTGGTTATGTTTGGTAGTACCTTAGCAAAATAAGCACTTTCTATTCATTACCTAAATCAGTGACTGGAACATTTTGGTGTTTTTCTCCTTTTTGTATGACAGGTGCTGTCATACAGATAAACATATCTGGTGCATTGAACAGAAGTCAATATTTAATAAATGACTGCCTTATAGGAACTTCATCTAAACTGTGAAATTAATAATAAATGTTTTCAAATAGATGCTTTCCACCATAAGGCCTTTTGAATCATTTATAAGTTGGGTCCCTTCAGTAAGTCTTTTCATATTTAATGCATTGAGTTGGAGTATTTATTTCATTTCTGAAAAGAACAAAGAATGAGGTTCAAGAGGAAAATCACGGAGGGTTTGGATGAAAGGAAGACCACATATATAAGGTCATATACAACTAAATGGAGGTAGACTGTGCATTTAGGTAGAACCTTAAATAAAACCCTATGCATCCTGTCCTCAACCAAAGGCTTAAGTTTTGCATTTATATCTGAAATATCACTTCTCCAGCACTCTCTCATTATGCAGAGCAAACATTTGAAGAAGCTCTTAAAAAACTCGTGGTGGGCTCTTTTCCACAGCACAGACAGCAAACAACTAACCCTACCCACCTGCTGCCTGCCTCCTCCCCTCCACCATTTACCACTCGTGTGGAGGTCCATTGAGGAGACCCCTGAATTTTAGAATTACAGGATCATAGAATGGTTTGGGTTGGAAGGCACCTCAAAGATCACCTCATTCCAACCCCCCTGCCATTGGCAGGGACACCTTCCACTAGACCAAGTTGCTCAGAGCCCCATCCATCCTTCCAGAGATGGGGCATCCACAACTTCTCTGGGCAACCCCTTCCAGTAACTCACCACTCTCACAGTAAATAATTCTTTCCTAGTATCTAATCTAAACCTACTGTCTTTCAGTTTGAATACATTCTCCCTTGTCCTGTCACTCATGCTCTTATAAAAAGTCCCTCTCCATCTTTCTGGTAGGCTCCCTTCAGGTACTGAAAGGCAGCAAGTAGGTCACTCCTAAGCCTTCCCTTTTCCAGGCTGAACAATACAATCGTCTCAGCCTTTCCTGGTAGGAGCGATGCTCCATCYCTCTAATCATCTTGGTGGCCTCCTCTGGACTGCTCCAACAGGTCAATGTCCTTCCTGTGCTGGGGACCTCAGAGCTGATGCAGCGCTGCAGGTGCAGTCTCACCACAGCAGAGCAGAGGGGCAGAATCCCCTCCCTTGCCCTGCTGGCCATGCTGTTTTTGATGCAGTCCAGGATACGATTGTCTCTCTTGACTGTGAGCCAGCTCATGTCCAGCATCATCCTCTCACCCACCAGCACCCCCAAACCCTTCTCAGCAGGGCTACTCTCGATCTGTTCATCTCCCAGCCTGTGTTGGTACAGGGGGTTGCCCCTACCCAGGTGCAGCACCTTGCACTGGGTCTTATTAAGCCTCATGAGATTGCCATGGGCCCATGTCTTGAGCTTGTCCAGGCCCCTCTGAAGGTTCCCCCTCACCCTATGCCAGTCTGTCTGTGCCTCTCCCTGCTCCAGGAGGACTGTTAGCAAAGGTGCAGCACAAATTTTTTCCTCAGTGCCTGACTGGGGACAAGCTTGGGCACCTGTGCGGATGAAGCTGAATTGCAAGTGGTTATTTCAGTATGAGGTGTTTGTAAAAATCAGTCTTCAGGTTTGCAAACACTTCATGGGGACAGAGTGGCCGTGAGAAGAGATGGAGGCTTGCTCCATGTAGTGCACTTGGATTTGAGAGAGTGATAACAGCGTTTAACCTGAAGAAACTCTAAATGTTTTCAAGAGCTTTAATGACTGGCATTTGTCACTGTCTTTGTTTGGACACCAARATAGCTAGCATCTTCTATTAAAAATCATGAACTATTTCATTTTCAAAAGCTAGAAAATGTGTAAGAATGCACTTAAACAAGATCAAGGCACCAAAACAAAAATGAAATWTTTTTTACGCTTATCTGAAAATTATGAATCACCTTTTTTTTTGCTTCTTACTGCAAACACATGCTCTAAAAATGTTTGTAATGCAGGTCTTCTGAATCAGTTTGCGGTATTAAATTTACACTTTTTATTGTAAAGGTCAATGCTGCTAATACATGAAAGATGTTTTGCATCTGTAACACACAGACTAGCAGTTACTATTAGCAGCACCCTGCCTATTTACTTTGCTGTGATACCCATTTGTCTGAAATGAATATTTATGCTGTGGTTACCATTAACAAGATTAAGATCTGTTCAAAYGACCTGATTTTGGCTGCACAAGGCAAATGAATAGCATGAGGTGCATCTTAGTCTGATACCCTGCAGATTCAGTAGGTCCTACTGTGATACCAGGCCCTGATATAATTTTGTCTTGCATTAATACAAAGCAGCAGGATGTAGCTGTGGATGAACAAGCTCCTTGCCTCCCCACCAATGAATCATGCAGAAACTGTGAAAAGCAGCAGCTCAGTTTTCCATTCTCAGTCCTTAACTTGAAATATTTCTTTAATACAGTACAGAAGAGCCCAGGACCACAAGAATTACCTTTGTAAAGCAGAGGAGATGCTTCCCAGCAGGACAGAAATGGGTGGGAGGATGCTGATGGTGATTGAGATTTAAGACGTATGCGGTATTTGATGTCAGCCTTGCAAAGCTCTCACTGTACTGGCACATTCCTATAAGACTAATCTTCCCATGCACAGAAACACATGTGCTGATTTAGGCATTGCATATTCTGCCAAGCATTGAGACAGCTGGAAGCTGAGTGTCCTAAAGTGCAGCACCCTGGGGTCCTCTGGGCTGAATCAGCCCTTTCTGGTTTCTGCATATGTACACATGAGGTATCAAATCTTCACTAGGCACTGCAGCTGAAATTTTTAAGAGGCCTAAAATGAATATTTTTTTTTTCTCAGCAGCCTGACTAAAACACAGTGYTCATTCTGTAAAGATCTAAAGTTATAGAATTCCTTACATTGATTTGATAATTTCATTATGATTGGTTAATAAATCACTGTATCCAAGTGTTAACATTATTTGTTTGCAACAGATGCTTTTCATTGGTTATAAGGCTCTCTTGCAACAGCATTTCAATTAAACACTCTGGATGTATGCTATAAAAATAGAGTGCAGACCCTGCTCAAATTCACAGATTCATTTAAACTTCTGCTTTAAATTTCAATAAATTTCCAAACTCTTTAGATCTTTACCACTTCTGATCAGTTGCAGTAGTGATACTGTAGGTTTACCTGCCATTGTTTAGGTAAGCAATTACACAGAAAGCATTTCTTTGTGGATAGTYTATTTTTGGATTCCTGACTAACATATATTCATAGGAGAATGAATACTTTTTTCACTTCTGTTTTAAAGAAAATGAATTATTTAAACTGAGGTTTTGAGGAGAAAACGAACACAAGATCCCATGTTTTACTTTCTGTAACAGTATCTGATGTAATGTTTATGTCTCCTCAACAGTTCTTTTCAACAGGAGGAATATTTAGAGGAAAAAAAGGGGGATCTGTCTCCCAGTCTTATCCCAGAACCCTTTAAGTTTAAAATTCTATCAAACAAGTTAAAATGTAAAAATTGATGTTTCCTTCCTAGCGTTGTCAGACATTAGACCCCATGAAATGTTGTTGGTTCAGGTTTTCTTCTTGTTGAGAACATTAGTAGGCCAGAGAAGCAATAAAGGAATATTGGAAACAATTTTTAGTCCTACTGCTTCCCGGAGTCTGTCTAAATTAGTGTGAATGGCTCTGCAGCTTACCATCAATGTTCTGATACAAACAGCTGGTTAGGTCACTGCTTAATTAAATACTCACTTTATTTATCTTGCAAGGTGGCACCTGCTTCCTGGAGGCTGTGTTAAACCAAGGTCCAAGGTTTTCACAGTTTTAGAGGAAGTAGCCTCCCCCCAACTTTTTCTCCTCCACGCCCCCAATATATAAGGTCTCAAGCTGTAAACAATACTCTAACACACACAAACATATTTTTTCCTGACAGAAAATGCAAGTCCTCTCATTTCGGTTTTTGGAGACTGGAGAGGCAAGACTCATGCTGTTATTTTCTCTAAGGGGCACCATGTGGATTTAAACACAATTATTTGTGAACACAGACAAATTTCAGAATTCCCGTGTTCTCCCACAGGCTCTACTGAGAATATAGTCTAACAGCTGCAGATAACGTTAGTGAAGTGCAGCAAAGCCTATTACATAGAAAGTGAGAAGTCAATACCATCTTTGTAGTCATATTCTGATATGGAGGAAAGGAAATATCTTGTGTGAAAACTTCTATTTGATTTTGCCCAGGGCTATGAGAAATTAACAATAAAGGATTTAGCCATGCTGGTTTAAGATTTTATTGCTCCTAAGCACCAGCCCAACCTGACTGGCTSTATGCCAGAGAACTCAGTTCCTTGGGAAAGAAGGAAATTGCAGTTTTCTAGGAGGGGAAAACAGTTTGTACCTCAGACGCAGTCTGATAACCTGGTTGAAATCCACCCCACCAACAGTTTAAGCATCAAATGGGGTGTACAAAAGAAGTACTCTATTTTGGTGTTTCTCCAAGAGCAGTAATAATTCCCAGKCAAAAGCAAAATTTCCTACATGCCACCTCTTCTCCTTCAGAGAGTGGAGAAGAAAAGGAAATATGCTTCCAGCAGATTTTTTAAGTCACCATCACCCCAGGTGTGACTGACTTTGCAGGTTTACTCTGGTTTAATAGCACAAACTATGTTTAGATGAGGGTTGGCACTTTGACCATGGCATCTTGCTTAACTGATGGCAGGTTTTTTTTCTGCCGAGCATAGCAGAGGCTGGCAGCAACTTGATCACAAAAGAACTTTCTTTCCTTGTGCTGCCATCAAGCAGCAACATTACACAGTACAGAAAGTCTCCCACAAGAATCTGTAGGGCCTTAGAGAATTTGCTTAAAGATGAAAATCATGAAGGCAGTGGTTGGGAAAAAAAAATAAAAAGGAAAGTAATGTTTTCTTCTAAGAGCTTGAAAGAAGGGAAGAAGAAGAATACGAAGTCAGGAATGAAGATGACATTTGCTATTGTCTCCTAATAAAGTACAAAAATGATTCAGAAAAGCTGAGGAGGAATAATTCAAAGAAAACAATCAGTCAGGAATTTACACTGAAACAAACAAACAGAAAGTAACGAGAGAAAGCTGGCAAAGCAAGCTGTTGAATTGTCATCCTGGGAGATACCAATCTATGTGAGATGGCTAAGAATAACTAACTCCATCCAGGCAGATGCAAAGGGGTGGAAATGACAGCAAGTCCCTGCCAATTCAGTCTGGAATGTCACTCTCACACATTCTGTCATTTTGGTTTTCTGCAGTGCAAGCCACATTTTATCTCATCAATGACAATCAGATTATTTCTCATCACAAAGACAATCTTATTTGATTAATACAAACAACACCTATCTTAGCTGTCATCTAGCACTATATTTTTTTTCATTACAGGAAACTGTATTTTGGCTGCTAGCAGTTAGTKGGTAAACCTCCCTCAATCCTGGGCTCGATCATGGTACTGAGATCACCAGCACCGCAGCACACAAGTTGTTACATCTGAAAGTTGTGTCAATGCCTGCTAGACACAACATGTTAATCTCACCCTCAGTACTCCAGTTGGAGTCCTGTGTCCCTCTCCAGGCTCCCCAGCATAGGGCAGGCATGAAGCTACTGGAAAGTGTCAGGCAAAGGGTCAGAAAAATGATTAGAGGACACAAGCATCTCCCCTACACGGAGGCTGAGGGAATTGGGACTCTTCAGCCTGGAAGGCGAGGAGAAGGATCAATCAAGGGATCTTATCCACGTGTATCAATACCTGATGTGAAGAGTAGAGGAGATGGAGCCAGGTCCTTCTCAGTGGTGTTCTATGTCAGGATTAGAGACAATGAGCATAAACTGAAATACATAAAATTCCATGTAAATATACCATATGATTTTTTTATTATTTTAAATTTTTATTTTATTGTGAGGATTTCCCAGAAAGGCTATGGAGTGCCCACCCTTGGAAATATTCAAAACCCAGTTGGATATAATCCTGAGCCACCTCCTCTCACTGACCGTGCTCTGAGCAGGGCAGTAGAATTAGATCATAACCACAGATGACTTTCAAACTCAGCTGTTCCTGTGATTGGTATAATCTGTAAATGTAAGAAAAAAAAAGTGCCTGTCTTAAARTGTTGACACAAAACTAAAATGGTATATCGTGTCACTATGCACAGCATCAGGATATGGTGTTCACTGGGACAGTTTAACATAAYGCTGTCAGAACACTGGCTTGTTGCAGGTTATAGGGCCATTATACTAATAACCCACATAACAGAAGTCTGTAGATTCTTCTGTTTTATTACTTCCTAATGTGCAACAAATGTCAAGGTACTTCACGAAAAGTGGTTAATTGTTGCTGTATTTCCCATCACTGACAACATTTTAAAATATATGTATGCTTCAAGGCATAGTCACATTCAGGTTCGTTGACATGACAAATATTAACTGAACACTGGGTAAAAAAAGATCTTCTGCTGGTCCCTAAACCTGAGAAGCACAGAGCTTCCCTCCCTTCACTTGAGGGTAAAGTCCTGCCTGGGAAGAACAGGCGTTTTGCCATACCATTCAGCAGGGCCAGAACCTGGCACGAAATCAGCTCTGATATACACCTTTAAAGTAATGGGCAAATGCTCCACAACAGCCAATATAAAATACTATGGGTTGCTTTCATGGATTTCCCCAGCTGACAAAGAGCTACAAATAATTAAACTTAATTTAGTTAAAACTTGCACTGTTAACCTCCTAAAAACGCTCTAGGATTACCTGTAATTAAGATTCAAGCAAAGCCTCAACCAAAAGTGTATGCAATAGGCATGAGGATCTTAACCACCCTTTCCTCCTGCTCTCAGTACAAGCTGATGACACTATTGCTCATGAAATTTCTGAGACTGGCACAAGATGAATCCCAGCACCCCTGTCTCCCCACCCAGAGGGATGGAGCAAATTTTTGGTGTTTCCTGGTGGATGATTAGTTGTAAGAAAAGCATAGGAGCAGGTGCAGTGGGAGCTTCAGCTCAGGAAGCCATCTATAGTCTGCTAACTCTTCAGGATATTCTTCTGTCTTGTGGGTACCACCAGAAATCAGTTTTTTAGCATAGAGTGTGATAGACTTTCCACTCATCTGAGTCCTACTGAGTTTTAAAGGGTTTGGATGACTTGTAAGACCATTGCAGGCAGGCATCTGACAGCTCAGGGCAGGGTTGAAGAGATGCAGGGCAAAAACGTCATGGTGAGGTGGACAAGATGAAGGCTTAAGCAGATGAGATTAAAACCCTTTTAAGTTTGGATGACTGGAATGTTTAATTTATACTCACCCACAGTTTGGATTAAAATAAATCTACTTTCAGGTCACCTTTTGCAGCTTTATTTCAGATCCCTTATCTGAAGCAAAGCAGAGGACAGAGTAAAGTTGACACAACTGGAGGCACAAGTGAATGCAGTGACTTTCTTCAGCATGTACTGGAATGACACTTTAAATCCAGCTTCTCATAAGATGTCCTCTTTGACTGTATCCAGTCTGTCATAGGCTTCAAAAATATGTAGGCTTTCTGGGAACACACTGTAATATAATGACATTTTTTATATATATAAGCCAAATATTTCGGAAAATTGACATCACAGATGACACAAATTTCAATCCTRTTAAAAGTATTACAAAAACAGTGAATTGTATCTTCTTTAATTGGAGCTAATGACCATTCATTATAATGAAAAAACAAAAAGTTTCTGACATCATCTCACTATATTCTCTTATCTGTAAAGTAGTGATGATCACTGTCACAAGGGATAGAATATATATGAAATGAAGATATTAGCCATCCTCGGTTTAGTATTACACACCATTAATCAAATGAAACAGAAAAAAAAAAGCGCCAGCTAATTTGAAAAGATCACAAATCGAGGAAAGACTATAACATATTGAAAGAAAAATCTCTCCAGAGCATGATCTTWTTCAGCACCATTTTAGCTGACTGGCACTGCTACAGGCACCTCTGCTAAAAAACTCTGCAGAGCTACAGGGCAGCGCCCAGTCGAAAGGAGTGGGGAATTTCCCAGGAACTAGAAAGCCTGAATTATTGAGACAAACTGAATAATGTGAACAACCTGTAGTTGCTTATATGCAGGACAAACCAACAAACAAACAAACCCCCAAACAACAAAACCCAGTGATCATACTCGTAGGCGCACAAGTCTTCTGTGAACAGGTACCCATACAGTACACGATAAGCATTAATGGCAATTACTAATTTATATACAAAAGCATGTGTGTGCACATCYGCAAAGGTGAAGGTGGAAATGAGCTACAGATATTTAAAGGCAAATATGTACTGGCTGGTTTTACTATAAACACAACTCAGTGTTGCTGAGTTTCAATTAAAGTCCCAATACAAAGTACATCCATACCAACAGATTTTTTCATGTAGAAATCTTTTCAGAAGTTGGAATTACATTTTTTTTTGTTAATTTGTTTGGAGGAGGGGATGAAAATTTTCAGATCCAATTACTTAATTGCAGACTTGCCGTTATCCTATTAAAGACAGCACATAATTAAGACAGCAGAATATTGGTAAACAATGACTTGGTTTCAGTTATAAAAAAGGGAAGTTATTTTTAGTAAGATTTCTTAGTTGCTTCCAATGTTTTTATTGAATATGTGCAGTTAAAAGACTGTAATTTAAAAAACTACTTATGTTTTTATAAGTAACAATAAACATAAATAATATTCCAGCATTAGCCACATGCCAGACCTATGCAGTGGGGTTGCTGATGTAAATTCTTGTAGAGGTTGGAAATAGTAGGGTAGTGAGTCCAAAATATGAAGACAAATTTTCTGCAAAGCAACCTAGATAATGGGCTATAGAAGAACATAGTTGTGATCGATCTGAAAATCTCTGGAGRAGGTTAAAACCTTCTCAGCAAAATGAATAGATTTTGGCTACAGTCCTCAGTTGTCATTAGTGAGAGGGGAAGAGGAAATGGTGGCCAAGGGCTGAAGAGAGCTTAGCTCAAGAGGATGCTCTCTGGTGCAGCAGAGCAGTGCCAAGAGGCAGCGTGCCTGAGGGGGTCCCATCGTACCGCTCACAGCAGATCCCTGAGTGCGCCGGGGCAGACTGGAGCTGCAGAGGGGCAAGGCCTGTAACAGGTGCACAGAGCTGCAGTCAGTGCAAGCAGAAAGTAAAGTTGTGGTTATCTTACGGATATGCCCACAGGAATTAGAGTTACAACATCTATGCTCCTTAAGGGGGTCGTTGTCAGAAGCTTCTCCTTTAGTCGCAGGGAATGCCCCTCGCTGCTCCTGCAGCTGCATCGGGAGAAGAGGATCTGTGAGGAGTGAGGAAGCTTTTGTGCTGGCTGCCACAGTGCTCACACTGAACCAAAGGTGGGTGTTACCTAACACTGCTGGGCAGGGATGCTGGAGAAATGGCTTTTTTTCCCTGTTACCATGGAGATGGTCAGACCAGACCATTAATGAGATGTCTGATGAAGCAGGCAATATACTACCAGATGTGGCAGGCTGGATGTGGGACAATAATCCTGTATATCAGCCATCTACTTGCACTTCTAGCTGACTGTGATAAAAGTGGTAAAAGGAATATCTAAGCTGTGGTCCTGTACTTCAAGAATGATCTTTTTTCAAAATTGGATATTTCTCACCCTTTTTGAGCTAATACCTGACACTAGTGCCATCTGTAATATTATTATAGCCTCCTATCTAGTATTTCAAATTTTATATTAGTCTATTAATTAKTAAGATCTAGTAAAAATCACTATGATGGGAACATACTGCACTTAGGTCTGAAAAGAAAACATTAAATCTTTCTTACAGTGTAAGTTCTATTAGCATTCACATAACTTCAATGCTTTAGCTTCTAGCTGGAGCACTTCTAGCTTCCAGCATTTTTAATATGGTTTCCTGGAAAATCAGAGGAGATAAGCACGCGTGTCTGCATAAGCAAGTCCGCTCATCTGTAGTGGAATAAACAGAGAGAAAGACTTACGTGCTTATTTCATTTGTATATACTACTGCAAAATAAGTGGTATAATACATATGAAAGTATTTTGCATTTTAGATTTTTTTTTTCTAAGTCCAGATTTATTTTATTCCTCTGAAGCAGAAGAGCATGGAATCAATCTTCTACTTTGAATGTTATAGATAATCTGATATACAGCAGCCTTCTGAGCA
The DNA here is from genome assembly GCA_003713295.1 of Parotia lawesii. Classification (NCBI taxonomy): domain Eukaryota; kingdom Metazoa; phylum Chordata; class Aves; order Passeriformes; family Paradisaeidae; genus Parotia; species Parotia lawesii. The sequence goes on along the minus strand of RAHM01000176.1, from coordinate 398,771 downwards.
CAAAATCCTATGTGGGTGGACACAGAGGTATGAAGCTGGGATTTCAGGCAACATAGAGGGGCAGAGGTTTTGAAAGCAGTAGATAGAGCTGAAGCAGAGACAGGAATGAAAGCAGGAAAAAAAAACCTCAGCAATTTTTACTGTTGCAGGCGATAGACACTTAAAGACCTCAGTTTGAGGACTCTCCCTGCTGCAAGTAACCTTATGCAGATGACCGTGCAATCAGACTCACTTACAGAATGCCTTGGAATGTCTTGGCAATGGCAGCCATATTTCTCCAAGAATTTTACACAGGCTGCTTGTCATTCATATTTTAAATCTAGCAGTGGAGTATTTTAAATTATTCAGTTTGGGTAATTACTGTGCAAAATGCCAAGGCATACTGCTTTTGTTCATTATTTACACCAAATGTCATTGGACATACCCTAAATATTAACTGAGCCCGGTTCCACCAGACACATGAGAAGCACCTGTGAGAAGAGTTACTCAACCTGCTACTCCAGCCATTGTTGGAAAAAAATAGACAGGACAAGGAACACATTACTGAAATCTAATCCTGCAGTAATAATAGGTTACCTCAAACACCTGCCTGCTATTAAGTAMATATCCTAAATCAATTATACAGCTCATTACACAATCACCGTTCAGGCCATCTAGTTAAATGCACCCAGATATACACATAGATAAAAATTAGTGCATCTAAACTAGAGATGTGCCATAGAATTTAAGAAAAGGCTAATTAAGGAAATAGTCTGTTCAGTAATGAGACATAAAACTCTTATTCCCATTTTTTTCCCCCTTCACTTAGAAACAAAATTATCCATAACTCTTGAAGAAAAGCTGTAAAAAAGGCATTATGGAAAGCAGTTTCTACAGTGAATGATTTTTAGACTTGGGTGTCTAGAATAAAGACTAGATCACTGTCTCTGCTGAAGGGATGCACACCTGAGGAGAGATTCTACATATGTTAGGTAAAAAAAATACTAAAAAAATATTGGAGAAGTCATTGTCCCTGGGCCTTTTTTTTTTTTTTTGTCCTATGAATCCTATTAAAACAAAAAATGTCCAATTACACTGAATTGTGTGATTCTGTGTGTTTATTTACTGTAGATATTTTTCAATAGGCATGAGAATAAGAACAAACTCRGTTTCATTACAATCTCATTTCCCTCAGATGAATTTAAATAGGAATTTGAAATATTGAAGGCAGGCAAATCACAGTTAATTTTCCAAAGAAATACTCCAGGGGTTATAGTTCATTATTATTACTAGCTGTTATGTACATTATAATATCATCCAGAAACTTCACTTCTGGACTTGGACCTCACTGATGTTAACTCTGCACTGCAGTAATACCTGCAGACAGGTAAGAAGTAGGAATGTTTGTGTTGATTTCAACAAGTGTTGAGTCCTGCATTCCTGACACCAGTACTGTAGCTGTTTCAGTTCTGTTTAATAATGTGGCAGTTAAAAATAAATAACAGAAAATGTTAGCCTTTCTCCATTCTTAGTCTGGGGAATTCACACCGACTGTTTTACGTTGTAGAAAATGGATTTGCAAAGCCAAGAACCTCCTTGCTGCATTTCACAGGGAATTTTTGTCAAGTTCTATAAATCAAACAATGCAAGCAACAATTCGGTGCTCTGTATTCAGCAATTGTTTATGTTATCTGCTACCTTATGTCTGAATTTTTAGTCCAGCTTTTTTTTTACYGCATTTATATTGCAAAATTTCTTCCCACTGTTTTCCCCACTAAGCATTTGTTAAATGTGCACATCAGAATTGTACGGGGAAATCCTATTAATGATCTGACTGTGTCAGTCTCCAAAAACAACATTATCTCCCTCCTCTTAGAAGTTAATCTCTTGCCTCTTCATCCAGGAGCTCTATTCAATCCTTCTGGCACATCCTCTGTCAGTAACTGGGCTGCTTTCTTTCTCCCTTGGACTCCTGGATAATTTATAAGTCATTCCTTAGGAGTGCACCATCCCCACTTCTATAGGTATTTGTTACTCTTAGAGATTTTCACATTTCTCTGTGCTTAAAATCTCCTTTTTCTTTTCTTTTCTTTTCTTTTTTTTTAAATGGATTCTGTTGTATCGTGTAATACAGATCCTTCTGTGTGATGAATCTCACACTGCTCTTCCACAAGTCCTTGTGGCATTTACACTCTCATTTTAGGCAATTTTCACTGATGAAAATACTCACTGTCAGCCTGGTTTTAATCACCCCAGGACCTCTATTTCAAAGCAAATACCCACTGGCAATAGCTCTCAACCGGACTCTTCATTACCCATTTAAGATGAATTTTATTAGTGCTCTAGAGTGCTAATGTTCTTATGGTCATACCAAACATATTAAAGTTTATTATGCTGTTGCTATTAACCAATTTTCCAACCTCAAAGAATGGAAACAGAACTTACTCTTCAGAAAAATTGTTGGATGACTTACGTCTGCTGTACTCTCATGTTTTGATTTTGTTGTCAGCTACTGCTTCTCCCAAGCTCCAGCCTTCTCCCTTTAATTTTASCTGGGTCAGCCAACCGTTCTTCAGGCCCTCGCTCTTTTCAAATTCAAGGGAATTATTCTCCTTCTGTTTGAATTGCTGTGATATATTAAAAGACCAAAGATTATCTCAGACAGATTGGATTCAATTTATCAAAACTGGCTCATGTTTAACATATCTATCTCTGAATAGACATGAATCACATGTCTCATGGATACTATAAAATTGAAAAGTGTATATTCTTCCTCTGAAAACAAATCACACAATTCTGCTATTTTTCAAATAAAGAGCAGAAACATTTATTGGACACGTAGCCTTTTTACATCATTTATGAATAATTTTACCACTCTTCATTCCTAGTGTAATTGCAAAAAAATTATCCTTACTTCTCCTGACACGGATTTTTGCCTGTATTTAGCTACATTTTTATCTGCACTGCATTTAATAAATTCCAAGTCATATTAGTTTTCCTCTATTTTGACTCTTGAGTTTTTAATAAACATTTTATTGGTTTGAATGTCATGATTTGTAATTGTTATAGTTGTAGTATCTCCAAACTTTTCTTCTTTCCTGGGGAAATGATGACTTCATCCCACCAAAACCTGACCCTCTATAATTCTGTTTCCATAGTTTGTTCCTATTTAAAACATTCCTTTACAATTTTGCTTACAAGACTTCTCACAAAGAGAAAATTGATCTGGGCTTAGTTAGCTAATATTTCAATTCAATACATCTTTGATTCTCATTTTCTGAGGCAATCAATAACTCTCAAAGGAGTAACATTGGTACARAATTCCTCTAACCACCACTCTTCTGTTCTGTTCTATTATAATAAAGTAATCAACAATGTTACTTTGAGAAGCTTTACAGAACTGCATGACTTCAGACTTCGTTGTTTTCTTTTTCTCTGCCTCATATTAGTTTAAAAATAGGAATAAAATAATGATTTGCAAGGGGTGCTTTAGATTTCCTGGAATAGGTACACAGTGATAACATCTCAGGAGACTCAAAGGACGGCAGAACAGAAATGGCATTTTTCATTTTTGAGGACTATATAGTGGTTGAACTATAAGTGGTTGAACATGCATTTTCATTATTCTGGCTTGTGATAAATATTGAAAGAAACATAAAAAAATCTACACCATGAAAATTTATACCAAACTTGACTTAACCATATTTGCACCCTTATAACTGTGGAAATTTTTGTGATGAACAACCTGACTCCTGAAGAACATTTTTTAAGGCAAATTTGTATGTCTTCTAAACAAATCATTATTTATTCCAAATGTGTCCCCACAGTAGACACTAGTGCCAAGTTAAGAGCTCTCAGCACTAGTCCAGAAGAGAGATAATCTATCGTTTGATAACCAGAGATAACCAGCAAGACTCTGGCATGCCAGGCAAAACTAAGGATCACACCTGACTGCCAAAGATCCCCAAAGATTTTTTACAATGTATTCACATTCAAGAATTTACACAGGCATCCCAGATGTTCTGAACAGCTTACAGGAAGGAAAAGGTGCACACGTGTGCTGCTGACTGTGCTGAAAGGCATTCAGGAGAAGAATATCATTCTGTATTGAACAGGTTAAATTACCTGTTCAATCAGCGAGAAGTCTTCTGGAGCACCTTGAGTGCTGTGTCCAGTTCTGGGCCCCTCAGTTCTGGAAGGACGTTGAGACACTTGAGCGTGTCCAGAGGAGGGCAACAAGGCTGGTGAAGGGCTTGGAACACAAGCCCTGTGAGGAACATCTGAGGGAACTGGGGTTGTTTAGCCTGGAGAAAAGGAGACTCAGAGGTGACCTTATCACTCTCTACAACTTCCTGAGAGGCGGTTGTAGTCAGGTGGGGGTTGGTCTCTTTTTCCGGGCAACAACTGACAGAACAAGAGGACACCGTCYTAAGCTGCGCCAAGGAAAATATAGGTTGGATATTAGGAAAAAGTTTTTTACAGGAAGAGTGATAAAATATTGGAATGGTCTACCCGGGGAGCTGGTGGAATCACCATCCCTGGTTGTGTTTAAAAAGAGACTGGATGTGACACTCAGTGCCATGGTTTAGTTTAGTTGAGGTGTTGGGGCATGGGTTGGACTTGATGATCTTGAAGGTCTCTTCCAGCCTGGTGATTCTGTGATTCTGTGATTCTGTGATTCTGTATGCAGACAATTGACTGAATGAGAAAGCATCCCCTTCCTAGCTGGGACTGAGCTTTGCACTTTGCACTGCAGCAAGCTGTGTGTGTGATTATTAATGGAGAGGATGGTGTACACCCCTTGCATGTGTGAAAAACAGAAAATGTCTTTGAGGCATTTTAAAAACCCATATTGAATGGGGAATACCTCCCCAGAAAAGTGTTCTTTGAGATCCAAGAGATTATTAACCACATCAATGCAGTTCATTGAAGATAAACAACTGGCTTCTTTGGTAGGATTCGTATATTTTTACCCATTGTAATGTAACGTGTAATTCTAAAACAGCCCACATAAAACCATCTAGTCCAGAGCTTTACAATCAACACGAATGCTGCCTGTCAACAGCAGTCCTTTAGCTGTCTGTAACTATAGAGATAACTGAATCTGACTTTACCCAGATTGTTTTAAAATAATATATTTTCCCTAGTAATTATAACAATATCCAGTTGCCTGCCTGTGTCTTTTTTTCTTCTTTACAAGCTACAACATTCCCTCCCCATTAAAAAGTCAATTTAATGGATTTCTGGTCCTGATCGTAAAACTTCAATCATCCAGTCATGGAACAAAACAAAACCCTGTAATTTAAATGCCTGATCGTGAAGTTATAATGCTACAGTCTAACCAACTACCAGTCCTAACAGATAATATACCTCATGAGTTATGGACTGAAAAACGATCACCCAAAAGACCTCCCTAATTATACTGAATAAGCACTTTATCTATTTTTTTTTTTCTTGGGAAGCAGCAAAACCGCCCTTACTGAGGGCCTRCTCTGCTCCTCAGAGATTTTTCTCTGTTTGTGTTGTTTGCTCTGCTTTTCTCACTGGCTCCTCGCAGAGACAGGCAATTTTCACACTCATTAAGTGCCTGTTGTAGTTACCAATAGATAAAACTCAGAGGGGACAATGTTGACCTAGGCCCTACTTTGGTCGTATTCTTTCTACTGGCAGGAAAGGAACATACTGCTATAAAGGATGATTTGTTAGGTTCACAGGAGGAAAAAAATCTACCTTCAGAGTCTGGTAAATTTACTTATTTTCCAGTTATTACTCTATTTTTCTTAAGAGTAGGATTAATATACAAAGAATCAATATTAACAACATYTTAGAGGTTTGAAATATTAGACATAGATACCATACTGTGGGACCAAAGAAACTCTCCTTTTGCAATGAAAGTCATAGAAAGAATGACATTTAGGTAAGTACCTACTAGATCTGGCATTAATTATTCCTATAAATAAACTTAACTGTGGGATGGAGATTAAAATTTTGGCCTTTAGTCCAAGATGTGCCATTTGCAATTCATTTTATAAGGACAAAAGAACTTTCATTTCTTACAAGTAATTTATAATGCATGATATTGTTACTACCTTAAATGCTCAAAATATGTTATCAATCGACAAATTTTGCCTTTGAGTATTATTAAAAAATAATTAATTTTGACAGCTAAGAATTCTGAGAAGTACTATTCCATCTTGTATTGTACTATGCTTTTCCCACTTTCAGTGAGTAAATAATTGAGTCTTAGCTTTAACCTGAACATCACGATAAATCTGGGTCTGCTGTCCACTGAAATATTACCAMACATGTCAGAATTAAAAGGAAGCCATACTATGTGAAAACTGGTATAAAATATGGTTCATTTTCTCTGAGCTCATTCATTCCTCAAGCTTGTCATGTGCATTGTGGGTCGTATTACAAACACATCTCTAAGGGGTAATATGTCATTTCATTTTGCATTCTAATAATCTGTTGGCATAGTAATATTGATAACAAGAATGAAAGATAAAGTGAATTTTCAGAAATGTTGAATACACAGGGTCTAGAAGGCATTTTAGGTAATAAAAGCAACAATCTCTTCCAAGGGATTTTTTTAACCTGGTCTGCAAATAATATTGATATGCTAAAATACTTTCATAGAGCATCACGTCCTGTTAGATTCTAGCTCTGGTAAACAAATTCCTCAGAACTGTATTGACACAGTCCGAACAGCCTCAAAGCTTAATATGATGTTTTCAAAGTCATTGTTTAGTCCTAAAAACTTTAAAATATGGGTAACCTAAAGGTTCATTGTGCTCCTGGTTAATGGTTCTTCTTTATGGGCAGAACACGACAAACCTATGCACAGAAGGTAGAGTTTAGGATGACTCTCTCAGCATGTAGAGAGCTAATTACCTGGATCACATCCATCCTGCAGCTATAAAGAGATGGGGAAAGGAGTCACCCTGCTCTGCAGGGCTGTCCATCTTCAGCTGAAAAGATGCCGACAGTGAACTGCAGGTTTTGTTCTGCAAGGCTGATGGGATTTCCCCACTAAATTGCTGCAAACTTGCATTGAACTCCAGAACTTCTCTTAACCCATGGACATTCTCAGTCGTAACACTGTCTTTTCATGCCCTTGTTCATCTTAGCTGTTTCCAGAGGTGTGCTCTGCCATCCAATTTCATGTACCATTCCCATCTAGTACATAAGGAACAAAGTGCCTTACTCAGCCCTGTGAACTGTACTGACTTCTGGCACCTAGATGTGCAATACCAGGGGCACATCTCTTTTTTGGATAAAGTCCTCAAACTCAGTGGTCTCAGCTCTGGAGATCCTAAACCTAGGTTCCAAAGCACTTTTGAATTGATGCACAGTATCTCTAGMCGTGTTAGAAACTTTTAGTTTCCATATGTTTTACAAATCCTATACAGTACTTCTATGTAAAGATTTCTTTTGGGCTGTTTCACACCACACAAGGTTCACAGATTTTCAAATTATGTATTCATTCCAGAGCAGTTAATAAATCTTTTTCTCTTTGTGTCTGTCTTCAAGTGCGGGAAAGTCCTACCAAAATCTTCCTCTGTGTAGAAAATGCCAAATCTTTGTTCACATTGCAGAAGGCTCTGAGAAGTTTTCTCTCATCTTCAGTTGCACATAAGGAAATGTAATCTCACCGGGCTTCTCCGTAACACAGAGCATATTCTGGTCACCACAAAGTTTTTTGGCAAATACTTTGTCCCCCCTGCTTGGCTGGAGACTGAAGGACAGGAATAACCAATCCACTGTTCAGGTCAAACAAAGTGAGGGAGAGAAAGTGGTGCAGCCTTTGTGTACTGCTGCCTGGCATCTCGACGAGTTTGCTATTCAATGTTGCTGTGTGTGAACTTGGCAAGAGTCTTAAGTCTCTCTCTGTCCTGCCTTTCTGTCCACTTCCATTACCAGTCTGTAAAAGAAGGGCCTACCTTTCAGTCATTTCCTGAGGGACAATGGACTGGAGGGCACGAGGAGTGCAGGCACTGCAGGAACTATCTATCTCCAGTGGAGAGGCAGAGCTTTGCTGAGGGGAAGGGGAAGGTTTTGCTGAATCAGCACCTTGAGGACCAGCTGAAGTCCCATTTGCTTACACGTTGAAGTGCTCYGCTGAATTATAGCCCAGGGCAGCCAGCTGCCAGCCCTTCGCTTCCTGATTAAAAACAAAACAGCATTTCAAGAAGCTGCTCACGTGCTATGAGCAGAGTCATCCAAGGTCCCCCTCTTTTCCTGATTATTCCTCTGTGCCTGCCTAACAAAACTCCGYCCACTGCTTTAAGGACTGCTGTAGTTTGAACAAACTGTATGGAAAGAACTATATTTTCTAATTATGTGCCAATTTCTTTTCTCTTGCTTATCTCATTCCAGAAAACAGTATGGCTCTTAGCAAACATCCTGAGGCAGTACAATTGTCTATTAAATAGGACTCCCTGTTGATTCCAACGTACTTCCAAAGTGCTTCAAAAGATTGATGGTACAGCACAGCTCAAAGATGCTTTTTGCTAGTGCATTTTCTGGTACACAGAGAGATAATAACAAAGAAAAATCTGAATGCTTCTTGATCATGGCTATCAGCACTGGCACTGATAGACAAAATAAAATAACCCTTTCTTAATAGAATAAAGTTTTTTTTGTCCTGGAAATGCTGTCCGTGACACAGGGTATGACTCCAGCCAAGTATGAGAAAATGAAGTATCTCCTACTCTTAAATAAATCAGAAAATCCATGCAAAACAGTCCAGGCAGAACACTCAATACTCTCTGAAAGGCCATGTGATGTTTTCCAGTGAAATTCACAATGCAATCTCTCAAATCAGATTAAAATATCTGAATAGTCTCAGATGCAAACACATGGCAACAGACYCACAGGAGGAAGGGAGGGCTGGCACATGGTTTTTGGGGAGGAGACACTGCTTTCCTCAAGACTGCCATTTCTCAAGGCAGAAATGATATTTCAAGASAGAACCATGGCCACCTTGAGGAGATAAGAGTAAGTCTTTTTGTATCAGCAATCACACTGGCCAAGCATAACATTTGCTATCAGCTCTGGATTCAGGGAAAATTCCTATAAACTAATCACCCGTGTCTGAACACACTGAGGGGGAGAAAAAGGATTTAAAAATTGATTGGTTTCATAGTTCTAACACTTCATTTTTTCCTATATAGGTTTTTTTAAATAAGTTAAGCACTGCTATTGAACATTTCAGTCATATGTGAGGTGATGTCATTACGGAATAGAGTCTTGCTAATATCTGTGGAAAGTTACTACCCAAGTTGCAAACGTTACTGTTGATTTTATGTGCCCATTATTTGAAGTATCCTATTTCATTTGAAAAGAGATGCTTTTTATCAAAATGTCCCTACTCTTACACTTTAAAGGTCAAGGACATCCAGTCTGGCAATTCCAATTATTGGCAAAAGGAATTGCTAATAAGCATAGCTGCTGCTGAGAGAAGTTGCATCCTGTCTAGATGAGGATTTCATTATCATCCTGATCATTTTGGTCATATGGATTTAATATATGCACATGGCAACCATGCAATCTGTGATTTAACACAGATTTAAACCCTGCATACTCATTAATTTAATAGACAATTATTCTGTATTAGGTACAATTAAACCCACAACTTTCTAAGAAAACCCCAACAAAATATSTATGGGATAGATATGTTAAGTGAAAAACAGGCTTCAGGAAGCCTTTACATTTATGTACTTGTCTGAATACATTGCTAAACTTCTGATTTGAATTTTTACCATAATTCAGTTCACTGTGAAACTTGTGCCATTTTTTATAGTTTCATTTATCTTAAAAATATTTGTAGTAACCCCAAAATTCAACAAATTTCTATTTTTAGGTTTTTTAAAACTTTGAATTAATTTATTGTTTAGATACCAATGTATTTTCAAAGATGGGTTTTAAACATGTGACACTTGCCTTTATTAATAAAGTTCTTAAAATTTTTTATTTACTTTGCACAAGATGGCACTTGTGAAAATGCCAAATAAACATTTTAAGGTAGTGTCTGTGGGCTTGAATCAAGTCCTTTTTTCTCAGCCATGCAGACATCAGTTAGGAATAGTTAGGGTATCTTATCCCCTATTCAAAATTTCATACTTGTGTTTCATAGGGTATGAAATCTCTGGTCTTTATTCAGACACAGTTTAGATGTACGAYAATCTTTCATTTAAATGTAGTGTTTGTAACCTAAAAATATATTTCTTATTTTGGGAGAGTGCCATGGAGAATCAACAAAACCTACTGCCTTTTTTTCTCTGCACTTACTTGACTTCTTGTTTAAAAAAAAAAAAAAAGTAGTAAACAGGTATTCTATTCTATTGTATCTGATTTGGAGTGGTACGTTAGAGCACAGCCTGAAGCTGAATGCAGGAAAAATCTTGTGTACAAACCTTTCTATCAGTTTACCAAGTCTCTGTGAAAATCAAGCTGTGTAATCAAATCCATCAGAGCAATGGCACAGGAAATCTGAGCAATAAGAGTGTTACATGCAGTATTTTAAGTACGTGCTCTTAATATGTGACCAGAAATCCTTCATTATGATCAACTACATGACACAGCTTCTCATAGGAGAAAACTTTGCAAGTAACAAAGGCCTTGGTTAGACCTAAGTCTGCTAGATTTCTGCTGTAAAGAAGGTAGAACAAGTTTGCCTTATCTGAAGCACAACAAAATCCAGAACATTTCAAAATACTCTACAAAATGAGCACTTGACTGTTTTTCATCTTAAATTTACACAGAAAAACAATCAGTGTTTTCTTCTGAAACTCTCAAGAAGGGGTATTTCTTTGCTGGCTGACCCTGTTTTTTCCAGATTTTCCTAAAAGAAAGGGGATAAAAGTTGACACAAGGGCAAAACAATCACTGATTGCTAGAAATTCATATCCTTGCATACATTTTATGTCAAAGTTCCATGTCTTGAAGTTTCTGTAATCTCTGTAACTTAAATTGATTCTTTGGTCAAAATGACCTTTTCAAAACAGTTTTATGCCTCTTTAAACCTAAAGCTATGGCTTAAGAGGCAGCTGACAATACAGTTTGACCCCTGCCCCTCTGTGCAGAAGATGGTGTGTGAGAAAATCAAACCCATAAACTACACAAAGAAAACATTCTGCACATCCTATATCAATACTGTCCCTCCAAGCAGACCCAGGCAGAGGGCTCCCAGTATTTCTACTGCTCAGCAGAAGGTTTCAATATTTAATGTGATAGGCAAAGCAAGAGGAAAGCTTTCTGATGGCAGGAAGCAAATGGATTATTCTATGCCACAAAGATTGACTTAAATGTATGTTCCACACTCTCCCTTACCAGATTTTTCAGGAATGATGTACTATTTACCTACCTGGTCTGCTAATGATTTTCCCTTTAACAAATAYACTTTGCAAAAAGATTGATCAGTGCCATTGTTACTATAAGCAATGAACTGCAACCACATCTAGTGCTGCTGTGCTGCTTTATGTGGAAAAAGATATTTGCAACAGCTGAGCAGAGAGTTTATGTCTCAGATAAAAAGCTGGATAAGGCAAAAACATGTGTTCGACTACATGCTGCATTTATCTGAAATTATCAAGGCTTCTGCTGAGCAGAAATTATTTTTGCCCATTTTCCTGAGACAATCAGAGGACAGTGAGACCAGCATGCCTCTGAGAACTTTGGGTTGTTTGCATTGATTAAAAAAGGCATCCAACAAATTCAGCATTTTACACCCTTATTTGATCAGTAATTGGAGAATTAATTCTTTCACTTTTGGATCCTGAATATGAGTGGAGAAGATCGAGGAAGCCTCCATTTAAATATTTTCATGCCTCTCTAAGGCTCTATTTCACCTGCAATTTCTTATGACACCAACTGGTAACTGCTGCCTTAATGCAATTTACTTTGGTTACTTCAGTTACTTCTTTACCTCTTTTAATTTGCACTTTCTTTTGGAAAAAAAAAAGGAAGTTTATGAACAAAGTTAATATTTAAATACTGAGTCAATGTCCAAATGCTGTTCTGTTTTATAAATGTCCTTTTAATAGCCAGATAATGGTTCAAATGGGTTTTGATGCTTTTCATAGTCTGTGCAGCAGTACTCATTCAAACAAGTTGCCACTTAAGGCTGCAGTGCCTCTGGGGAATCCTCAATGACAGACAATGAAAATAACAGTTTGCTAAGTGTATCATTTTCTCTCAACAAAGATGGAATTTTGAAAAATACTTTAGATTCTCCCAGTTGCTCCAGAGGAAATCAGCTAAATATTTTCTATGGTATTTAGTGAAAACAGGCCTGACAACATAATCCCCAAATTTTGTTCACAAGCAAGCTTCTCCTGTGTGATCAGCCCTTACCTAAACTATCAGCCTACTTGTCCTCCTTTGATCCATTCCTTTGATGGGACTGCTGAGTCTCCTCTCAGCAACACAATATGTTCTAGGGCCTGTATAATCAGCCGTAACACACTTTTCGTGATCAAAAGGGCTCTTCGGTGCCGTAGATCTACTGGTCTCATGGCCTTTCCTGACAGCTGAAGATGCGTATCTAGGATGCCTTTCATTCCCTTGAGGGACTGTGGGTGTCTGGGGGAAATTAAAGCAGCATTTTGGCTAGTCTCAGGACAGTACTACAGGTCCCCGGAGCTGTAGGTGATATGGGACTCCACCTTTGAGATAAATGAGTCACTGCTCACCCTCTGCCTCCGTTTTGAAAGCAGGCTCAGTGCACTGCAGTAAAAAGGGTTTGAGAAAGATAAAGGAKAACAGAAAAGTAAAATGGTACATGCTGAAGAGAAAAAGGAGGGGCAGAGAAATTCAAAAGTCTGAGAACAAAGAAACAAATCCCAATCATTGTGTCAAATTTAGAAAGAGTGCAATGAGAATTGCCAGGGAATTTCTACTAAAAACAATACTGAAGAGAGGTGGGATTTGGCATTCAAGACTCCTCTTTTCCCCATGCTAATACAAGCGATATTAAGAAAAGAAACAACTGACAGAAAAGAAAGAATTGCTACAACTCAAAGAAATAGGAGCTACCTAAAATGTAAGAATTGACCTACAGACAGTCAAATTAATTTTAGGGATTAAAATAAAGTGAGTCCAGTTTAGATGCTCTACTAGAATTTTCACTTAGCTTGTGAAACAACGGAGAATGTTGTCTTATATCTCTGCCTATTGTAATCAGACAATAGTATGATTATTTGGTAGAGGCTGTAACTATTAAGTATATTGTTAGAGGTTTGTTCTCAAGAGAAATAACATTTATGTCAGGAAGAATGACAATTTAATTTTACACACATCAATATTCCATGCTTGGTGTAGTCTCCTTTCCCAGCACAATACATTCTATCAAAATAATTTATGTTTTGTATGCTGTCTATTGAATTAAGAGTATTTTCAGCTGAGGCAAAGCAATTTTATGAACCCTAGCTTTACATTCTTGGGAATACTTCACAATTCAGCACACTGCATATGTAATCACCAATACAGAATAATTTTCTTATAAAAATGTTAAAGGAAGAGATTGTGTGTTCAAATAGCAGTATAATTTGGCTTTTTTCATCTAAATACACTTTACTCATACACAGTGGAACATTTTGAAGAGTAGAAGCACTAATGGTAAACAGAACCTTCATCCACATGCCTCAGAGTGCTTTAGAAATGGAATTGTCCCCTCTTCCGCAACTGGACAACAAAGAGCTTGCACAAGGTCTTCTCACACGTTGCCCATCACCGTGGTTACAAGGGCTAGGGACCATCCTCTTTCCATTGCTGGCAATCTGGAATATTGAGGCATAGAAACTTGAACTTGTCTTTCTGGATATTTTATTTCTACGGCCTCTCTGAATGCTAAGAAATGTGTTTCATTTTATGAAGCATAATACAAAACAAACCCACTCTAAGCAAGTAATTAGTATAAACATATTTTAGATGAACTGATAATGTCAATAAGCTCTGAAGACTTTGCTTACTTTGTTTTGATTGTAACAGAGCAAAAGTCAAGTATTCACTGTTTTAAATTGTCWCTGAAAATATCTTTGTATCTATTTTGACAAGCCTTTTCTCAAAGCTCAAATGTTCCCATCAGAATTCACACCCACGATTGTGTTGAAAAGACAATACAAGGAAAGAATCAGACTGCTTCATGAAAATGGATAAACTTCTTATATAGCAACCACTTAACAGTAAAATCAAGGTAACTTCTCTCAGGTCTTCTGATTTTACAATTTTTGAACTGCTTTTTTAGATTTTTAACAGATCTTGAAATCATAGAGTTGCATTTCCTTGCTTTTACTCTCTGTTTTACACGTGATGTTTTTATACACAAGCACAATCAAGTAAAAATTACTTCCAGTTATATTTCGAATATACAGTCTGATGAGTTGAAAACTAGAATAGTTCTTGTTTATAAAMTTCTTGTCAATAAAAGTTTATAGGTTACTTTTTAAATTTTTCTAATATTCATTATATATTCATTATATATATTCATAATATTCATATGTATATGCATCTTTAGGCATTTTAATATACTAAAAGGCAAATATCAAAATTCTGAGAGAAGCAAAGTGTTTTCTAAGCTAAAAGAATGGCTAAAAATAACTGGTTGTTACATCAGATCTTTTACTCAGTAGTTTTCACATGCTCCCTACAGACTGCAACAAAAGTGAGATGGGTGCACACAGAGYGTGAGAGGTTCCCTTTTCCTTCTGAGTGAATTATTCCCAAGTCTGTGAGGCAATAGGAAAGCTATTTTTCACCTACAGCAGATGGAAATACATAAATCATACCTGGAAGATATCAGCACCAAGGATTTCATGGAGACAAACTATAAATCAGAAAACCTTCCTTCTGATTTCCGTTATTATCAGATGCAGTTGATCTATTGAAAATCAGAAATTCAAAGTACTTAGAAATGTATAAAATGCACCACAAACACTGATGGAGCTGATAAGATTTTCAGAAGTATTTTCAGATAAGTATCATCAGGACTTCAAAAAGTAATCAGATCACCTTGTAAACCCATTATCATTCACTTAATTTAGTGTTCCTTTTCTCGTCTCTTAAAGGCTAGCTGTACTGGGATATCTGATTTCTGAGAAAGTAGATTCAGATAAGGCACATTTATCCAAACMATGAATTTCTAGAGAATTAGTTAAACAAGTAGTTTCAGCTCATAGCGAACTGAATATATGTTTCCTGTCTTGAAGCAAGCATTTGCTTTGACTTMGAAAGCAATTTCAGGTGGTGTTAAAGTGAAGATCATCTTCCTTGCAASTGGCCTGATTTTTAAGTAATATTAATACCAAAAAATAGTAAAARTAATTTAAAAATTAAAAACATGAAAATAAGAATTTTAACAAGGGCAGGTGCTGGATTCTGCACCTGAGATAGGGTAATCCTGTTTATACATACAGACTGGGGCATGAGAGGCTGAAGAGCAGCTCCAAAGAAAGAGATCTGTCAGTTTAGGTTGATGGGAAGTTGAATATGAGCCAGCAGTGCTCTGGCAGACAAAAGGGCCAACCCTGTGCTGGGGTTCATCAGGCACAGCATCAACAGCAGCAAGGGAGGGGATTGTCCTGTTCTGCTCTGCTCTGGTACAGCCTTACCTTGAAAATTGTGTGCAGTTTTGGGCATCTCAGTACAAGAAGACAACAAATTCCAGTTGTCTGGAGAAGGATGACAAAGATGGTGAGAGCCTCTGAGCACAAAACTTGCCAGGAGTGACTGAGGTCACTTGGCTTATTCTGCTTGTAGAGGAGAAGGCTGAGGGGTGACCTTATCACAGTCTACGTCTTCCTCGAGGAGGGAAGCAGAAGGGCAGGTGATGATCTTCTCTCTCAGGTGACCTGCAGTAGGAATGAAGCAGTGCTGGGAGGAGTTCAGGCTGAACATTAGGAAAAGGTTCTTCACTGAGACGGTCAGTCTCTGGAACAGGTTGCCAGGGAAGTGACACGAAACCTATCAGAGTTCAAGCAGTATCTGAATGATGCTCTTATTCGTATGGCTTAGTTTTGGTCCTTTGAGGAGCTGAGAGTTGGACTTGATGATCCTTATGGGTTCCTTCCAATTCAAGATAATCTGTGGTTCTACAATTCTGTTATCTAATTAGGGTGTTATTTTCCCCCTAGAACCTGGAGCTTGAATTACTACTAAACAAAGATTCTTTCTTGTACTTTTACAGCTGTGATTCAACAACCACCAGCCAGAGAAGTGACTAACATGGACACCAAGAGGTAACACTCAAGATAAATCCATACTCAGGATAAACCCTGAGCAGCAAAAGCATAGTCATTTATGAGTTTTTTATGTTTGCTGTAAATACTTTTCTGTGATCTGGAAAGAAGCATTTTTAAGGGTGTCAGTGATTACTCCTTTGAGAAAAGGGAGGACCATGGTAGGAATGCAGCTACTCTTTGGACAGTCTGGCAACACAAACAGAACTTGTAGGCTCCATGTTTTTCTCACACAGGCATGAGGAAAGACATAGAGTGTGCTCAGTATTTTACATCAGAGGTAGAAAAGACTTGACTCTTAACATGAGTTCATAGATGGTACTTTCACCCCTCCCCTCTGTTTCCATGAGTCTTCTCAACTGCAGGTCTGGTCTGGAAAGCGTGGCAAATGTCCCCTGTTCCTCGCACACCACCTCTTGTAAGATAAGGTACAAATGCTTCTCTTCATGCCTTCTGTGTTCTGCTAGTTAAAAACGGAGACAGCAGTATGAGAAGGAAGAGAATCTCATCTGCTCTATACTCCCTCTGCACCAGAACTGGCATTCCTTGTCCAACCCGCTTAGAAACCTGCTGTTTCTTCATTTGAATTATTGTTTTCCCAAGATKATGATGGCTTTTGCTCTGATTTTTGATGGAATATGCTGGAAAAAAACCCATGGAAGAGCTTCTGAACAGGCATAAATCTCAGCATTGTAGACYGAAATCCTGAAACATAAATATCTAGGTCTTTTCATAAAAGCAATTGTCTTCTGTCGCAGGTCTTCCTCTACAAAGGCCAAAATAAACTTGCAAACTTGCATAAAATTGATTTTAAATAAAATCAATCCTACTGTGTCTTTACAGTGAAACTAAAAAGAGTACTGAAATTATGAAAAGAGGAGATGTGGTTTGTTATCTATTTTTTCAGCTTTTACTATGACATGATTAACTATGTAATTAGTAGAGTCATTAATGAAGTTAGAAGAGATCACTCATAAGTGTTTAAAGTACTCTGAACCGCTACTGTACAAGTCTTTGAAGGTTAATGCATGGGTCGCATTGTGAGGTACAGGGATATTCACAAGAGCATAAATACTTACCCTGAATATCATTTATGGATTTAAGGTGCAGATTAGAAAGTTGAATTTTCAAATCTTAATTAGCTAAAAGACATGCCACTGAGGCATATCCCTAAGGAGGGAATTAGCATGTAAACAAAGTCATTTGACAGTGAGATRGGGCAGTAAGACATCCTACTTTTCTGCAATGAATACTTTTATGACATTTCAGTATGCATGGACAAGGTGCTGGGATCCTTTCTAATGCAAAGCTGCAGCTGAGACCAAAATGGCTCAATCTTTGCCCTTCATAAACAAGAAGACAAGCATCAAGTATCTTTTTTTCCTTCTGAAAACTTTGCAATTATAGTATAAATGCAATTTTTGTTGCCAAATTCCAATTACACTAAAAATAAATGCATTCTTACCCTGTTCTGCTACCCCTCTCCACTATTCATTGTATTTTAGACTCTGGCATGTCGGAACTAGGCTCAGGCAGTGGTGCTGAATAGTTCAGACACTGAGCTCTGAATTAGCTCTAGGTTTTTGACAGTGTTCCCACTTGTGCAGTCACTCCTTTGCGCATCATTTGAGTCGAAAATGGAAAGGTCACTGTTTGCCAGCCGTGGGAGAAAAGCAGTTAAACGTTTTCTGAATAAACTATTGACTACCTTTAAATGCTATTCAATAGCTGTAAATTTATACTGCCYTCAGGATCTGTGACTGAAAATTAGAAATGAGCGTGTGGGCTGTGTGCTATAAGAGGGAGGGAAAGGACAGCTGGAAAAGTTCCTCCTTGTTCCCATTTTGGGGGAGGGTACCACAATCTGTATCACACAATTTGCAGCAGATTTCACASCTTTTGATGATCTGAATTTCTATGGAAAGCAGCACAGTCTGAGTCTCTACCATGAGATTCAATCCAGTGATGTCTGTCCTGCACCTAACCTTCCATGGATGCTCAAAGGATTAACTGTGCTCACCCTCATCCTTCCTGCCCCTTGAAGGGGACAGGGAGAGCCAAACTTCTTTTTGTTTTCACCTTGTTTTCACCTTAAAAGYCTAGCACAAGGGTTTCAATTTTCAGCCTCTTAATTAGTGTTCAAAGAACAGTGGAGGAGCCATGATGAGCTACATAATTAAGTGTTGAAGTTTGCAGGGAGCCAAACCCAACCTTTTTATGAGACTTACTGATACTCTTTCAGACCAGCAGCACAGTGGGGGGTTTTATGAACCGGAAAGCGGCCAGGCTTTTCTTCAGCTGCAACAGATGATCTCATAAAATAAATTATTTACCCTGACAAATCTTGCCTCAGCTATGTGCAGAATATGAATTCTTCACTGAACTTCTTAAAGATATAAAGAATAATAAAGATCATATAAGCTTTTAACAGCCTTTCATGAAAAAGAAAAACATCTCACAATAAAATAATAGTCTATGAGATGGTCAATATACTTTATGTCCTCATGAACTGCAGCACAGTGAAGGCAAAGCAAATACAGGACAAGGGGCTACATCTAGAAAAACAAACAATACAAAGGTGTGAGACAGTTCACTCCTGGACTTTGTGTTATCAACCCCCACCCCCTTGCACACGCACAGCACAAGTGAGGGGAGTTTTTAAGCATGGAACTCTTTTTCCATGTTTTATTGTGAACATCAGCAGTTAGTTTTGCTAACTTTGGGTCAGGCCACATACACATTCCAAACCAAATCAAATGGAAGTTACACCTCAGTGCAACTTCAGTGCATACTAGGTCATATTTTATTCTTAGTGRTGTCACCATTCTATTTGCAGGAATGCCTGAAAAGTTCTAGTTATGATTATTTTTCTGGTTTCATCTTTGAAAATATCTTTTTAGTGAAGGGATACAGACAAGTACATGCCATGATGTATTTCCTCATGCAAAACATTTTCAGCAAAAGTGGCTAAACAATAAGGGGTGAGCATTTGGGCCAGTCCATTGCAAAAAAGTATCCTGAGCTGGCTTGCACATGGTAATGTAGATATTTGGATCCCTCCTTCCTGGAAGCAGATAATCTGTTTCTAAACACCTTAACAGAACAATAAATCAAAATTCACTTTCAGCTCTCGTAGCTAGGCAGAGGTATACCAATCTTCCATAAGCAGAATGTGCATCTATGTTTTAATTGGGAAATACATTCCCATGTAGAATATTGGATAGATGGTAATTTAGAAATTCCTATAAGCACTAGCAGGCAGTTTTTGGCCTTCCCTCCATACACAAATTAGAAAACAAGAACATCTGTAGCTGTAGCAGAGGAAAACTCTGCTGAAGATTTTTCAGTCCAAGGATAAAATAAAAAAAAAATTAAAAACCATACAATTGTTCAAATGCTCATGTATAAAATAAAAATCAGAAAAAAAACTTTTATGATTCATTTTCAATAAAGAAAATATGTTGTTTCATACTTAGCTTCTGGCAATTTTTAAAAATTCCTATCTTAGTAATAAATAGCACATTGTAGTTTTCCACCAAGAACCTTGGATTGTCCTCTGCTTGAGATATACCATATAAAGGATTAAYATTTTTAGTTACACAATGTTGCCATTTTTCTCTTGCAGCCTAGTTTGAATATACTTCATATTTTACTGCAATTGTCTGCAATATTCAGTGTGTTCTCAGTACTTGGTAGAAAGAAAAACAAATTTATAGTTCTGTTACCAGAAAATGTAAGTCCTTGTTTTCTACAGTATATAGCATAAGAAGGAAACTGCAAAAATTCACTGAAAACATAATTTTACTGAAAGAGTGGTCTAGCTAAATATTTGGCCAACTGAACTAATGTCAGTCATATCATATTTAAGATGTGAGTCTTTCACATTGGGAGCAGGGAGCTACGGCAGTGTATTACTAATGGAGGGCTGGATTTCAAATTTATAGCAATTAGTAAGAATTAACTCATTGACTTAGTAGCTAACATCTGCTACTGGTAACATTGCTGCTAAATTCTTGAGTAAATGGTAGGAAGCACTTACCTGGTGCAACTGTAACATAATTTTAACAAAACACCCTCAGCTGTTTCTGTCTGTGAGGAAAGGGGGCAGATATTCCAATTTTTCTAGCTATCTACATAGAATCCTACTAAAAAAAACCAACTGAAAGTGAAATTTTTAAAAGGAGCAATCCATGCACTAAGATAGCTTTCATTAAATGTGGAGCTTCTGTTTTTGAGACAGATTGTCATTATCTATGAGTTCCGTCCCCCTAGTAATTAATGACAGTGAAAATCTGTGAGACAAGACAAAATAGAAAGTGAAGAATTTGTGAAGAATATTTCTGCTCTTTCTATAAAAACTGATTATATAAAATTTTACCATAGAAACCCATTTCCTTCAAAAACATTTGTTTTGAAATCTACTTTCAAAACGTGTATCTTTTAATAGAAATTCTACATTGTAAAATGTAACTCTATACTACAGTTAGCATTTTAAAATAGAATAATTGAGATTTTTCCTTTAATAACACCCAAATAAGAAATGCTGTGTTTTCTTTTGCTTTCAGATCTTAAAACAAACTTTTGCTTTTAAAAGAAATATTACAAGTAAAGGAAATAGTCTTTTTCTTATTCTAAATAAAAAGCTCAGTCTTTTGGCACATCAAAATCTTCATCCTTGAAGATGCTTTAAACTTTTGTTTTAAGTTTATCTTTCTATGTAATAATATTGGATATAAAATGGCATACATGAAAAAAATATTTTTTTTCCTTGGGCAATTAGCTGTGCTCTGAGCCAGAGCTTGGACTACATAACTTCCATGGATCTCTTCTCAATAACATTTATATGACTCTGTAGAACTTAAAAGCATTCTCCATTATTTTTACTTCCACTGACCCTTGCAATGAGCACAAGAAAAGTCCAGTAATATTGATTAGAATGAGGCTTTTTCTCATCACTTTGGAGTGAAATCCTCTGTAAAACTTCAGGTAAGAGACCTTAAAATATATTTAATGGAAAGGAAGATGGCGCATGGAGCTACTGGAAGAAAGAAAAAAAAAAGCTATTACAGTTCCAAGACTAGACTATAAAGGTCCAAACTCAGAAAAACAAAACTTGAAGAAAAGCTAGCATACTTGGCTGGGGAAGAATGGAAGGCACGTTGCAAACGTAGTCAGTGGCACATGCCAAAACACCCTGGAAAAATGCTATTAATGACTTGAGGTAAGACATCTGAGATAGGATAACACTGAGAAATTATACAGGCTGTATCTTTTCTCAGAGCCCTCTTACATGGCTGGCTGTATGTAAATACTTATCCACTTGCATTGCATGCGTGTACTAACCTTGTCCACTGAGTCAGTCCTAAGTAACACAAGTGTGCTGTATTTTAGTGGCTTTGCCAAGTTTAGTTTGGTTTTCTTTGGGGGGAGGGGTTGGTGGGTGGAGGCCGGGGAGCGTTTCTTGGTTTGTACTTCTTTCTGTTTGTTTGTTCATTTGTTTGTGTTCTATTTGTACATGCTAAAATTAATCTTTGCATAAATAGAGAGTTAACATTGCCTCTGCCCTAACATGAAAAGACTTTGAATGGAAAAACAACACTAAATCCTCTGAAATAAATAACGTTATGCAGATCAGTGAGGTGTGTCTATATCTAGTCTTCTTCCTAAATGAGTGGACTGTCAACCTCATTTTAGAAGTGCATGATTTTGGTAAAGACTAGACAAATTATCTCTCTGTTTACAGAAGATACCATCCCACAGTATCTGAGAGGAGAGATGAAGACCAGCAATTTCCCTACATGAACCAAGATGAGCCAAGGAGGAAAACAGAACAGCTATTAAGAATCTGGCATCTATCCAGGACAGGGATTTAAGCTGGAAACGTAGGCCGATATTCACTTGTGTTACAATTCCCTAAGCGCGTACTTACTTGACAGAGAATAATTCTTCATTTAGAAAAAAATACCTGGTTAAGAAGATTTTAACTTTTCCCAAAACCACGGAGTCAGGTACATGTGTAAATACTGGCTGATTAAAATGCAAACGGCTTACCTGCTAAACTGTATTTATGCATCATCTACTGAAAAATTGGTTTTGCTCATCACTTTGTGTTGGTAGAAATGTATGTATTTGCTGATAGTTTTTTAACTTTGTTGAGTTTTGCCAAAATCTGACTGTAAAAATTATTTTGAAAACCAATCTATTATAACATAATGTGCCATCTACTACTTCTTTAAAGTGTGCATTTGTTAAAGATGTCATTTTAATGGAGAAAAAAAGATAAGTATATTTCTAAAGAATGTCTTTGGGAAGGTTAAAATTCTATATTTTAATTTTAACTCTCTTTACTTGGGAAGCTTATATGTTTTTGGTTATAAGGCATTTCAGAGATGATCCACATRCAAGGTTGTGAAGAGAACTTTTGGACCAGATCTAACATTTAAAGACCATAAGCATTCTGGATTGYCTTCAATCATGGAAATGTCTGCTCCTGTGTAAAATATTGGTGGATTTAATGGAGCCTGAAATATTTTGATTAGCTCAAGCATGTTTGTGGTGGGTTAACCACCAAAGCCACTCTTTCACTCCCCTCCTCAGCTGGGCAGGGGAGAGAAAATATATTGAAAGCACTTGGACTGAGATAAGTGAAGGGAGAGATCATCCATTAATTACTGTCACAGGCAAAACAGACTTGACTTTGGGAAATTAGTTTAATTTATTACCAATAAAACCAGCACCACATAATGAGAAATAGAAAATAAATCTTAAAACACCTTGCCCCTTCTTTTTCCCTGTCTCAGCTTAACTCCCAGTTTTCTCTTCCTCCTCTCCTGCAGCATGCAGGGAATGGAGGCTGTGGTCTCCCACAGGAGACAGCCTTCCATGAACTTCCCCAGTGTGAGTCCTTCCCACGGGCTCCATTTCTTCACGATCTGTTCTAGCGTGGGTTCCTTACCACAGTTTGAAGTCCTTCAAAAGTAAAATTCCTTTTTCTTTCTAATTACTTTTATTAGATTTTAACAGTTATTAAGAAAAAAAAAATGCACCAGAATTAACATAAATTGAAAATTTATTTTAAAAATGGGTACAATTCCACCTTTTCCATAGTCGCTTAACTCCCAAACAATAAAATGAAACAAAAGCTTTAAAAGTGTGGACTAGGCTGCTTCTTATACTCTATTATGTACACCTATGACAAACTCAGTAGAGCACAATAGCAAATCTTTCTTTCCTGTGTTGTYGACTACTACATTTTTTGCAGCAGAATTTATCTCTTAATACCTAATTTTCTCAGCTGCTGGTCTGGGTGCTTATACTCCGTGTGGTTTACCCAAGCAAATAATAATAAAAATCAATAGCAACCACATTAAAATCAATCTTCTAATTGTTTATTCCTTTCTTCAAGGATGAAAATATTGCCATGATTTTCAGCCATATWGTAGATAATCATTGTCACATAATGATGCAATAAATTAAATGAACTGATGTGTGTTTCCAGTAGATAGATGATATTTGGTGCCATCAAGAAAGAGATGCAAAAAGCCTCATTTTTTTTTCTGACTGTTACAAATCAAATACCCATAGTAAATGTGAATGTCAAGGCTTTCTTAGGATAAAGTTCTGACTTTTTCTGCTTTTGATTCAAATTACATTCAACAGGAGAAATTTTGTAGTGCCTTCCAAGATGGAAAAAGCTGTATAAAAATGTTTTCCTCTTTTTCAGTGTTCAACTAAAAAACCCAAACAAAAGAAAAGAAGAAAAGAAACAAACAAAAAATCCTGGTGAGGAGAGCAGGGCAGAGAAGGGAAGGGAGAAGGGGAGGAGACCTTATAATAGCCTTCCAGTACCTAAAGAGGGCCTGCAAGAGAGMTGGAGAAGGACTTTTTAAAAGGGCTTGTAGTGACAGGACAAGGGAGAAAATGGTTTTAAGGTGGAAGAAGTAGATCTAGATTAGTCGTTAGGAAGAAAGTCTTCACTGTGGGGGTGGTGAGGCACTGGAACAGGTTGCCCAGAGAAGCTGTGGGTGCCCCATCTCTGGAAGTGTTCAAGGACAGGTTGGATGGGGCTCTGAGCAGCCTGGTCTAGTGGAAGGTGTCCCTGCCAATGGCAGGGGGGTTGGAACGAGATGATTTTTAAAAGTCTCTTCCAACACAAGCTGTTCTATGATTTTATGGTTCTGTGGCATTATTTCTTTGCCAAGCTACACTGTTGCCCAATAATTCATCTCAAAAAGTGTTTTACAAAAACATTTGCATCATATTCTGATTTTCAAATCAGTGGAGCTTACACAATAGCAAGAGACTCAATGATTCCACTTTCAGTGGACTTTCTTGCTGTGATTTTGAAATCCTCCATTTAGTAAAATGCTGATCTGATATGAAATCTCATGTGTAAGGCCTTCACTTATAAACATAAAAGGAATGGTTACAGTAATTTTCCTCATGTAGCCTGTGATGTTGGAGACCATGGTTTTTAGATATTCATTTATATTAACACCTGCTGGGTTTAGAAAATATTGCACATCTCATGCAAAAAGCTAGAAAACCAGACCATGCTCAGGACCAAACAGCAATCCCCTTTCAAACAAGAATATTATCCTAAAAAACCCCAGAAAAATCATTTCATGGGATTCTAGTTCAGCAAGTACTGTCAAACAAGGACCCCTCTGTAATCAGTGAAGAGAAAAAAAGACACTTCCACATAGGAATTCATCCCATCCTGAAACAGATGACCAAACCACATGTTATATTATCCCTTGGAAGTGACTCTTTTTCTCAGTTGGTAATAAGAAGAACCTAGACGAGGTTTTTAGTCAAGCCAGGTAACTTTTTAATGTGCAAAGTTAGACAAATCCCAACTAAGTCTTCTAATAATATTTCTAGTGTATTATACTTTCTTTTATCAATAAATAACTAAATGCTCAGACATCTCAAAAAGATATTTCGGGAAATTAATTCTCCATCTTTATGCATCTTTGGCCCAAGCGTAAGCCAAACTCCAACACTGATCTTGAGGCATTTCATCATGCTCTGCCATAATATTTACATTGATTTCCTGGTTTGATTAAAAACTAAATCATCTTTTGCAAAGTTCTTGGGGTCTGTACACTTTTTTCTTCTCTAATTTCATACTGGTACTTTCAACCTCCTATTAATTTTTTTTTTTTTTAGTATTACAGAGTTTTAAGTCTAGTATAGCTTAAAGCACTAAAATAAGTTGGCACCAATGGCTCATTTTCCATGAAAGAACAGCTATTACTATTTCCCTGGGTGCATGGCTTGTGGCTCATGAACCCCTTGAATAAAGATTTTGAAACCTGAATGGTCATTTTCCTGTTTGAAGTTTTCAGATACTAAGATTTGATAAAAATAAGCTATAATATTTTTATTTTTACCACTAAGATATTTTTTATTCTAAAACATTAATAATATGGGGCTGATGAAAATTATGAGAATGGAAAGAACTGGAATTACCTTCTCATGGTGAGGACACTGAACCAACATTGGGAAGATGTAAATTGAATTAACTCTTCCCTATGGGTCCTTTTTGGGCAATCACATTTTTTCTGTGTTCATCTTCTCATTTCTGCAACAATGGGAATAAGACTTCCTTGCCTTTCAAGAGAATTTGGAATAGTGGTTGATAYTTTTCATTGTGATCGAATATTTAAAAGTCATTGGCCACAAACACAAACACAGCAACTGTGTTTATGTATGTACAACAACTTACCTTGATTACCCTGTGATTACACCCACTACAATTTTAGCACAAACCACAGCTTTCTTCCAAATTTTTATCACTAAAATATACTGGTGAGTCAGTGAAGTAAACAATCCCGTTGAAAACAAACCACTTGCCAAACTGGTAACCTAGTAAAAATGACCAGAAAAATGTCGTATAAATTTTAGTCTAATTCTAGAAATACCTGAAGCTAAAAAATAAACAGGAAACAAAGGAAACTGAAATTGGCTTACTAACAATTAATTTAATGCCTGATGTTTCTTGAAAGCCTTTTGTTTCTAGATTCATTGTAGTTTATATGCATAATGATTTATTTGTGGATAAGCCACGAATTTTTAGGCAATAAGCTGATTTTTAAATGATGTCAAAGGATGTTACACTATGAAAGAGGGGACTGAAATCTCCTTTACACTATAATGACACATGGCAGCTGTATATGAGTTTCCCCTGTGCAATATGATTGTGCTGCAAAAATATTTGCTGTATTTCTTATTCTCCTTTATTTGATAGAAACACCTATATACATCTTAGTAGACTGCCTGCTTTTGCTTTTTAGTCTTATTTGAATTATTCTACTCAGATAGATATATTTGCAATAATTTACAGGATGAGTCTGATTCCAAAAACAGCTTAAAAGCAAGGGTACTTATGCCCTCTAAGAAGTAAAGATAAAAATTCTAAAAGCTGAAAGTGACTGTATGGATTATCCATCAAAGATCAGATCTTGTTCAGTCAGTGTCTTGGTTTGAGACAAATTTAGAGGAAAAAGTCCGAAATGAATGTCCGTCTGATAGAAGGCAGATTTCAGCAGCCCCTCCCCCATCAGGTCCAGAAAGAAATTCCTCAGAGGAAAGTGAAAAAAAGACTATTTAACAAGTAAAGTGCACACAGGCACGGAAGAAAAAAGAATGAATAATGTTAAATAATAAAACCCTTCGCTGTGAAGAAAACCTGGGTAGTTTCAGAGTTCTTTGTAGGTGATGGCTCTGCTCTCTCTCTGGAGCTGGGGTTCGGCGTGGGCCCCCCTGGGCCATGGTGTAGAGCCTCCTGGTGATGTTCTGGAGCTGCTGAACAGTCCAGAAGAGAAGAAGAAGAAGAAGAAGAAGAAGCCGCCATAGTCCCAGGAAAATCTCTTTCCTCAGCTAACGAACAAGAAGCAAAGGAATGTATCTCTCTTCCCTGCTGCAGAAGCCGAGAGCTGAGAAGCGAGCAAACAAGTTATCTGTTTTTGAACACAGCGCCGAAGGAATTCCACCGCCTTCYCTCCACCCCCTCTCTCGAGTCTGTCTTAAAGACACAGAAAGTCACAGGATTCATGTCTGGGCATAGAGCAGGCAATAGGGGACACAGCATCATAAAGTCACCCCAAGACAGTCAGTAAGCAATAGGTAAGGAATCAGAACAAACGTCACTCAGAAGACTTCATTGATATAAGTAGTAACAAGTAGACCAACCAAGCTATTTATTTTAAAAGTGAAATTTTAAGAATCAATGCATCTTGGAATTTATTCTGTGCTTTCAGTGAGTCTTTAAACAGTTGGGTTTGATTAGACTGGGAACTAGGAAGAGGCAAGTAGAAAAAAAAAGCTGTCATTTTTATTATCCTGTTTTTCTGGGTTCTCCTTATGAGATGACAGGGGCAAGTTAACAAAATTTATTATTTAACCTATATTAATTGGCTAAGTCAGAGAGCTGCTAATGACTCTAGGGAGACTCTCCAAGTGACTGTAATACTATACTGAAATGTCATATGTATTTCAAGTGAACCTGAAGAATGAGCCAGCTGAACTTACGATTAAATATAGTATTATGTAAGAGAGTTGTGAATCGTAGTTAATTGTAACCAAGATATTTTTCATACTTAAACATGGATAAAATATTTTGAATATTCTTCTCAATATGAATAGATGCTTAAGTATGGTACCTTAATTGCATGATGCTCTAAGAGTTAATAAAAAATACAATTATATATGTTAAGGCTGCCATCTGTACCATAACTCAGACTTGGTTTAAAATTTGTGAAAGTGAAGTCAAGATTGACTTGGGATCAGATTGTGAATCCCTCTTAATCACTTCCACAAGGAAAGTAATGTGTTTTTTTAATATAGCCTTGCATAATAATGCCTGTAAAGGTAGAAACATAGGACATCCTTGCAAGTGAGAAGCATGAACTGAAAAAGAACCAGGGATAAATGTTTCTGTGAATGAGAGATAGAGGCACACATCAGAGACAGGCTTTGGTGTCCTACAAATGTCAAATTTGATCTACAGTTTTTTTAGAGAAAGAATCTGGCATTTTTCTTTATCCAAAGGGGTCCACAACAACCCTCTGATGAGAGGGGGAAAAGTTCTGCATCATGGCAAGAGGTTCAGCTACTGAATTGAATATAGGGAGCTTTACTTTCTTATTTAACTTCACCAAAGAAAGCAACATGCATTATCAGGAATGCAGGCAATGGTACAGATACACGACTTGTGCCAGATGCAAATTAGAATCTCCATTTTTTAAAATCTTGTTGAGAAAAGAAACAAGAAAGAAAACAGCAAGAGAGAAAGAGAGAAATGTAAGTCAAAGTGAGCTGACTCGGCAA
This sequence comes from Parotia lawesii, assembly GCA_003713295.1. Lineage (NCBI taxonomy): Eukaryota > Metazoa > Chordata > Aves > Passeriformes > Paradisaeidae > Parotia > Parotia lawesii. The sequence continues at coordinate 370,221 of RAHM01000176.1, read as the reverse complement.
AATATTTTTGCAGCCTCTGTTATTTACAACAGTCTTAAGAGGACATGGTTTCTCTAAGTTACATTTTTCTTTGGCCTTTATTTGCCTTCTAAGATCCACTACTTATACCATACTTTTACATTACTTTATATAAACAGAGCTTAGCTTGAATATTGCAATGCCTGTGAGAATCAGTTTTTCCTCAGCAAATTAGGAAGAGAAATGGCTGGGAAAGATTCAAGTCTTTAATCTCAATGACAAGACATAAACATCTGGTAAAATTATCACGGTTCACAGCCACAGCGCTGCTAAAGCCAAAGCAGAAGGTTACATCCCAGCAGGAGAGTAGTGGACAAGCCTCTGAGGAAAGAAACAGCTGTGGAATTTTTCCCCAGGATCTATGAAAGAAAGAAAAATTACTTGTCTGGGTCAAATGGAAGACGTGGGGGCTGTTCCTGACAGAGAGCTTCCCTTTTAAAAACTCCTTTTGCAACAGCATTACTTGGCTATAATTATTCCTGCTGCTGACATGGATACTGAAGAGAGGAAGGTTGCCTGATGATGGCTGTTGAGTGATACTGACATCCATCCAGTGCAATCCTRTCTAGACTTTCTGTTGGATTTAAACTTTTTCCCTCCAATATGAAACATTGTTAAACCATGCAGAATCATACAAAATGTATAAGGAGGAACTGACTGTCTTACCTATCAAGGCTGCACCCACTTGTAGCAATTGTTCTTCAGATTTGAAAACACTATCTCCAAAAAGCTCCAAATTGCATAGGAGTCAAGAGCAGCTCACAGTAAGGTGTCCAAACCAGTTCTTTGCTCTGTTAATTCACTGGTTTAATATAGAAAATTACTTTAAATTAGACACAGTCATTATCATTCAACATCACTGTGTTCCAGAACAAAAAAATAAATAGGTGATTTTATTCGGGCAAGGATTTATATTATTCTTCTTATTCTGGAACTTAGTGATATAAGAACATTTTCCTTAGTGGTTAACCCAGGAGTCAGGACTTTCTCATTGCCCTCAATGAGGAATTCAGTGTGGGTAAAGTTAAATTATAGTAAGGTTTCTCATCTCTTCATGTACACATTAACTAGCATCATTTTGTCTACATGCCTCAGGTCAGATAAGGACTATTGCCACCACAATCTTGGCCCCTCTCTCAATATACTTTTCTGCTGATAACATTAGTAATGAGAAAAAAATGGCCCCATGCAGTAACTGGAAGTATTTTAATTTACTTCAGTAGGCTCAGGATGTTGTCTTTATTTTCTCATTTCCATTGGTGTATGAAATCCTGTCGAGAAGAAGTAGATGCACTTCTGTCATTAATGAAAAACAGCCCTATTATGACTTAATGTCCTTTTCCAATACTACAGATTGTTTAAAAAGTGTGCATTCTTCTCCTTTAAAATATTTACCTCCTCTCTTCTTTCCCATCTGACAAATTTCAGATTCTCTTAAGTGAAGATGCAACGACCTTGCTGCTTATCTCATGGAAATAACTCAACATATGAAAGATCACTCTTTTTGAGACCGGAGGAAATGCTTTAGCTTATCATTAGGTGCTACTAATTAAATAGCTTCTCACTGCTTTTGGCCTCTTCCATCCCATTCACATTGCGTRGTCACAGCTGTGCTGCTCTCAGTTAAATGTATTACTCAGCTTCACAAAATCACAGAATCACAGAATAAACCGAGTTGGACGAGACTTACAAGGATCACTGACTCCGACTCCTGGCCCTGCACACAACACCCCAATAATCACACCGTGTGCCTGAGAGCATTATCCAAATGCTTCTTGAACTCTGTCAGGCTTRAWACTGTGACCACTTCCCTGGGGAGCCTGTTGCAGTGCTCAGCCACCCTCTGAGTGAGGAATCTTTTTCTAATATTCAACCTAAACCTCCCACAAACAACCTTAGTTTTGAAATTTCTAGAAGAAAGCAGCATCTTGCACTGGTGGGTGCTATAGGTCTGCTCCTTGATCAAACATAATGAAGGCTGTTTCCACCATCCCTTACAGACCATTTAGTCCAGGCATGTTCTGCCAGCCCCAGAGGCTCTGACTCTGTCCTAGAACAGATGGCAGGCATCACTCTTGCTAAGGAATACATGAAACCTTGACTGCACAAAAATCAATCTACTTTCATTTTCGTAAAGCATGAAAGGTAGATTGCCTCTGAGGGTAGGGGTTTGTACTCCTGGGCATTCAAATCAGCAGATGAAGAACACTCTCACCTGACACTTTTACAGCAAACACGGTATAAACTTTCATCCCAGACAGTCCAGAGTTTTTCCAGCAAATATAGGACTGATCACAATAAAATAAATTAAAAGCCTCCTTATTATTTTAAGTGCTGARCTCAATAGCTTTTCACTTGTTCACTGATTTTTTTTTTTGAGTCAGCCATTCTTTGATATAAAACTTCCCAGCAAGAGCCTCCTCACAGCTCCCTAATCAAATCTGGCCAGCTGAGAGATACTGGATGGCCTCCCCTCAKATCTCATCAGTGTCATTTATTGAATGGATGCATCATTTCCAGTATACCACAAGACTGTGTCCTCTGCAGAGTTGCTGAGCTCGCTGCCCAGGGCACATCCCKAGACCCTACAAATTGGCAATGAGTTTTCCCTTGCAAACCAAGAGGTAGTCTCAGCCTTCTGGCATCCCTCTGCAATGCTGCTAATGCAAATTTTCTGCTCTGCCCACATTCCACCCCTCCCTGATGCCTGAGGTGGCCACCTAAAACACAGAGACTAGACAAGAGTAAGAGAATAAAGGCAGGTATTCATTTGAAGGGCCTTCAGAGGTACACCCTGGGCAGTCAAAAGGCTRCACCCAAGATGGACCCCAGGTCATGGGTTCTTCACACTTTTATGAGCTTGGTWCATTTGCATATCAGGGTTAATTATCCAATTATAACCTCAGTTCATGATGTAATTACCCCAAGTTTGCCCCCCCTTTAGAGGCTTTTAGTTTACATATTTTGGGGCCTGGTGTCCTTGAAGTGGAAACCTAGAGAGATTTGTTACGTCTAACCAGCATGAGAGAACAGCAGCTAACAGGCCACAAGAAACGTCAGAGTTACACACTAGGCAGTACARGATTTGAAAAAYATAAAAATTAAAACTGAAGGCATCATCCCCACCTTTGTGCAGGAGATGTAAGAGGGCACTACCACTCTCAGCATGGCCAAATCCTCACAGTTCCCTTGGGCACATCTTCCTCCTGTCACTCAGGTTTTGAGGCTGCTCTTCAGAATAGAAACACGAGGGAATGTTTATTTGCTCCCACACCTATTTTACAGCTTTTCCTTGATAAGCTGCCCACAAACCAAAGTACATGTTTAAAGCCGATCACTGATCAGTAGTGTCTTGACGTCCTTTTGTGTAAGCTTTTTCTATACATTTTTTTTATAAAGATGGAAAAGATTATTTGTTAACTTTGTTAATTGAAATCTTGCCTCTTCAGGCAAGGAAACCTCCCACCTTGCTCTGCAACCCAACCACACTCTCAGCCCCTACTGCCTCATGTGCCTTACACATTTTCACTCACCCTCCTCCTCAGTTTCACAGGGTTTCACACACACACACTTATAAGCTAAAAAAAAAAAAAGAATAAGAAAGGGAAAAAAATACCAGAAATAATGAAAAGTAGGAGTACTAATATATGAATTCCAGTACAAAAGCAGAATAAAATATTTGTAACCTTCCAAAGTAGCTTCACCACACCAATGTAAGAACCTTTGAAAAAATAAAATAAAATCTGTATAGAACACAGGTATTCTCTATAGCAGACATAATCCTTACTGGCAGTTAATCTTAGATATGCTTGTACCATGCCATACTGTTATAGAGGYTCACCAAGTGCTTCTCAGCTTTGCTGATTAACTTTGATCATCTTCAGAACTTGGCAGCCACATGAAGGGTTGTAGGCTCTTCTTATTTCCCAAGTACATGTTACCAGATTTCTATACTTCCTATATTTTCTACTTTCTATATGTGATAACATAGGTAAGTATAATTTCTATACCTTCTGGTTTAAATATAAAAATTTATCTTCCAGACTAAAAGGAAGTATGAAAACATAAACCTAGTGTTCCTTAGGGCAAATCACCAGAAACAATCTCTGAAAACAATTACACTTCACACTCAGCATTTCTTCTTCCTTAGAGCTGTTGTCACACTTCCTGCCCTCACTGCCAGACAGAAAGCCTGATAGTATTGTCAGCACTGAAGAATCACCAAAGTCATGGAAGCAAGAATTCTGCTCTTTGTGTATTACCAAAAAAAGCAACAGCTATAAATCAGGAATTGAATTTTTTTSTTAGTATAACTAAATCGAAGAAAAATGCTGCACATTCCAGATGTTGGAGAGATATTCTAGCATAGGCTGAGAGAAACATAAAGAAAACTTGCACTGAAATTTATAATCTAGGTATGCTTCTTTCCTTCCTTTACTCTTGTAAACCCCATATATTTCAGAACGTTTCCATTGAAAAAGAAAGGCTGGCTCAATAGCCTAAGTTTTTATAYAAACCAAATTTAATATTTGATCACTAAGACAATACGATTATTTATATTTATTCTTTTCTTTTCTTGAAAGAGATGCCATTGTGAGTAGAAATTTCTCAGAACTGAGACAACAAAATAAAAAGAGATTGTAGAAGCCCCATGCCTGGAAACTTTCAAGGTCAGGCTAGATGTGGCTCTGAGCAATCTGGTCTAGTTGAAGATGTCCCTGCTCATTGCAAGGAGATTTGAATAGATGACCTTTAAATGTCCCTTCCAACACAAATAATTCTGTGATTTTGTGATTCTATGATCCTAAGAGCTCCTCCAAAACCCAACCGAAGAGTTAAAAAGGCCTCTTATTCTGTAATAGTACTCAAACTGTCTGTGCCATATTTTGCATGACCCTGTCATACCATGATGGAACGATTAGCTGACCACTAAGCTGGGTTTGGCACTGAGTGGAGCTATGGAGCTGGATGAGTCTCTCCCGTCAATGTATGCTGACACTACACAGAAGATACAGATCAGCCCCAAACTAGGTGGTCTTCTACACCTACTATTCACTGCTAAGGTGAGTGGTGCCACCATGCCAGACACCTTTCTCTTAGTTTTGCTTGGTGCGGACGCACTAAAATTGCACTGTGGAAACTGAAGTTCTCTAAATTTTGCACAGGTGTGGCGGCGGTTGCTGCAGCCACTGAAGTAACCAGGGAGCCAAGAAGGGCCAGGGCAACACTGGACTCACAGTGGACTGGTGCTGAAGTGTAGAATCTCCTGGAAGGTCATGGAGAATTCCCATAGTCCATTACTGTGGTATGTAGATTATTGCTTTATGGTTGGCCAATTGGCCCTCCACCTAGTTTTATGTAGATCCCGTTGAATATGTATGTCCCCTAGTTAATATGTATAATGCTCTGGGAGCTTCTCTGCTCCTTGACACCCCATTGGTTCCCTATCCCCATTCCTGCCTCCCTCCTTCCCTGGTTTGTTTTTCCCCTGTCACTCCGGGTTCTCTCCTCCCTCTAGTCCTCACCCGCTTGGATTCCGGTGCTCTGCCCGCCCCCAAAACACCGACTATAAAATCCCTGAACCCTCCTCTGTCGGCGCCATTTTGTCACTGGACCTTCCTGTGTGTGTTTTGGAATAAACCTCKTTGGAATCTACACAAAAGGCCCCTCCCGCCTCTTAATCTCTGGCGACGTGACTTGTTATCTATCTGAGTGTGTGTTGGCGTGAGGCCTCTGTGAGCGGAGCCTGGTACTGTCGTGCCGAAGCCGAGTATCCGGGACACTAGTGGAAGCAGCCCCAACCAGGACGCTCTCCAGGAAGGACGCAGCAGCCCCCCACACCAAGGGGCCAGAGTATGTCACACAGGTGCCCTACCTTGCTCCCTTTTGGAGTGTGGTGCTTCCACTGTCTCTGCAGCCTTCCAGGGAGGCAAATCAACTGTAAATCTGTACAGGAAAACAACAAGCAATCACTTTTTATTCTTTAATTTTCAAAGTACTGTAGAACTATATTTTATATGAGTATGCAGTTTGTTTTAAAACCAACACATCAACCTTCATTCCAAGGTGTCTAAGCTTTAGCAAAAGAGAAAATGGCATAGTTTCAGAGTTTTCTATTCCAGAAACAGCCTTCCAGCAAAAAACCAAAGAAGTCCCGTGCTCGTTGTGCTACAACTAATTATTTAAGAATTCTGAAAACAGTCTCCCTTCTTTCCAGTCCAAGTAATTCAACGTCTGCTTGCAAAACTAAAGGAAAATGGGAATTTTATGATGCCTCTTCTGACATTCAGTCGCAGATTACTTCTCATTGGTAAGCCTCATTTTGGGTCAAGACACATTTTGCTTTCTGCTAGCCATTTCCAATTGTGCAACATATGGCTGAATTTCCACAACTGTTTCACATCACAACTTGGTAGCCTTGGGAATTAATATTAAATCCTCACAATGAATAAAAAAGAATTGTTACTCATGGTACTCCCATACCACTTTGTCATTAATAACGATATTCCACAACAAATAAATGTAAAAGCTGGAAACGTTCAGCCACCTGACTCATCTTCACGATTTCTTATTTCAGAAATCCTATTTGGGATTCCTGTGTCATCAGGGAAAGGGAGAGGTGACATACTTTGATTTTAAAAAAGATTGCTCTTTCAGTGGTGTTTTCCACACAATTTCTTTCACAGTGGATAAATAGGAAGCTCTCACCTGCTTTTTTACCCACATTCCAGTGACACTAATCAAGTAGAAGATCTTCTGTATTCTATTGAGATAGGGTTTAGTACTGTGTTACATGAACAAAAAGTCATTCTACAGAGGCACACATGCTTTCCATTTCCATTTCCATTTCCATTTCCATTTCCATTTCCATTTCCATTTCCATTTCCATTTCCATTTCCATTTCCATGTCCATTTCCATTTCCTTTTACTTTTCGATTTTCTTTTCCTTTACTTTTTCCGTGTATCTTGCAATGAAGTATGTTTTTCAGAAGTTAAAATTATTCTTTGCATCAAAAAATGACAAGAAAAGCAGAAAAATCATGACAATTAAATTTCTAGACTGAATCATCAATACCTAATTAGAAATAAAGTCCAACTGTAGCAGAATGTCTGTAATTTGGTAATAAAAAATATAAAGGACAATATTAAAAATTCTGTGAAAAAGTATACGAATGAACAGAGAAAAAAATAAACTTAGTTTACTGTCAGAAAGGGCAGTTTTATTAAAAGAATTTCTTGAGTTTGAGCCAGTTATGCCCAAAGTGTAAATGAAATAAGTGAAAGGTATTTTCTTGCTATGTTCTGATAATATCAAATGTGTTTACTTGTACATTAATTTTTTAAATGTTTCAAATCGGATTTTACCACATTAATATCTAATGTAAACATTCCAGTCAAGATATCAGGGGAGCAGAAAGAACTGAAGTGAGCATTTTGATGGTTCTGAATCCAAAATGTTTTAAGCTTTCCTTCTTTTGGAAATAGCAAATTCAGTGATACGAAAACCATTTCCAGATACCTACTTTCACAAAGAATCATAGAATCATAGTTGGAAGGGATTCATCAGGATCATGTAGTCCAACTCCTGGCCCTGACTGGGACACTTCCAAGAGTCACACCATGTGCCTGAGAGCATTGTTCAAATGCTTCTTGAACTCTGCCAGGCTGGTGCTGTGACCACTTCCCTGGGGAGTCTGTTCCAGTGCTCAGTCCCTCTCTGGGTGAAAAACTTTTTCCTGGTAAGTAATGAGTTGTCAATTTGCACCAAGATTTCCTTTGGTGCCTAAAAACTTTTTCCTGGAAACATAAATATACATTTCACAAGGTTTAACAAGTCAAAAGCATGATAACAAGGCTTCCCTCCCACCTCTTTAAATAAACCCACCCCACAATAACAAGCTTTATTTATGAATGAAGTCACAATGCAACCTGATATATTTAGGGATCCAATAAATGCTTGAATTGCAGAGGAAGACGTGCTGCTGATAAATGTGTGACCCATATAAGGAAGCAATGACAAGGTAAATGGACTCTTCTGTGGTTGCTTAGTAAGTCATTAATATATGTTTATTGTAGAAAAACTGTCAGAAAGCCTAAATCAGCACATGCAAGTGAGGCAAAAATACCATCAACTGCAGCAGCTTCATTTACACCCCCACTCATCTTCAGGCTGATTAAATTTTCAACAATGTAAGTCAGGAATAATTCCTGAGGAATTAGTGGCAACATGCAGCACGAGGAACTCTGAAGTTACTTTTTGGGGATAGTATGTGATTCAATATATCCACTGACTTTGGTGGTGTGATTTGTTAGGACTGAARGGACAGGAGAATAAAGCACAGATCCAATCTATACCATGTAGACCAGTGCACAGAGCTCAGAGACACTGGCAATAGAATCTGCTTCAGAACTGGGAGCAATATATCCTTGATACCAGCCTGAAGCAGGACACAGCTTACTCCCTGCCTGCATGGATGCAACCCTGTGCTAACAGTACTGTTCCTGCCACCTGAGTTGTCACCACACAGAGCACCTTGAAGCTCTGTGGTGGTGCAGGCTCTAAGTGCTCTCTAGAGTAYTTCATCATAAAGATGTTTCTAGGCTCCTCAGGTTGATGCAAATATAATTAAGAGCCAGAAGATTACAGATGGTGCAGTGAACACAACTGCAGAGTGAACTAAAACAAGCAGCTGCTCTGTAAATGGAGTGYGTGAAAGCAGAGGTTGGGATTCGTCTCCATTTAGTGGCAAGTAAGGAATCAAAGGTTACGCATTTCAACTAATTGCCTCAAGTCTTGTAACAGAGAATGGAAAGAAATGTGCACTTTCAGTGCTACTTAGCTTAGACAAACATTTAGAATGGATGTAAATTTTTGTGGTTTTATCCCAGCTGGCAGCTAAGCACCACACAGCCAGTCACTCATTCTCTCCTGGGAAACAAGGGAGAGAACTGGAAGAGTAAAAGTAAGAAAACCAGCAGGTTGAAATAAAGACAGTTTAATAATCTAAATATAATAACAATAACAATAATAATAATAATAATAATGAAAATAACAAGACGGAGAAATAAACCCCAAGAAAAACAAGTGATGCAAATGAAAAACAATTGCTCACTACTTGCTGACTGGTACYAGTCAGTTCCAGAACAGCAGCCTCCTCCCAGCTTTCCCCCAAGTTTATATATTGACTATGATGCCATATGGTATGGAATGTCCCTTGGGTCCATTGGGGTCAACTGTCCAGGCTGTGTCCCCTCCCAGCTACTTGTTTCTTTGCAGCCTTCTTGCTGGCAGGAATCAAGAAGCTGCAGAGGCTGTGATTTAGTGTGAAGCACTGCTCAGCAACAACTAAAACATCAATGTGTTATCAACATTATTCTCGTACTAAATCCCAAGCACAGCACTGTACCAGATACTAAGAAGAAAATTAACACTGTCCCAGCTGAAACCAGGATATAAATGCATAGATTTTAAGACATTACAGTTAGATTAAATGAATCTCACCAGGCATGTCTAAAGCAGCAGCAGTGGGGTCTTGATGTAAGAACTTTGAAAACTGCGGTGTGGGAAGAGAGACTTAAACACTGGTGTTAAAGAAGGATACTTCCCCTAAAGATACAAATACGTGTTTGCTTATATACTATATACTTCTTGGCTGTCAAATACTCGTGCTTTGAAACATGGGCATGTGTCACTGCAAGCTCATAGCTGCAAAAGACATAAAGTTTTTACTAGGATTCAGGTTCTTTTGAACTTGCTGAAAGCTCCAGGATAGGACACAGTGCTGAGGCCAAGACAGGAGAAGCTGTTGGCAAGGTCCTGCATTGGATACAAATATCTAAGTAAAAAAGGCTAGAGWTATATATCCAGTAATATAAAGGGCTGATAAGATTATATAGATGTATATTAGATCCTTGCAAAAAAATCCAAACAAACAATTGTTTCCTAAACAATGAAAATAATCAATGTCTTTATAAATAGTCATTAGACATGATAATTTGCCTTAACTGAATCACCTAAAGCAGTATATACATGGAGCTGTACTACTACATACTCTTCTGCAGTCTAGAGATTGTATGACAAGGTTTACTTCACTAAACAAATAAATACATGTCAGAGTCAAATCTGTGCCTTAAACTGTATGAGATTTCAAGCCTTAAAAGACATAAAATCCAAATAGTGTGTCTCTGCACACCAGGAAAGCCAAACTTCTGTCACCAGAAGCAAAGCATCAGCAGAATTGCTTTATTTCTCTATGTTTACCTGTCCTTGAAATGACTATATCCCAGCACACTGCAGTGTGCAATGAAACCCCAAGCAGCCTTCCTGTTTTCTTTTRTTGTTAAGCACAGTTTGAAGTGTCTGAGTGGAAAAAAGACCACTCGTTCAAATTACCTCTACAGTACCACATCCATGAAAGTGAAAAAGAGGGAGAGAAATCTCTAGAAATGTCATTCATCATCGTTACATGTCCAGTACAAAGAACAGTTTATGGATGTTTTTTACAGCATCCAAATGTGTCATTCAGGATATCACTGCATATATATTCAGATAAAACAGCTGAATGCCAAAAGTGTTGTAAACCTTTAGCATACTGACATATCTCTCTATTAAATATGTTACCAGAAAGCTCCCTGCAGCTTAAGACAAAAACCTAATGTCTCCTGTTGGAGTTCCCCGTTTTGGGCATCYTTTTTAGATGCAGTGTGTTTTACGTGAGCATATAAGGGCTGGGGGGCTTGTGAAAAGATCATCTGAGTCCTCTGGGTCAGCCTGAAATTGTGCCATGGTCAGGAGTACACCAAAGAAGACATTTCTTGTCTCAGGTGTTAGGTGTGGATGTTCAAGAACTGGTTTGTGCTGTTGTAATCTGCCTTGAGATCTGGTAATCTCTAACAGAGGCCCACAGCTCTCTAGCCTTTAATTTTCACTAATCAGAGCTGTAGTGTACAACAGTCTGGGCTACATAACTCTGAATTGCCCATGAGTTTAAATTAATAACCTCTATTCCTCCAATCCAATTCTTCTAGAATAAACTACAGTCACTATCCATAAACTCTAGTCAGAAAAAAATGTATCACTGAGGTTCACAAACACTGATCTCACCATATTTCATCAGTTCATGGACATCTCCAAAACACCTTGATTACTATCTATGCCCTTGGCATCAAAATGCTACAAGTACAGCTGTACTTTCTGTGGCCCTCAGTGCTTGGATCTGTGAGAGATCGGATGCTGTGGTTTGGTGATTGCTCTGTTGTCTCCTCTTTACTACATACTTTAATGTTTTTCTGACTCTCTCAACTAATCTGTCACCCACACAATCTGTCATCAGAAGTCTGAGCTTCTGCTCCTGAAATAAGAGCTTTTTATCTGTCAAAGATTCTCCTATTTTTTTTTCAAAACCAGAAATCATCTCTCCTAAATACCCATGAACTAATTTATCCAAATGTACATGCCCTGTGTCTTTGACTTCTGCCTTCATTCCCTTCAGGGACAGATGTTTCCATGGATATTTATCCCCTCTGAATATTTCCTTGCTTTGCTGGCAACAAAAGCTTTATCCCCTCTAACAAATGTAAGAAAAAAAATACAAATCTTATGCAGCTTTTGATGATTATTTCTTTGTCATTTCATTGCCACTGCTGTTTTTTTCTGTGTGGGAAAAAAGACAACCCACCAGCCTTATTTTGCTTACAAGAAGTTACTTCAAACAACAAAACACTGTGGAAGCTACAGGAAATACAGAAGGAGATGGCTTTTTATTCTTATAGGAATAAAAGAAAAAAGAAGCCATGGATTAGTTTAAAAACAACATCTAAGAATTTATGCCCTTTTAAGTAGCTTGGTTTATAAACTTATATTTTTTCTTAAACAGGATTTGGAAGTGTCCCTTAAAATATCCCATGATTACACCATTCTACTGTTACTGTTTTTCAAGRCTCATGAGTGGATTTTACGTGGATCTTAACCCCAAGGAAAAACAGAAGACATTTTTAAAAATCTGGTTCGACACCCATACCATCAAATACATGCATTTGCAATTATTTTAATCAGTCCTTCAAATAAAGGTTAATGCAGTGCTTATTACAGTATTATATATTCAGGTAAATTTATGTTCACTTATTTCAATCTGTAATCAGCTGTACTTCTCCCTTCCCCTTTCTCTTTTGGGTCTAAGAGGGGATATTAAAACACAGAACATTATTAGGGTAATGTTATGATTGAGAAATTACAATTACTAGAATAAAGATACTCAAAGGACGGTTTCCAGAGCAACCGCAATTCAGCCAGCTTGCACTTTATGCATTTCCTGAAGAGGAATTCTGCCTCCTGCTCACAGCTGGGCTACATCTTTATGGTTACCCCTGGCTGTGGAGTGACTCTGCAGATGTTTTGTCCTTTTGCAAGCTGCTGCAGTCATATGGGATCCATGCTACATGGATACCCCTCTGGGGATCCGGGCACCAGCTGCAAGTGGGGAAAAGTCCAGCTCAGACTCCTCCTAAAAACCCTCCTCCCCGACTAGGACGTGTCTCAGGAGTTCTCAACGGCCTCCCTGTGTCCTACTCCATGTATCCAACTGTACTAAGCCTCTTCTGTGACTCTTCCTTGGATAGTAAAATTTGTTCCCATTTGCCTTAAATTAGCATCCTTCTCCATCAGGATCCGAACTGGCGCCAGTCCCCTCTGAGAGAGCACTCAGAAGCTATGGTCTGAGCAGCTGCAGAGCCAGGGCCTCTACACTGCACCAGAAATCATAAAGGTGGAGGCCTGGACTCACACACATGGCAAATGTTGACCAAAACCTTATACTGATACTGAAGCAATACTGAATTCCCCAATTTAACATCCATAGAAGCAATAATGACTCATATTATCACAGAATATCCTAAGGTGGAAGACACACACAAGGATCATAGAAGTCCAACTCCTAACACCAGCAAAGCCCTTGTCAAACATATTCCACCTCCAGGTTCATCTATGTAGCTCCTACTGAAATAAAGAGTAAGTTTTTACATCTGTAGGCTGAGTTTTGTCATGTTTGCAGAAGCACTGACTATGTCATTTGGTCTTGGTGCTGAGCTTGAAATCAGTTAAACAATGTTCTTTTTAACTGCAAACATTCTGTACCACTGAAATTGTACATGGCAGTTTAAAACYGGCTATAGCACTGCCAAGTATAAACACTATTAAAGTTTTACATGTTAGTATGGGTACAGGAATGTTCTCCCAGTAGGGGTTAATACCATCATAAAATAATCTTTAAAACAAGTTACAATGGTGGAAATCACATCATCCTTGTTAAACCTACTGACACGAGGCCCCACTCTCCAAGAGCTGTGGGCAGAGTACTGTCATCTCATGTTTCTCTAATACTCTCAAGGCCTGTTTTGGAGTGTCAGATTTTGATCTGAATTTGGAAAGGCTCAAGACTGTTGATGAAAGCAGTGGGACTGACTCAGTGGCAATGCTCTTGATGTGGGTATTTGTGAAAGACATCTGACATTTTCCACAAACCAGTCCAATGGGCTTAAAAAAAGCAATTAAAAACATGATCCAAAGCAATTAGAATTTCTTCCTGAGAATGTCACTACAGTGTTACAGGTGAAGCAATAGACAGAGGTAGCATTAAAAAAAATTAGAGGGGACCCTAATTTCTCATTTTAATAAGACAAGAAAAATCTGTTGATAATAACAACTTTCTAAAGATAACCTCCCAGAGGAAAAAAAACCAGTTCTAAAACACTCGTATAATCTCTGTTAAATTAATCGGATTTTGTGTGTTTGACAGCATTAATACTGGTGTCATAGATCAGCAAATATTTTGAATGTTGCTTCTTGAATCCCATAAAATTAAAAACAGGGATGAAAAATCAACTTGGAGTAGACAATGTAGTGCCATCTCTACCCTGTGTTTGACAGGCATCCAACCACCATTCCCTGTTTATAGGACTGAAAAAAGGGACTGTGTTATAAGATGAAAGTACTGATCTGATTCAATGACTTCTTCCTCATTACTCCAAACTTTTGCTGATGTTTCATCATTTGTTTTCATTTCATCAATAAGACTTCAGGTTCCTGTCAAAAATGAGCTCTTTGTTCTCTGCGTAAACCCTCATGTTCACTATTGCATTGAAACTTTAAACAATTTTCAGASTAGAGAAAAAGCACTGAAAGTCATGACAAATGTTTTGGTCCTGTCTCTGGGATCAAAATTTCCTTGAGAGCTTAGTCTTGGAAGCAGCTGAGCGCTGTCATTGTCTAGAGAGTTCAAGAAAGTGTCTTCAGTCAGGGTAGCCTACACCTATTTCATTCAGTTCATCCACAGTTTATATTGCAAGGTTAAAATTTATTGCCATTTCCTTCAAAGARCAGGCCCATAGACTTGTTGCACATTTGTGTTGAGTCAAAGGAGAACGTTCCCCCTTTTGTAGCACAGGGCCCCAACATCCCAGTCCTTTTGTGCCTAGAAATGGAAGGATGAACAATTTGCATAAATATATAGATATAATGAAAGTATATTCCTTTTGTGTGATATTAGCCAACATAATTATTCCTAGTAATGGTAAATTAATTCCATGTGCCATATGGCAGAATTTCTCTAAATATTTGCAGATTTAAACCATTTTATTCTTTCAGCTATTGAACAAGCTTCTTAAAAAGTATTCACCAATAGAGCTTTGTAGTTTCAATGGGAGTGTGCAAATTAAACTTTTTATATGTGTAATGGATAAAAAGCCCATAATCTCAAATTTTGTCTATAGTGGCCAGGAGTATAGCCCTGGAAGACTGTATTTTACACCTCAATATCATGACAAAAATATATCACGCGGCTAGAAAGTATATTTCCACTTTTCCTAGTATTCCAGGAAATCTGGATTTTTTTTCTGTGGGCCATTAATGTCATTTAAATTACTCAAGCAATTTAGATCCAATATAGGTGGCAGCAATAAGTGTTTAATTCAACAAACTAGCTTTTTGCCTACCTGACACTGTCCTGTAGCTTCTAAACGTGAAATCATTTGGGAAAGGTTTGTGGATACATGGTATCTGTTTGAGTTTCCTAATGTGAATTTGAGAATCTATGTGCCTTACGGTGTGCTGTCTGAACAAATTTTTACACTTTCATCCTGAAAACAGTATTATGCTTACAAAGAAAAGTTTGCTGCAGCAAAAGGTCTGCTGACTCACTGCTGTTTGCCCCATGGTGTTCATTTAGATTAGTGCTGCTACAGTGATTTAGTTCCACCTCAGAAGATAATGAGTCTAAATTTTATTTCTGTTAGTTGTGCAGGCATGTACTGCAGGATAAATATCTGCAAAGCAAAGGTGAGGGGGCAGAAGAAACTTCATTCCGTAAAAATATTTTTAAGGTGATGATGATTCTTTTTCTTCTTTTTTCCACATACACAAAAAAAGGCTTCTGTCAAGAAACATCAAATAATGAATTTGGGCTAAGTTTTCCACTCCCTCCAAATGAGAAGTAGCTGAGATTTGTTGTTATTTTTTTCAGCTGAGTGATCTGGATAACAGTCTGAAAGCTGGTTGTGGCTGCAGCTCTGCTACAGCTTCCCCTACAGTGACAAAAATGCCACATGTAAATATAGCAGGACTGGTGCACTTGAATGTTTTGCCTGATCTGAGTCTTAACTGACCTGTGCATTCAGGTTGGACTTTCAAAGTAGCCCTAAAAGGGAGGTGTCAGTGAATACAAAATTACTTGTAAGAGAAGGGGAAAAGGGCCCTGCAGTTTCCAGGGAGCTGCCCCTCTACCTACCTCTCCCAGAGGTGTGCATGTACAGTGCCCACAGCAGTATCCCCCACCCGCGACTGGTCTGCCTCGGTGCTCCTCTCAGTATGAGCACACAACAAAGGAGAGGCCGCTCATGCCATTAGTGCAACAGCAGGACATGGTCCAAACCTTGCAAAGAGATTCAGACAGTGAATTTGCTTTGCCAGCCCACTGAAACAGATAAAATGGCAGCAGATATGGCTTTTGTTTCTTTTCCTTCTGGGCATATATTTTCTTGCTTAATTTTGGCACTCTGCTATTTTTTCATAATTCAAAATACGTAGAAATGGCAAAAGGTGCGCTATTCAGTTACCACCAGAAGGAGGTGCTGTTCACAACAGGAATTTCTGGTTCTTGTGATGCAACCAACTGGAGTGAGTGAACTCCAACTTGTGCTCTGGATAGGAGCAGAAATGCTATTGATTGGCAAGTTGGCATTAAATCCTTGACCATATAAGAGGCTTAAATCGTTTTACCTAGAGATCTTTAAAGAAACTTCTTTCATATCCACCAAATACCTCATTAACTCAAGAGATTTTAATCCCAGGGTGCATGTAAGACCTCATTATGCCATAAAAATGTACTGTTGACTTAGCTGGTTTAAGATGAAGCCCTGAAAATTAACTGACCTCAGAAGTGTGATTGTGTTTCCAAACTTCCTACCAAATCTGGAGTTTTAATGCTACATGAGATATGCAGTATGACTTTTTTGTTGTTGTTGTTATTATTATTCTGACCAAAGCACTCAGTGCAATTCTTCTGACCAAATAATGTAGACATCTATGTATGAATTATAGCTCATTATAGTCATACAGCTTCCCCCTGGATTCAAAGGAAAGAAATAGTTCTGAGATATGATGCATTCCATCCTAATGCAGATGTCAAAACCAGGCCAGGTAGACATATTCAAACACTAAACTATCCTGTTCTTCACCACTGACTCAGAAAGGAGTATTGGGGACCAGCTCACCCATAGCTTCCTTTTCCATCTATACCAACACAGCTAGTTGAGATTAATCTGATGAAAGACAGTGAAATTAATCTGAGGCAGAGCAATAAAAAGAAGAGGATGAGCAACCCACAAGCACACACCTCCAAAAAAACCCTCAAACCAAGGTGCAGGAAACCACTAAGGGCTAGGGAAGAGGGGACATTGAATTAGCATGGTATCAGCTGGTGCTGTAGGACAGCAGATCTCTGAGGAGGCCTGACAGTGAGAGCAATCTGGTTGCCTTCAGATTCAAACACATGACGAGGCAATCTTCTTTTAATATGCCAGAAATTATGATCCAATGGAAGTATTGTAGACATTGATACTATGCTCTTGGCATTGTCCTACATCTGTTCTCTAAAACCACACTGCTGAAGGAGACTTCCCCCTCTGCAATACTGCCTTACAGGTAGTGGCATTTGAAATACAGTTCAGATTAACATTAGTCTTTCTCCATAAATGTTTTGCTTCAAATATAAATATTTCACTGCAACATTGATCGATGCAGATGCAGTAAAAATTATCAGGGATGGTCAGGTGTTCTTTAAAGTTGAGTACTCCAAAGTAAGAAAACTAATTTCTCAGTTCATTAAGCACTCCAAGGAACTACTCCACTGAGGCTGTAGCTGTCTCTGACCTGTGTTCATAAAGTGGACAAGCTGAGAGTGCCCCTTTTCTCCTTTGTTTCTTAACAGCGTGCATTTGGCAGCTGTTATGTCTAACTGTTAAAATGAAATGATTATGCTATTTCATATTTCTCATTTTCATCAAAAAGGATTACTTCATAATCCTTACTACCATTTCACTGAACTAACAAAGCTGGTTTTCAACTGCAACAAAAATCTGAAAAATTATTACTCATTATGACTACAAGACAGATTGATTTTCCCTTCCCATTTTGTTTAAAACAAAAATGATTCTAGGCTTAGCATTACAACTTGCGTAGAAGCTTTTGCCACTTCAGGATACCCTTACCATCCTGTTATTCCCCTAAAGTATAATCTTGGGAAACTATAAATAGAGCAAGCAGAATGGCAACATGTCAATATAGCGTGTAAAAACTGTATATCCATAACAATTTTACCAGCAACTGTAAACATTGTATGAATATGTTTGTACTAGAAAATGTTTTCCTAACATCATTTAGAGACTGAGAGGTTTAAGGCATATGCCTAAAACTACCTCCCTGAGAGTTTAGTCATCTATAAACACATCAAAGGAAGATAATATCTGGATCTATATTGTATGGATCCAAACCTAGTTACACATAGTGCTTTCAGTGAATACAGTCAGCAGTATTAAATAGACTGCCATGGTCTCTATTCTTATGATTTAATCAATATTTGGTAATAAGGAAGACATTCTGTGTTTATCATTTGGTTTAGTTTATATTAGGTTTTCACAGAGAGGGTTGGAGCAGAAATGAAGCTCTGTCACATCAACTTCCATCCACTTGCCATATCTCTAAAGTGGTTTTCCAAGCACAGCGTTATCCTGCTGCTTTCATAAGCATCCGTAATTGTCCACTGATAGAAACACAAAGAAATTCAGTTTGCCTGCATGCAACAGGTCTCCCTACACAGTGTGTTTTTTCCTTCTCATGGAAATAGATGGAATAATGAGTATGGGACTGAAATACTGAGACAAAAAACAGCATTGGATATTTGCTCTGAATTCCAATTTTCTTGTTCAAGCAATCCTGTCCTACTCTGTGTTTTGTATCAGAAGGATCACATTATCCTATACAATGTATAAAATGTCACTGGCAAAAAAGGAGTAACTACCCTGACAATAACATATTTCAGTGTAATTTGTCTGTATACACAATGAATAACTGAGAAATGTAAGACAACTGCTTAAAAATAGATATTTTTAGCAGTAGTCATTGTGACAAGTACATTCTTTTCTATATATTTTAGTTTATTGTTGCTCGTGATAGTCTCTGGTTAACTGGTTGCGTAATAATAAATCGTRTGTTGATCTTATCGATCAATTAAAACCGCCACCAAAACAGTTGTGAGGGATGCTTATCTCAAGCAGTATGTAGCAGACCAGGGAAAAAACACCCAGCTGGGTATTCAGTGAAAGCAGAGAGCAGGATGTGCAAATGAGAGCTATGTGTCATCAAGTGTTTCTTTTGAAATGCCTCTTACTCAGGTAAAGCTTATAAGGTGACATTGTTCTCATTAAAGACATCCAGAGGAAAGATGTTCTAATTAGGTGGAGTGTAGAGGAGCAACTCARTGCACTGTTAGTCCAGAGTGGGGCACTGGAAAATGTGAGTAGTTGCTAGGCTGCTGCTGCCTTGTGACACTCAGGCACTTCTGAGGCACAGGAAATTGTGCTGATCAATCGCATGAGAAAACTTCTTATCTCAAACCTCTCCCACACATTTCAGTACCTAGGGCTTTGAAAAGGGGAGGAAAAAAGAGAAGTGCATAACAGCAAATGTTAGAGGAAAAATAGCCAATTAAATGCTAGTATTCAGTTCTGGGTCATTGACTTGGTTTATGCAGTGTAGCAAGAAATGGTTTGTACAATTTCAAGTGCTGAAAACATACTTATATTTTCTTTTAGACAAAGCCATGCTCGCTAAATTGAATTAACATTTTTGGGAAGATGAGGCTTGAGGTTCTCTCAGTCTTGGGATGCATTTTACCGCACATGAAAAAGCCTGCAACTGACTTTATGTAGCTACAGTGCGAACCATGCCAAATTCAGCTGAATTATTTATGTGAACATTTTATGACTAAATACTGTCCTCCACTTGGGACATCAGAATACATGAACATAAAACAGCTAACTGGAGACTCAAGTGGTGTAGTGGTTATAATAGTACCAAACCCTGTCCTCCCATCTGTTGGACTCAGCAGTACGTGTGGATCTCTTCACCTGCTGTGTAAAGGCACTTTACCATTGAGTGGTGGCAGAGGGCAGACCTAGTGGATCACCTACTGCTAAGAAACCACAAGGGTACAATCTCCCAAGCCAGAAAATACAGCAGCAGTTCAGAGGACAGGAGTGATCAATACGTCCTTCCAAGGCAGCAGATTCTTATCTAGGATTTCACTGGGGAAGGACATTTACGGAGTTTATCACAAAGCAACTCTCCTCCAGTTTTATCCAATTTTTCCAGACTTGCAGGTGGCCCTAAACAATTCTAGATGACTGTAGGTTTAGGGAATACAGATACTTTCAAACACAAATCCCACAGGTCTGTGCCACATTTGTGTATTTTTGTCTTTATTTACCTTTCTTCAGACAGATACGTTTCTGTTTTAAACCATATTTTCAGACGGTGACAGTACTGCAAATAGCAATATAAGCTTTCAAAAGAATAAAAAAATCTGGTTTTTACAGTTTGGGAGACAGACWGAATATATGTAATATACACTTTTCAGATGTTCTGTGAACCACAAAAGGAACTTCTCATTTATGAAGTACAGGTAGACCAAAAAGGGACAAGAAATCATTGCCTGCAATGTAAATGATGGAGTGTGACACAGTGTGTCACAGGATGATGAACAATGCCATTTCAAAATTCACTCCTGTAATTAAGTTAAGCAATTCTGAATATGAATTGACCTTTAAGGATTGCTAGCTATTTATCCATATTCAAAGAAGACTGAAAATACTGGCATTTATAAAGTGGACATAATTTACATTCTGGCAGCAATAGCAGTATCAGCAGGATGGGGACATAACTACACTGTTAAATAGCTAAAACAAGCAAGTTCTTGTAAACCGAGGAGAAGGAATAGATAGATAAAAKAAGTTTTGATTATGAGATGCAGAGAATTAACACATGATATGAATTCTTCTGARCCTCATGCCTCTGTGGTTCCTGGCATGCACACTGGGGGTTTAAAGAGCTTTATCTATCCACAGTGTGAACAGGTCAGTCTGTTCTGAGCCAGCTGGAAATTACATGTCCTGAGAAATTTCATATAATCATCCCTAATTGAAGCCAAAGCTAGTACAAGGCAGTTAGAGAATATACAAAATAATCCTCCTTCTCTAGGCTGTAGTCTAAGGGATGTGAAATACATACACCAAATTAGAATATTGCCTAAAGCAGTTCTTTCCAAAAGAGGTGTGTCTCTTAAACCTGAGCCTTGAAAGCAGAGAGGTTAAAGGGTGCCAGGGCTGGTGCCCATGTCCAGYTCCCAAGCACACACACGRACAAACACACACACATACACACATCCATATTCTCCCTCTCTCATGGAAAATGGTCTTGACTTATTAACTGAGAGGGGACTTCTCTTTGGAGTTATTGTAAACATTCTAAAAATGTAAAGACAAAACACGAAGAGTGCTCACCAATAAAAAAACAGCTAGAGAGTTACTACAGTACAAATACAGACCATGTATGGTCCACCTCAGATATTTATATGGAGGATCTGCAATGAAGACAGTACATGCATCATTGTTGCCATAGCTACACTGGCCTTGAGGGGCACATACTGTATCACTCTTCTCTTGCACTTAAAGCAATTTCATCTATTATTTATATGATTACTGTTTCTTTCACCACTTCACCTCTACGCTGCACTGCCATCCAGTCGCTTCACCTTCCCATAGTTCTTTGAACATGACTTGTATGATTTCAGATTAGACAACCATGGAAATGGCATGAAATAATTTTCTATAGAAAAATATAAAGCCTACCATGATCTTACGTGAATATGAATTCCAGACTGTGGGGTTTTCGGATAAACGCTAAATACAGTATTCTCAACATGATTATCAATTCTTTTCCAGGAATGAAAGGAAATACAAGTGAGCTCAGTGGTCTGCTTAGATGTTATAGAGAAGAAATGTAATTGTATTTCTTTATCCTTCAGTAATTCAGCCTTCTCTTGATGCAAAGTTCATTACAGTCCTCAGGAATTACACTGTTTCAGTGCTGGTTTACTGACAGTGGCAAAGATCTACTTGTCCTGTAGATGATGTACTGGGAAGGTAAAGCAGAGAAAACAAGAAAATGCTTCTTTTAGCTAGTTTTGATTTTAAAGTCTTATTTGTTAAATACATTACAATATTGACTAAGTGATTTGCCTAAAAAATAAAAGGAAAAATAGTGCTCAAATAATACCCCACGTATCTCAGCACAGCAGTGCAAGCTGCCTGCCTTATACAGAGTGAGCAAAGGAAAAGTACCTGTACTTTTTGGACTGTGCTGTGCTGTTGCTGTGCCGTGATGGAGAGAGAAGGAGCTCTGGGAAACACCATGTGCGGGCTCTGGGGTACAGGTTTGGCCACGCTCAGAAGCTGGAAACTTGAACAGTACATGCCATTTAATTAAAATTCCTCCCTTTTTTATTATAATGGCAGGAATATACAGTTAAGAATCATTTCTGTGCTGAGAATGGCATTTCTTACTGAGACAAGTGGCAGTCTCCATTATTTCACTGTGCCTTCTGTCTGGGCACAGTTTTTTGACACTGTGTTACCTCTTACGAGATTAAACTATGCTTATAATATGGATAGAAATACTTAGCCTTAATTCTGGCATGAACCAGTATTAAGAGTAGGGAAGGTATGGCAGCACAAGCTTTGGAATAGCACAGCAAAAGCACCCTTAGCTTGCTATGTCCAAATACCCTTTTGAAAGTCACTCCCCTAAATTATCAGTTAAACCATTTCTCTTGTCTTGCTGTAGTATCCCAAGAACCTCAGCTTCAGCTGGGGCACTTTATTGCTGTCAGATGACAGCCTAACCCAGTTTGGTTTTAATCCTTCTCTAGGTATGGGGCCTATCTCCTATAAAAATATGTTCAATAGGCCCCTCCAATCTAAACCCACAACCCCATGGTGACCCTGAAACCTTAAACATTGACCGTGAACATGACCATTTGAATTTGACAGCCACCATTTCAGATCTAATGTCACATCCCAGATACAGGCTGAACAAGGAGTTAGTTCCCTTTCACAAGAGTTACCCTGGTTGCCTTTGCACCCTCTCATCCTGTCTAGTCAGGTTAAGTAGGAACATAATACAGGAGAGGAGCCATTTGCAGGTAGGGCAACATCAGCAGCCCACGAGCAGCAGGCTGCCATCCAGGACAGCTGTCACCTTGCCTTGCACAGCCCTCTTCAAGCCCTCTCTTAATCTCGGTTGAAAACACATATTGGTGACAGTTGCTCATTTTGACACTAAGCTGGAAAGAGCTATGAGGGCTGCTAACCTCAGCAGCGTCTCATTTCATGTATGAGTAATAATTCCATATTCCCTCGAGGGAGATGAATGCTAATGGCTTGAAACTGAGAGTGCTGAGCATTTAAAGCCTCTGCTGAAGTCATCTTCTAGCACAGAAGGCACTCTAACAATTACAGATGCTCCTGCGCCTCCTGGGATCGGGACATAAATAAGGCTCTATATTTTTTAGTTAATAAAGAAGTTGCAATGTCTTCTACATAGAGGAAAAGTAATAATACGGTGCATTTATGACTGCTTTGTACTGTTCAGATGTGCTTAGCTGTTCTCTGTCATTGCTTTCAGAGAAGAAATATCAAAGGGTTATAAACAGTCCACCTAATACTGTGAACACACTGTGAATTTCCACATATTTGTCAAGTCATATCAAAGTTCAACTAAAAGTAATCCTATGTCTCTTGCTGGTTCATGGCAGTCCTTGACTGTGCTGATTAAGAATTAAATGTGTTCATCTGAGACAGTAATGACTGATTCCTGAGTTCCAAGGGCAGCAGGTAAAATGAGTTTCCTCTGCATTTTTTCTCCCTTCGATGAGAAAAACTAAACTTCTCTCCAATTAATCTCCTATTCAAAACAACAATATTTTGAAAAGTGTTCAGCTGTTCCTGTGAGATATTTCACTTTCTAGTCCACAACRATCCAGCCCTTGTTATTTTGTATAGCTCATGCAGAAAAGTTTTTAAAAAAACAAATTAATGTATGACATGGCCTCACCAACAATGCCGATCCTATTTTATTCTTGCAGTGGAAAGGTGTGAGAATGGAAAAGCAGATGCCTTTCTCATGGTTGTTTAGGGGGAAAAATAAAAAAAATACCCACACAAGAAAATAATTATCACCAGGTTTAATTGTTTTCAGAGTAACTTAAAAACATTCAAGCTTTTCCACACATCTACCATATTATAGGAATTTTCAATATATGAAAACTGGAAGATCCTCGTCTCTGGATATGAGGCTGTTCCATACAAAGCAGTCCTCTTTCCTCACTCCTATGTTATTGCCTATTCTTTCAGATATCATTCAAATGACGTCAAACTTCTTATTACTCTTGGGAAATAAATAATTCTCTTTTTTACAGCTGAATTGCCTTAGATTCAGAGCTGCCAATTTCACCCAGTAAACAGATGGTAGCAGCAATATTGCAATGTTTTTAACAGACAGAAGCTCAGAGGAGCTCAGAGGAACAGRGTCAAGAAGGAAAAGACTGAGGGAGCACTATTTGCATTCTTTTAGTCTTTTTGTCTCTCATAATCAGCAAGAGGTCTATGCTAGGCATATTAAGTAATTACAGTTAAGTATTTGCCTATCCCCCTTGAACAGTGTGAAGCCCTTTCAGGAGGCATTTCATTCAGTTCAAGGTTTCCATAACCTCTGCTTTGCCCAGACCAGTGCAATCCCATGAACGGGATGCCAAGATTTCTGCAGAGCTCTGGGATGTGAGCATGGAACAAGACCTTCACACCAGTCTCAGCAAAAGTTATTGGTGGCCTTCTTTGCAAAGCTCRAGGGCTTCATACAGTGCTGTGTCACCAGAAATCACAAGCTCTCATTGTCAGAAGTCCTTGCATTATAAAGACCCATCAGCAGAAGCTAAAAGCAAGCAATAACATTTTCCTTGATTTTCAGCAGTGTTAAGTGCTTGCAGCTCCTACGACTTGTTTTGTGGATACTCAGCACTTCTGCAAGTCATCCTTTAACTTAAAATTTTCTTGCTTTTGTCGTTTTTTAAATACCCTTAATACTACTGGCGCTTCTGTAAGAATATGATAGCAGAAGAGAAGATTTGCTTTTGGCTATATGACCTACTTTGTAGCTACTTTCACAGTCAATTATTCTTTTGGTTTCTCTATCATTTTGCAATATTAAGACTTTTTTTTAAATTAAAACCTAATATTTTATTATGGCATAACACAAAAACCCCAAAACTAACAAAACTATTGACCAAAAACTTCCAGGGACTTATATGAGTGAGGTATAATGAATAAGAACTGATCCAAAATATTTAGGACTTGAAGATACAAATTGGGCTTCTCCATTATCATTGAATCTGAAAAGTAGCCTTATTCTAAAACACTCAGCAAAGTAGTGAGAGCTTACATAGAGGCCACTGGGAATTTCTAAGCACTGAGTAGTTTTGAAATTAAAGTTATGTATTGCCATGCCTGAAATACTGATTTAGGCTCTTGGTGCAGGTTTTGATTTGAAAAAATCTGTAATGATTTGTGAGATCTTGTAGAGGCCAGCTAAGAAATTGTTCAATGTTGCAATGTAACTTGAGGAGAAATTAACCTTTGGGTGGGAAGCAGGTTGTTTCATTAGTTCCTGCTTTACAGTCAGAAATGAATATGATTGTAAAACACCCTTTTGAAGTGATAATTAAATGTATAACTCAGTGGATCCCAAAGTTATGGAACAGACCTCTCAAAAATAACTTCCGTTTTATTCTCTTGAGTGTTTTATTTTTATTAATAGATTGAATAACCACTATACAAACAAAAATTCAAGTACTACACAAGCCAGTGTGAGGAAGGCAGTACATAAGTTAGACATCTGTGCCATCACTCTCTCTTGTCAGCCTTTGCAGTCAGATTTCTCAAAGTACATCCTCTTCACATCCATAGAAGCATTGTCTTGGCTTAATGTAGGATAAGGTGGTACTTAATGTAGGGAAAGAGGCAGAAATCTAAGGAATTTAAACCTTTCTAGTAAGAGCCCACTTCTCCACCAGTGGACTCTTACTTAAGTTTTAGATACCTCCTTCTCCTCACATTACCTTTTTGGCTTGTCAGGGATCTACCCATCCCTGTCCCCAAAATATTTTCTAATTCCAACTTGAAAACTGCAGTTTGAGCCAATGGAACTAGTTGTATTTGTCTCCTAGGCTCAGGTGCATGCATAAGTTTCACTCCTCTACTTCAATACTCATCAGCTTTGGTCAAGTACCCCATTAACCTTCTCTTTGGCAACTTCTCAAGCATTTTACTGTGCAGCACATTTCCGGGTTTCTAATTACAGCCTGCTCTGCACCCACTCAGACCTATTGTCATGCATCCTGACCTGGAGACACCAGACCTGAACGGATGACAGGCGTATCATATACCAGAGGGGGGTTCAGTCACACCTATACCAAACAGAGATGTAAAGTCATCTTTGCACTTCTTACTCAATTTTCTCCTGAATCATGACAGGAGTACATTAATTCTTTTAGACAGTGCCCTTGTGAGCTCGATAAGGATGACTTATGATCAGATGAGTATCTGCCAAAAAACTGCACTCTCTGTTCAAGGCTACTGTGTACAGAGTTCATATACTTTTCATTAAAGAGATTTTTATTTGATGCAGGTCAYGAATTCTGTTCAGCTTCTTTAGAGATGTTCTCTCCTATTTGGCAATATTTCACTGTATCCAGTGCCACTGCTTTGCATAAGCATATTTATTTGCAGCTAATGTGACCCTTAAATTGCTAGGCGATTTCACAGTTATTTCAGACTCCTGTCTTGCATTATACAGTACTGTCACAGAGTTCATGTTGAAAATACCATTGTAGTAGCAGATCAACATTAATTCTTCACACATTCTGTGACATTAATTCTCTACTGCAAGTCTCTCACAGAAGAAAGCACCTGACAAGAAGAGAAGGAAATTTTATAAATTAATGAAACAGAATGAAAGGGACCAGATGGGGAAAAAAAACCCCAACAGAATTTTATTTAGATGCCTCAGTTCATTTCATAAGAAATAGAAAAATGCAGGCCCCAGAGACTGCCTGGGACTGACAACTGCCTGAAAAACAAGTAGTTTGGTTGGTAGAACATGCCATAAAGGGGAGTAGACTTAAAATTAAATGTCTGTCTTAGACATATGCCTTAATTGTCTATACATACACCTTAGATTCTATGCATAAGTAGATTTGTAACTAGAAATCAATGCACTGAGACACCTCTCTTATATTTTTGGTATAAAGGAATGCTTCAGAGTCATTTTAGGTATGACCAGAGGAGGGTTGCCTTTTTTCCATGTGTAGGTTAAAGCACTCAGACAAGATGGGCACTCAGACAGGATGGGTTTTAGTTGCTTGACTGTTTGGGATCCTCACACATATTTTCTGCTTCCCAGACATGCATTTCACTGCATGACTCATGATTTTATTCAATAACTTTTTCATGCAAATTTCATATATAACCCCAGAAACAGAGGCCTGTGCTCAGGTCACAGGATTCTTGTCTGAATACTCCAATCTCTGTGCCACAGAGTCAATGTTTCTCCTTGAATCTGTGTCTGTGCCTGTGCTTTGGGGCTGCAGGGTAGCACAGGTTCAACAAGTAAGCTGAAGCAAATCTGGCTAATATATAATATATAATATATAAGGCTAGTGTTATGGATGCCTAAAAAAATGGGAGTCATTCCTTTAAACCTCTTCCTACGCTCTGGGTGAGGGATGCTCTCTTTAGCCACGAAGTCAGGCGCAGCCACCAAAAAAAAGCTGTTGTGGAAAAGCCACGAGCACCAGTTTGGATCTGGTGCTGCATTAGCTGCTGCAGCCACTGCCAAACACAATTCAAGCTGCCTGCTAACCCAGGCCTCTCAGGGTCACAGGAGATCCAGTGTGGGAACTCGATGTGGTCAAATATGGGAATGAACAAGCAATTAATAAATGATCCCTTAGCTGGCTTAGAAATCTTGTTTTCCCTTGTAAGAGGAGAAATAGCCACCCTTTACCTGTTTTAAAGATGGAATAAGCTATTTTCCTGTAATTTCTGTTTACTAAAGTGACTAAAGTTAAATGAAATAGATATCCTTAGACTATCACCCCAACTGCAAGACAGGTGAGAAAAAGCCTAGCTTCTCAAGGAGCTAATTGTCTCAGGTAGAAATACCTTCATTCACTCATATTAATTTAGATGTCTGTTTTCCCCTTCCATTGCCCTGTTGATACCCAAGTGATTTTTATTCAGTTTGTCCAGATCATCTARGCAATGTAACAAGGACAAGGCAATTTCTTTGTTCCTTGGAGCACTAAATTAAGCTAAAACAGCATGTCAAACTAACGTTCTTTCCTAGCAGAACATCATCCTTAAGCACCTTCATTATTTTCTCTCTGTATTGTGCTATACAATAGTGTCCCATTTTCTGAGCTGAATTCTGTGGGCCTCAGTGTACACTGTTTAAGTGAGCTTAAGGATGTACTTTAACAATTACTGATTTTACCCTCCATATGACCCAGCTGTTACATGACAGAGGATTAGTATCCTCATAATTCCCATTTAAAAAGTTTAAAAAGATTTAACTGAACAGGTGCTGCATTATTTGTGCTGGTCTTTGTTCTGCCATACCTCATTTTACCCTGTCCAGGCAATGCTATCAAGGGCTGCCTAAAAAGAAATGCAATTCTAAAGGGAGAACTTGACTGATTTGTGAACATGTAGGGTAGTCTTTAGCCTTCATTCTGAGAAAAAAATCAAATTTCTTTCCATATTTTTTTTAACCTTGAACAAAATCTGAAAAATGGAAACCTATGCCTCCTGATTTAAATTTTCTGCAAGAAAAGAAATAAGGAGGATTAATCTTTTGTTCTCAGCAGGTGAGATGCTTATATCTGACTTTTATAGAATGAATTTTATCTCATCAGTATAAATTTACAGTTTTTGAAATAACTGATGCATATGAACTCCATGTATCAGATTAATGCCTAACTCTGATTGCAAATCTCCACAAGGAAAATTAACAAATACATCTCTCAAATATTTCCCATTAGACAGTCTGAAATTTTATTTGGGAATGTTGCACAAGCAGCAAATAYCTTAGTGAATTCCTCAAGAACATACCAAGAATCTGAGCTGATTTTAGCTGTAAGAAAACTTTGGTGACTCTATTTGCTCATTGCAAATTGTACCTTTAGAAGGCCTGACACAAAGAAGACAAAATATATTTTTGTTTTGCTCTGTTTCATTTTGCTTTAGATGCAAAATAAATCAATAAAGTACCAGTATTAAACTCAAATGGGGTTTAAATAAAAAGATATTTATGTTAATGATTCATTTCCCTCACTCTCAGCGAAAAAAAATGAGAAGCAATGCCCCAAACCTCTTCAGCACACGAATCATTGGGATTTTCCTTGTAATTAACAGTCAGTGAGCCGTAAGAATTACTAAACTATCATTTTCCTACTGTAAGTTGAAAAAAGCAGAAACTACAGCATCTTTGAATCTGTCACAAAATGGGTTAAAGAGCTAAAAACCATAAAGATGGGTTAAAAAAAAATAGGCACTACCCATGGAGCTAAAAACTTGATAGCAAAGCAGAAGACAAATACTTGCATCTTGGCTACCAAAGATCTTGCATTTTTTCCCTGTTGTAATGCTTGAACTTCTTTTTTGCATCCAGATTTTTTATTTTGGCTGATTTATTTTGTTTGCTTTCTTTTTAAATGATCCTGCAGCATATTTCCCAGCTCTTATGCAATGTACTTGGAGATAAGTAAATTGGAAATTATGAGAATGTGCTGTTTCCRAAAGAATAAAAGAAAGGCTCTTCATTAGCATATAATTAATTAACAAATAGAGGCAAGGGTGACACATTCTAGAACAGTAAGCTGAGAAATGAGTAGTTCAGGGCTACAGACAAGACTGTCCTGGGTTACTGGAACTGACAGTGACAAACCTACTGGAAATTATTACTACATAATGTGGAAAGAGTGAATAACGAAGAAGTCAGAAAAAAAAAGATTCTCTAAAGCAACCATTTTTGGGAATTATACAATACCACCAATTTCACATCATTACAACCTCACACTTCCCAAGCTAGAAACAGCAAGACAGATGTACATTGAAATTCAGTTTATTTAGAAAAGGATTTTTGCACAAAATCCTCGTATAAAAACTATTTAATCCCCGGAGAGAATCATTGCTCAGGTCAAAACGATGACATTKTAAGAGATGTAGAAAAAACCGAAATCTGTAGTCTAAATTTCAAAACCTTGTTATTCTTCATACAATATCTTGATATTATGCTTATTCATATAAGACTACCTAAATTTTTGTTCACTTTTTCATTCTTATGAAATACCAAAGGAAAGACCCTTCATACCAAGGTTCAGAATGATCTAWTGTAAATTATTCCTCTAAACAGAAATATTCTGATGTTTCAACAGCAAGAATGTATAAACCCAGTAAAATAATAAAGGTTGCTCAGCAGTTTYGCAGGTTTTTTATTTGGATATCTAACAATAGACACCCACAATTGTTATTTTTAGTCTATAAGCCAAAATCATCAAGCTATTGAACTGCCTGTATCGCACTGGATTTGTGCTTCCTCTGACTTGTAGGGAGGACAGAGATAAGCTACTCTCCCCTTCCCTCCCCGCCCCCCGCCCCCAAAAAAGGCAACAACTCATAATTCCTAGAAATTAGTACAGGGAAAAGTATTTGTAAATGCTTCTCTAATGTCAGACTGTATTCTAGAATATGTTGTTACCCCAGTTTACTAGAGATCTACCTTCAAGAAGAAATGTTTTGCCAAGAAAACATGAAAACCTGCTTGGATTTCCATATTTAGTTTTTACTTTATGTTTGTTACAGGTTATTCATTGTTTTGGTATGGGTAGTAAACCTCATTGTTACTACAGTACATCACCACAATTCCTTTGCAGAAGCACATCAGATCCAGCATAGAAGAGAAATGGCAAAAAAATGAGCTTGGAAATCCTTGAGGTCTTCTAGGTTGGGAAGCACATGTGGATCAGAGAGCCTCTAAGTCAGAAAGAACGTCAGAAGGGGTCCAAAGCCCTGGAAATCTTTTAAGAAGAGAAATGGCCTCCACTGGGAAGTCAAACTGTCMTATTCTGTGTCTTTAAGAATGAGCAAAACAGGGAAGTGAAGGGGAAGGCATTAGATATGCAACATAATTCTGGCAAAATGAAACACTTTGCACATAGTTTATTCTACAAATATTCAGATGTGTATTTGCAAAATAAACTCTTCATAGCTGAATAAACACTGTATGTTTCGATTCTCAACATCACAGATGGCACTTCCCTGGTATTTCTATACTTCTACGACTGCAGTAATCTTGCAGCATATAAAATGTGATATTTGCATTAGCAAGTGTACAAAAAGCAGAACTAGTCTAACAATGTAGAACATCTTTCATTAAAGGTTATTCATTGCATTTCAAGAGATTTTTCTCACCTCTTAAAAGGGTGAGTGTGAAAACAAAAGGCTGTTTGCAAATATTCACAGGCACATAAGGGACATCTTGAACTCCAGCTGAGACTGAAGCAGTGGGGAGTCATCTCTGGGGAGTTTCAGTAACCAGGAGAMTCGAGCACCGTACTGGTGAATTACAGCTGGTGCAGCACAGCGTGTGTTCAGATGTATTTGTGACGTTCCCTCATCCAGGTGGGCTGTGGAGACTATTCCTTTCCCTCTGTTATGCCCCAGGTGTGCCCATATGTTGCCTGGAGCATGCCAGTTGACCCAGGCCAAAACTGTGCCAGAAGTGAGCTGGCAAAGAGTGTGAGCAGCCACTTAAACACCAGCTGCTGTGGCCACGCCTCTGCCTGAAGCAGTGTGTTGGTGCAGACCCAGAGAAAGGTCTTCCCCTCAGCTAAAGACAGCTTTTGGACCTAACTCCCTTTTCAAATATTGTATCAAGTATTTGAGCTTTGTCCGTGGCGTGCTGTGTTAAGCAAAAGAGAAGCTTATGACACATGCTGCATTTGGTTTCCTCTGGCAATTTTAGAAAATCCTTCATCCTTAAATAATGGAAACAGGAAGAATATATAGGGTCCTACAATTCTGATTGCAAGGGTAGATTCATTATCAGATACGCTGAAGTGCTGGAAACAAACCTATCAAGTGCCCAGGGAAATAGCCACAGGCTGAAAAATTCCTATAATCTAAACACTACTTATCTCCATGAATAAATACAGTACATAAGATGGAAGAGAAATCTTTAAATGGATTCTGAATGTGCTACTTTTTAATAAATTCTATGCTGCATGGAAATTACTTTGAATGTAACTTCATGAACTACAATATTTATTTTAAATGGTAGCACAGGAATTCACAAATACTCCCTTGACCTTTCCAGCATGGAGTAGAGTAGTGATCAGAGTGCTCAGACAAAAAAGAGTTTATTCTTTTCATCAGATTGTTTTCGTCACATGTGGGGGGGAGGTGAAACCCAGCCTTATGTCTCCAAGCATTGACAATTTTCCTGCAAATATTAGTGCAACTTCAGTGCTTCAAGATCCAGCAGCTTCAAGAGTGAGCTTCAAGAATCAGCAGGCTAACAAACAGAAACAGAGAAATTCTTAAATCATCAGTCTGCAGGGAGATTTTTGCCAGCAAACTGTAAAACCACAACTGGCTTCACTGTTACATAAAATTATACATATATTTACTATAAGTAACTCAGTCTATACAAGACTAATATCTTTCTGCAGTTGCTACCTTAAAAGAAAACCATCAGGTGTGAGGCAAAGTCAACCAAATGGTCTTCCCTAAATGTACATGTACCACGATACCTGAGTTTTTTTCTTCCTCTTGACAAACTCCAAGCTCATTCACTCTACATCTTCCCATTTTCTGAAAAAATAGTCACTCAGGAAACTGCTGCTACTGCACAGCCTGTAGCTATAAGGATTTCAAAACAGGGACTTGATAGAAAATACRTACGTTTTGTTGTTGATATCAAATTATTCAACACAGTAAAAACAAAATACAACTGAGAAGAAATCCTAACAGTTGCTAGGTTATTGGGTAGCTGAGCAATGTAGTGTGGGTGATATTTATTTACTATGAAGTTAAAGCATTGTATGTGTGGAAAATKATTTCTAACCATACTTAACTGGCAGTAGCTAGATTGGCTGCTGACCTCAGAGAAGAACTTTTAGATTAATTTTATCAGTTCAAAGTTTCAGGTCAGTAATGACAAAAAAAACCTCACAACAAAAAAACCCCAAACTATCAACGTTGGATAAAACAGCAAGAGAAGAAAAGAACAGACAATGTGAATATGACATTTTGAACTGGTGATGTACTCTCATATTGAATTGGTTTTGTATTCCCCTCTCCCTGTCCCATCCCAGGAAAGGATGTTATACAACCAAAAAAGTCAAGAGGAGAAGAGTTACAAGGCAAGACAGCTATGTGGAGAGAGATTGTATGGAGTGGGATTCTTCAGTCTTGACAAACATGTCTGAAGTGAACTATGACAGATGTCTACGGTATCTTGAGCAGCTTGGAGAACACAAAAACAAGGAATGACATTGCTTCCCATGATACAAACCTAAGAGCCATCACAAGAAATTAGCAGGTGGAAGGGTCAAAGCAAAGGAAAATCCATTCCTCAAACAGCACAATGTTCAAGTGGAGTACTCATTTCAAYGGAAGATAGCAGAGGACAAAAATTTACGTGGACTCAAAAAGCAGTTAAATGAATCAATATGTATTGTCTTGGTCCAGAAATTTATTCAGTTCAAAAATTTCTGCGTCATACCACTGGGAGAGTACACTCCTATCTGTGCCTGTGGGTCCACGATTTTACGCTTTTTTGGGTACTAGTAGTTCAGTCTTGGAGGACCCACTGGGGCCGTGCATGTGTCCTTYTCTCCTGAAAATCTTCTTGTGTACTGAATGATGTGTTTCAGCTGTTTTAGACACCAGCTTTATACCCAGAGTCTGAGGCTGTGCAATCAYAGAATCACAGAGTGGTTGGGTGGGAAGGGACCTTAGATGCCATCCAGTTCCAACCTCCTATCACASAGTCAGACACTTTGTGAAGACCCCTGTACAGTACTGCCCAAAATAAGGGCTGTAAGCTGCTGAGGACAGGCCAGAAGTTTTGATGAGTAATCAACAGTAGAAGATTGAAGCTATGGAGATCTCCAGAAATCTACTATAAATCTACTTTAATTTTATAAAATTAATTTCCTGGGCCCAGAAGAAGACATACTGGTGTTAGAAACATCCACTTCTTGTTGCACTTCTTTCCCTGCTCTAAAATGGGTGTCCTAAAACACTTGTGCTRACAGAACTGATTTCTTCTGTAATGTTTCCAAACAAAATATTTCTTTCGTCACATTTTTCAGGAAAATAGAGACATTTTCATTGAAAGAAATTTCCAAGAAAATTCAAGTTTAGGTTGTGCAGAATTTCAGATTAAACATTTCCAAGCATGGCAAAGCCATAAGCAGCAAAATAGGTTTTTAAATATTGCACACAATTTGAATTCTCCTTAATACTATTGGCTTTATCTTTCAGGTTGGGATGAAGGAAGATACATGGGAAAATTTTTTAATAATAAAAATGACTTGATTTTGATAGAAAGTGTATTTGAAAGTACCCATGAGTGACAAACCTTGATTTTGAGACTCCTTTGATCTCAAGTCATTATGGCTAAGTTAGAAGAGTTCTTGCTTTGGAGAAGGCTGTAGCTGCTTGCACTTCTGACCCCCTGGTAAGAAATACCATATTTTAGTTTAATTTTCCACTGAAACTGAGTTTGAGCAAAACACTAGGCTAAAAATTAGAAGGACTGATTCTTTGCAAACAGCAAATGCTGTTATGGAGGTGGTAACCTCCAGCAGAACAGCCGAGCTGACAGCTGGGGATGATAATATCTTAAACTACTGCAACAAGATTTGCTCATCTGTCAGAGACCTTGGAGATACCAAATAGCTGGCTAACTGGGAATAAGTCACCCTTCACAGCACTTCAACATTTAGTTCCACCAGCTGAGGCCTAAGCTGCAAGCTATTTCCAGGCATAAACCCTTCCCTGAAGCCGTCAATTCTGGACATCATATAAACAGTCACAGCGTTAGCTCAAGGATATTTACTGCAGCCTGGTTGAGGCTGGGGATGGCCATGGAGAAGAAAGGACCTGGAATACATCGAAGTGACATAAGGCATTTGTTTCCCTCTGTTGCTCAGTTCTTGCAGCCAGGAGAGCTTGTTTGCAACGCTGGCAGTTAAGATGCTTTATGAAAAAACAAGGTGGAGTACTAGTAAAGGTGGGAATGCTGGTATATGCAGGAGAAACTGGTTTTACTCCAGCATGCCATCTTGCTCAGTGAATTAAGGATGTAGGAATATCAGCCCCGAGTGACAACTCAGACATCCCAAACAGGACAGAAGTAGATTTGACTCTGCCACTTACCTTCTCCCTCTCCAGCTATACTGTGCATGGTTAAAAGTGGGGGTCATCTAATCTTTTAGTTTCATTGCAGAATTTAACACCAAGACACCCCTTATTCTATATCCTTTCCTGTATCATGTGCCCCTCTGGGCTTTCCAAAACATTCTTGGGGCTTTAGGTCCACAAAAAGCTGGAAAATTCCAGCAAAGGGGTTTGTGTTCGTCAAAGACATTACTAAAAATCAAAAGCTGACAGTCTGGACTTTCCAAACAGAATTATTTAGTTTAATGTATTAGTTCCTGTTAATGTTGATACCAAATTTTCAATGAGAATCAAAAGGCAATTGTTTTATATTAAAAAGAAATTAAGTATATAGTAATTCCTTTAAGAATTTCACAGGGGATTTTTCTACATTCACATCTGCATTAAAAGAAGCAGAATTTACCTTGTAACAACAGAGGTATTTTCTCTCAATTGTAAACCTATGACAGAAGAACAGGTTAAAGAAAAGCTTTTTAAATCACATTTAACATCCTGCAGAAGACTTTAATTTTAAGTGTAAACAGTGATTTCATGTACAGTCAGCTGTAACACCATGTGGTTTAGTCATGTGCCCAAGCTCTAGGAACAAAAGTAAGTGACCAAATCATATCTAGCAAATTATCTTTAGGCATTAGAGTAACATTTTCTAATTTATGTAATTTTAATATATATTACAGACGATCATGAGTTGGGTTAATGAAGTTATGAGATATCTTCTCTTGACACCAACATTATCAAATCTGAATGACAAAACTAGACCTTAGGCCCTTAAACTTCCACAAATATGAATATGCATATGAATATATAAATATTGGYTTTTATATTGTGAGAAAGCTAAATTTCAATACCCAGGATATTTATAGGTAGGTCCTGGAATTTCTTAAACTTAGAATTTTGTTCCAAATTTAAGTATTTTAGATTCTAGTTCCAAAAACTCTAAATAGCATTCCATAGACTGTTTCCCATTTTGTGGTATAACAGAAATAGAAAGCTTGTGAAAGAAGAGACTGGCCCAATGGAATATTCAATCAAGCAGCAATTGGGCATATTGCTGAGGAACAATGGCTTTCTTGTCCTTTCCTTTTTAATTCTTTTTTAAAGAAAAATAATGAGAAACAAGAACAAGTGTCAAAAGAATAAYTTCTATACATATCTCAAGCAGCAGCAATAAACTACCAGTCCTGGAGTCAATATATTCAGCGTTCTGAAACAGATGAACTAAAATGGCTTATTTGTTATCCAAAATTTGGAGTATCTAATCACAGTTGCTGCTCCAAAGTACTAACAGTTTGTAAATGGGTTTTTTTTTCTATATTTTTACAATTCCTCTTATTCATTCAAGTGAATGAGAAATTTTTATACCTGTAACTGGCTGATACAGGAATAAAAACCAGTATAGCAGAATGCCTGTGTGAGATGATAGACTAGAATTAACATTGTTTTTAGAAGAAACATAGTGCCTCTCCTCTATGTTCTCTGACAATTTGAACATCTTCCTACAGATAAAGCATGTCACCCTGTATAAAAGACACTCAGATACCACAGTTTCTTTTGACTTCCCAGGTGTCTCATGCTGCTAGGGATGGTAGTTATTGGGTAACAGACAGAGAAAGACTCAAACATGTTGCAACAAAGATAAAATGCATTTTAGTACCAGTATATACAAGTAATGTTAAGTGTCTGAGGGATGAGGGGAAGACGAATTAAACATTCTTGCAGTTTATTGGATTTTACATTAACATCAGTGATCTTGTAGGTCATTGTAGTCAATAAATGGAGATCTCTATCCACCGTGCAATTCCAGGTACAAAACAAATATTATGCTAAGCATGCATAAGGAACGGAACTATCAATAGTATGAAGAATATCATTATATTAGATGCAATAGAAATGTAGGTTTTCTGTTATTCCTGTCTGGAATAATGTATAAAGCATGCATAATAAAGAAGCAAATAAGATTCAGAGAAGAGTGATAAGAATAACTGGGTAGAACTGAAACAGCTTTCAGAATATTTTAAATCAGATAAGTCTTTATTTCCTAATGCACAAGAAATAGAATATTCAAAATTTAAAACCAAGGGAAAATAGTTTATCACCCAGCATGGGTGCCGCCAAACCAAGGAACTCATTACACAAAAAGTCATTTTGTCCTAGAGATGAAATAGATTCAAAGAGCAATTGAGAATTTTACTTTGGTACAAAGAGTTACTGTAATACCCTGCRAGAAGGAGGTCAGACTACTGTGTCAAGACCTAATCCTTTCTAATCATCTCTAGCTCAGAAGAGGCCAGAAATAGGTTTAGCCTGTATGGAGTAAGTGATTCCAAATCTATCTGTAACAGGGCTTGCATGTGTCCCTGATGTGATATGACTCCAAGTCAGAATGAGTACAGTATTTCCTGTGTCATATCACATGTAACAGAACCCACTGACATTTTCTTCAGGACTATTTAAAAACTGCTTGAAACTTTTTACATCTGAAAATATTGGCCAAGAAGCAAAAATATTTACTATAAGAACTTCTCTCTTGGRTAATATTTTCTTCTAGGAAAAATCYGTGCATTATAACAACAAATAAGATGTGCTTTTCAGCACATTGATATTTTAAAAGAGACTTAAGAATAGTCAAGTATCGTTTAAAATGGAGAAAAAAAAGAGAAAAGTTTAAATTCAAAAAGAAAAAGGATGTCTTTCTGAGTCTAAGCAGCACACTGCTAGACTGTCTGCTGGCACTCCTGCCCCAGGCACCCATATGATCATGAAAAAGGATGTGTTGGCTGCCTACATTCATGTCTATGTTTTCAGATGGCACTCAGCCTGTTCACATATTGATTGGGAGCTTTGGTGTAGGAATGGGTGCCAGGGTATTTTGAGCTTAGATGGGCAACTTGCATAAATAACATTACTGATGTCATATCATTCACAGAAAGTCCTGTGAATATGCCAAAAAATCATAACAGCAGTTCAAATTATATTTTGCAGAAAGAATACTCTGCTTTAGGCAGGCAACAGAAGGCAGAATACATCACACTGCAAAGCAGTAATTACATGGGAAGCCTACTTTTTCATCACTGAATTCAGCCCTGGAGTTGAACATGCTTAGAGATGTGTAAGATTTCATTAAATGGTAAGCATTTACACTGGGAGGCTGATTCACCCTTTCCAAACAGCAGTATTATCTTCAGGTCTGCAGCAGTATCTTGGGTCTTAGCAAGATTAAGGTGTTGGAGGCTCTCACGTCATCGCACAGCTACAGCCAGTTACCATGCAACTACAGGGAAGGGTTTATCTCCTGCCTCCTTGGATTTACTGCAGAGAGGAATAGAGGGAAAATGAGCCACTTGCATGTGCTGTGACACAATTRCATGTGGAAACTCCCCTTGTATTTTTGGTATGGTTTTGCAGAAACTGACTCAAGTAATCACCTTTATTCTAATACAGTTGTTCTTAATTATTTTAAGAAGTTTATTAAAAGAGCGCCGTCAAAACAATGCGATTCCTCTGGTACAGACTGTTGGAAAGGGGGTTTAGGAGCAGGAGGAACTGAGCCATAGTATTTCACCCAGCTGGTTGAAGAAGGAAGACTGCTGAGTAGAAACCAGGCAAAACAAGGAAGATTAATCACTTCAGATCTTCTCACTAAACTGAACATGTACTGATATTTTAGCAACTGTTTCTTCACAGTCTAGGTTTATGGTTTTTTTAATTTCATTGAGAAATTTATAGAAAAATATGTTGCAGTGAGCCATGGCCAGAGCCATGGTCAGCTGGACCAG
Source organism: Parotia lawesii (assembly GCA_003713295.1). NCBI lineage: Eukaryota > Metazoa > Chordata > Aves > Passeriformes > Paradisaeidae > Parotia > Parotia lawesii. The sequence goes on along the minus strand of RAHM01000176.1, from coordinate 331,240 downwards.
GCAGACCAACAGGTCCAGTGGTTTGATGCCTCCACAGCACAAGGACTTGAAGGCACAGTAAGCACCCAGGCAGCTGTGTGAAGCATGCTGRCCATTGGCTGCTGCCTCCCYCCTCCCTTTATGRTTCATATTTGGTTATTTCTCTGGAAAGTTCTATGTTCCTCGGTTGGTAATTGGCTCATGTTAATCCTCTACTCCCCACATCTTCTCCCATTCACCCTGGTCCCATCTCCCCCCTTCTGTAAGACCCCATAACTGATATTTTATTGGTTATTGTATGTTCTCCCCGCCTGTTATGTAGGGGTATAAAACCCCACGCCTGCCTAATTTTGTCGGCTCTCCTCGTGGCTTCTTCCCTCAAATAAACCCTTCTCTGTCCCACAAGGTAGTCCCTCCCGAAGCAGGTGAAGCATTGCCCGATGCCCAGGCAGMGTGCTAGCCGGCACAGCACCGCGGCAAAAATAAAATATTTTTCTATAAAATCATTAAAGAAATCTATGCATTGCAGTTAGTTAATGCACTTATGTATTTGCACTAGGCAACTATAGTATTCACGTATTTATCTGTATCTAATAATTTTTTTCGTATTTCATATTCCTTCTGATACTTTGGTTCCCATTTTCTCCTTTGCCTCATCTTCCCTTAGATTAGGTGAGCTGAGGTTGAAACCTCCTGTCTTAGGCTGAGGCAGGAAGAAGTAAGTARTATCCAGCTTCTGCTCAGTCACCCTGGATATAGGCAACTCATTCTAGTTGTGCTTCCTTTTTCTTTGTTGTGTTTTCTGAAGCACACAATCTCCATGGACTTTCTTAGCTGGACAAGCCACTTATTCATGGCAGTGTCCAAAGCAGTGTTGGTCCTTACAACTTGTGTTTATGGTGAAGTCCTGTGCACCTGGCACTCATGAACAAGACTTAATTTGCACCTTGAAGTTAGTGCAAGTGGGAGTAGGATCACCCCAGTTTCTTGCACTACACTCCAAGATCATGGCAAGTTTCTCTTCTGAGTTTGGTAGTCTTGGGATTGTGGTCTATTCAATCAACAAAGACTTGATGGGAACCATTTTGCAGAACTGTCATAGGTGTTTTTGTATGCTGGACTTTGAAGTTGCCAAAATCAGAGTTTGGTCTTTTTCACTGCGACTTAAATACCTAGTTATGTTTAATAAATATATTTTTTTATAAACTAAGTGAACCGAATTCTACCTTGTTTGAGGAGGAAGCATCTATTGATTTAGAAAAGAATAAAAATAGCTTCTTTTCTATGATCTTCTAGGGAGTTAGACATAAGCAGTAGGACAGAGCTCAGGTCTTTTCTGTGCTGCTCCCAAAATGAATTAAAATGGCTTACAAACACATAAATATGCTGTTTATTTAGCTACAGGCTACATTGTCCTATTTTTGTTGATGGAGGTAGTCATTTTCAGAGAGCATTGCAATTAACATGTTTGACAACTGATCTGTCTGTCTCCAAATCTCTGTACTGACATGTGATGTCTGTCTTAGAGACAGGCTTATTGTAGGATATGATTTATGTATCCTTATTTTGCATTTAATTGCTATGACACATCATAATCATAGTCAGAAACCAAAACTTTAATCAGTCCTAACAATATTTRGAAAAAACCCCAAAACTCTTCACACTTGTGCATGGGGAACTATGCAGAATCTCCTAAGTGCAAACTAAATTAACATGACTGCTGAAGTTGCTAACTCACACTCTGAATTTTGCATAATAGCTACTGTGCAGGATTCTCAGTGCTTTCAGCAGCAGACCTGCTGTTACTAGGAAGGTAGGAGGCACCTTAAAGCTACCTCTACTGCCAATAGCTCTATGTCATTACTAGTGACAGACTCCCTCGGTCCCGCGGGGATTTGTTGTCAGACKCAGTTGGGTTCAGGAGCTGGCACACTGTTACTGCTCTCCGTCTCCAGCTGATTTGCCTTCTGGATAGCTAGGACTGTACACAGTCATCCCAATCTCTTTTTTTCTCCCTTTTTTTTTCTTACTTGCATAAAATGGACCAAATTAGGCCTGATGTATGTGGGCGAGCTCACAGGGAAACACAGCAGCTAGGCAGAGGAGAGCAGCTCTTCCTCAAACAAAGCCTAGTACAGATCTGCTGTGTTTCTCCCTGTAAAACTCAGTTGTGCTTCTCACAGGGAAGCAGCTGTATGAACTGMAAAGTAATTTAGGATGTGGTTGTTAAAAAATAAATTGTTGATTTCTTCCTGTCCATCAGAAGTCACTGATAGCAGTAATAACCTTTAGAAACAAGAGCATGTAATGAAACATAACTTTAATTGGTACACAGGACTTATGAAGGCTGGTTTGAAATCTTCATGTCATAGTTTCAAGTTTAAAATGAATCTATTGAATCTATTTTTGCCCATAGAAGATAAAAAAAGACTTGGCAAATTTGAAACTGAAAACCTTGGTTTTAAAACCAGGGTGAGTTGATCACTAAAGCAGATAGGTAGTTTAAGTACATTGGTGCTTGTCAAACCTAAAGCTGGTCAGCTCAAATTAATCTCCCTCAGAGATATAAACCCAAGATTTTTGGATATAATACAAGTGTACCAAAGTATACCCAACTTCAGCAATGTATTTGATGAGATTCCACAAAACAGTTTTGAGAAGAAAGTAGGAAAATACAAATCAGACTGTGGTCTTGAAAATAGATAACTTGTACAGGAAAATCACGCAATCTCTTTCACCAAAACAACAACAAAAATTTCCAGATTGAGAACTTAGAATTCACTTTGAGAAGGATGTTAATACAGAAAGCATGCCTCAAGTTTTACTGTCAATAAAATGAATACCAGTGTGTTAAAGCTGCATGGCATACTCATTTCTATAGATTAGTGAGCTTGGCAGAAGGACATATTCTTCTTTCAGAGAGGATGAACCAAGTGCACCAATCTGAAGAGTTTTTCATGGAGGCTACAAGGTCTACCATGTGCAATAGAGTTCTGTGTCAACACCTATCTATGATTTTTAATTCTAGTTTCTTTGAAACTAATTAGTGATTTGCCACTGAATGCAGCAAAAACAACATCTCTTCCAAATATCCTGTGGCCTCTTGCATAAGCCATTTAAAGTTCAGAAAATCTCACATAAATGGAAGAACTCCTGAAGAGGGTGGTGTATTAAGTAAAAAGGGATTAAAGTATCGATAACAATTACGAGAAAAATTGCTCAATCCTCAGTTGTTTCAATAAGCCTTAATCACATGTAGCAGACCTACTGGAGTGCTTAAGAATTATTTCTGAGCACAAGAGCTTACCTCTATAAAGACTGTGTGACTTAATCCTAGAATAGCCTAAGATCGAGAAAGGAGTTTGTGAGCCTTCTGCTGCTGGATCTGTTCTGACTGCACTAAGACACGGGTAAAAGTAGGATCATGACTGGGGCAGATTAAAATCAATTTCCTTCAGGAAAAGGAATTGGAAGAACTTTTACACTCCCTGGGCTCTATTGAAACTTATGACAAACAGTTGTTTTGTCCATAAAGCTGCTCAGCAAAGAGACACTATTTCTTTTCTTCTTATAATGGAAAAAGTTTGAGTTTAGTCTTTATATTCAGGAAAAAATGTACTATTTTAGTTTTTTTTTTAATTGCCCTTGGGTAGGAATCAGYCACAGAACACTGCTACCAGGGAGATAAAATGTACAGAAGTGGAGGGAGCAATTGCAGAGAGCTGCATTGGAGACTGTAATTCAGCCTTAACTGTAACAGCTCAGTGCCAGAGTTTTTCCACAGCTATGGCTTTAATTTGCTTAATATTTATATTTTTCATTTAATGTCCTTATGTCTCGGTTTGAGACAAGTTTAGGAGGAAACGCTCTGGAAGGGATGTCTCCTCCCCAGAAGACAGGTTTCGGCACTCCCTCCCCCACCGATACAAAAATAATTTCTTGAATGAAAGTGAAAAAAACTATTTAACAAACAAAGTGCCCACATGGCATGGGGAAAAAAAATGAATAACTGTTAAAATATTAAACCTCCTCAATGCAGAGAAAGCTGGTGGATTTAGAATTCCCTCTGTAGCTGGCTCGGCCCCTCCTGCTGCCCCACAGTGTCCGATGATCTGGTTCTCGGATGGCAGCTAGGCCGGACAGTTCCAGAAGAAGATCAAGAAATTACCAGAGGATTTCGGCATGCAGTCTTGGGAAAACTTTTTGCCTTAGCTCACAAACTGGCTAGGAGCAGGAATCCACTCTCTCCCACTGCAAGCAGAGCCGAGCAATACGGAGCAGTGTGTGTGAGTACCTGAACACAAACTGCGCTGAGTAATTTTCCCGGCTCCCCCCAAATCTTCCTTCAGACCCAACTTAAAGCTGCGGGACCCATTTCTGGGAAATAAGCAGATGATAAGGGAATACAGTATTATCATACGATCACCCCAAGACACCTTAAGCATATACTGCATATTGATCTTTCCTGTACTGGGTCTACTTTACCAGATCCCTTTTTCCTGGACTTAACTTCACTCAAAAATAYTCTAACTCCCCACTCCCATCCCAGCAGTGCAGAGGGATGGGGATTAGGGGCGGTGGTCAGTTCATCTCATGTTTTCTCTGCTGCTCCTTCCTCCTCAAGAGAGAGGGTTCCTCATGCTCTTCCCTTGCTGAGCATGGGATCTCTCCCACAGGGGACACTCCTACATCAATTTCTCTAATATGAGTCCTTCCCATGGGCTACAACTCTTCGTGAACTGCTCCAGCCTTCAGGAACGGACTGCTTCACCATGGGTCCTCATGACGTCCTCTATGGGGTCACAAGTCCTGTCAGCAAACCTACTCCTACATGGGTTTCTTGCTCCACAGGCCCACAGGTCCTGCCAGGATCTTGCTCCAGTGCCAGCTTCCCACAGGGTCACAGCCTTCTTTCAGGCATCCACATGCTGCAGCATGGGGTTCTTCACAGGCTACAGGTCTATTTCTGCTCCTCTGTGGATCTCCGTGGGCTGCAGGGACACAGCTATCTCACCATTGTCTGCACCACAAGCTACAGGGGAATCTGTGCTCCAGCACCTGGAGCATCACCTCCACCTACTTCTTCAGTGACCTTGTTGTCTGCAGACTTGTCTCTCACGTATTTCCATTCCTCTCTCTCTTCTGTCACACTTTTTTGTCCCTCCTTCTTAAATCTGTTGTCTTAGAGGTGCTGCCACCATCACTGATGGGCTTGGCCAGTGGCGGGTCTGTCCTGGCTCTGCCAGACATAGGGGAAGCTTCCAGCATCCTCTTATGGAAGCCACCTCTAGCTCCCCCTGAACGAAAACCTTGCCATGCAAACCCAATGCACGGGTACACAAGAAATGTCAACAAACAAACTAAAAAGCAAAAGTTGTCAGCCACATTGTGTTGGTTCCAAGGTCTGCATAGTACCAACTGGAAAGGGGACTTAAGTGTTTAGACTTCAGCCGCRTTAGGAAATTTAGCACTGTGCATATGTCTGATCCAAACTAGAATTAGGGTCAACATAACACAGCAGGCCATTTTTCTTCTTCGCTGCACAAGAATAAAGATTACTCTGAACTGCTGTAACGTTTGCCTAAAATTAATTCGGTCTTTAGCTTTGCGTTATTGATGTTATATAAAAACTTAAGAGAAATATATTGTCTGATGAAAACCATTAATGACTGATCTGTTATTTGTCCTTTTCCCTTTATGTTCAAGTTTTTCTCTTTGGGTTGGTTGTTTTGGTTTTTTTTCTAAAACTACCACTTATTGAAGTCATAACAACTAGCAGAAGGGCAGAATGCAGTATCAGGTACTCAGTATAGTCTGGATTCACCAGCTAGCATTTTGCAGAAGCCCTTAGCCACATGCACTAGAACATATTCTGGGACAGGTGGCCAACAGAGAAAGTTTCATGGCATGAAACTGGCAGATGCTGTGCAACTTCATCTTGTGATTATCTATCACTCCACCTCTGGTGCCAAAAGAAAGAGAAAAGCAAGAAGGAAGGTGGAAGAATAAGGAGAATGGATATGAGGTACAACATGCTGGATTGAACCTACTTGGGCATGATTTTTGGTTTCCTTATAGCAGAACATTGAGTTACAGCAGAGCTTCACTTGCCCAACAAGGCTAGCTGGGTTGAATTACACATGCCTTTCTGTCATACCCTGGCTGTCCAACAGTGAAATGAAAAGTCTAGACCAAAAAGGTTTCAAGAAAAATGTACTCAAAATTAATATATACGTACTCATTAAACTTGAAATAGAAATTAGATTTACAAAATTCTGTTTCCTTTACTCTTGATCAGAAAACCTTGCTTACATACCTGGGAAATGATATCAAGCATCTACAGAAAATTCATTTTACTTTGAATAAACCCCTTTACTAAAACTCCTGATTTTGTTCTTTCAGTTCACTTTCTGTCTCCAGAAAACACTGAACAGAAATCTAAGCTTCTGCCTTTTCAGCAGGAGTAAAGTGTGGATATAAATAACAGACATTGACTTGGGGAATTATAATCATGAGAGTGACAGTCTCAAAAAAAGAAGCAGAATAATTTTGCATAAGAAAATTATTTTTCAACAGATTAAAATAATGGGAGAGCTTCCATTGGCAGTATTTGATTGCTTCTAAACTTATTGTGTATTTCTCAAAAAGAAGCAGAGTTATGTTAATGAGTCCTTTTTGGTCTCAGCCTCCTGACAGAGTTTCTCTTTTAAAGACTTTTCTTCTTCCATTTATAGCTAGTCCACAGGTGAGACAATCTTGTCTATAATGTAAAATTGTAATATTTTACTTTCCTGATACTCCAGATAACAAGCAACGAGGAAAATACTTAATTTTAAAACAATGTTGAAAGGCAAGGGATGGGAAAAAGAAGGAAGAGGCAAGAAAGGGAGAAATCAAAGTGTATCATTTAGCCCTGACCTCTATATGCCAATTATGTGGTTAGGAAGGAGGCAAGTGGAGAAATCAGGTGAAGGATCTGTGGATCTATGGATACACTATGCTGGGAAGAATGCTCTTATACCCATTTTCTCTGTGGATGTGCTTTGTTCAGAAGGCAGACTGGAAGGTGGGGAGGAGAAAATGGAGATTCCAGGGCAGCTGAAAAGAACAGAGTACGATTGCAAACTAGTAAAACTGCATGTGTCATTTGATGGGTGGGCCTGTTTGCAGAATGTAATCACTTTAAATAGCTTCATGTGAAAAATATAGGATGAATAGGTATCTAAACTGTCTCAATGCTTTATGTGAGGGAAAAATAAAAAAAATCAGATTCCCTGTTAGAATTTTTCAATAATTACTGCATCACATTATGAGGCAAATTTTCAAAGTTGTGCTCAGAAATGTAGCCATGTGATGTCTCTTTAAAGTCAGCAAGTATTGCTCAGTTAAGTCTCAGTGCATCACTTTGAAAATGCACCTCTCTCTCTTTGGGAGGTGGAAAGTGATTTTGTATCCCTGCTTCGGAAAATTTTTAGTTCTTTAGGAGACTTTTCCCTTTCTGCTTTGTATTTCACCATTTATTCCTAAAACGCTTTACTTGTTACAGAACTTTCTATATGTTAAGCTGTATTTGCAGTATCCTTTCAGAGGGCTATTACTGAGATTACAGGATTTTTTTCTCTCCAGTCATGGTCAAAAGATTTTTGCCTCTATTTTTTTCTACTGCTAGCTTACAGGTATTAGTCATGCTTTACTCCAAGGCAAATGCCTAAGCTTATTCCTGAAATGACTATCCAYACTGTTAAAATAATGCTACTCATACATTTGAATTTAATTAAGTTTGAATTTTTAAAGCTGTATCAGCATTTTCATTGCAAACCACACAATAATTGAGCAGCTACCAAAAAATACCCAAGATCCAATGCACAATAAAGTGTACGATGACATAATAATGGTACGAAATTAAAACAATCTGTACCAACACAAGATTAATGAAACTGTATTCGCTGCTCTACTTTCCCTCAAAATCTTCTTGCAGCAAATAAGATGATGCATTTTTCTCAGACTTTCAAACCTATCATATAAGTAAGTCTTATAATGCTTTTTTTTTCTCTGTGTGCCTGTGTGTTTTCCCTGTACATTTTAAATGCACAGCAGTTGTTTGCCTGGTTCTGAGGAAGATAATAAAAAATCATAATACCCCAATTATTCTATTCAGAATACTACTAATGAGGATATTTCCATAATATAAGATGCTGCAGAACTGACAAATAACAAGAAATAAGTTGGTTGGGTACTATATAAATATAGTGGAAAAAAAAATCAAACATTTGCCTGATTTTTTTAAGGCTTCATTTTAAATTTAACATAAGGATATTTCATCTTGCCATTTTAAGCCTCTAATTACAGTTACCATCCTTTGGCTTGGCATCTAAATCACAGTCTGATGAGACTTATTTTTATACAAGGAGACATCATGCAAGGAAAGGTCATGCTCTGCGTAATTCTGGCTTTGTTTTGCTGCTTCAGCCTATCATAATATGAAATTTTATCAAACTCTAAACATATTCTTTTTTAACATATTTAAGAGAATACTTAAGGCCAAATATCATGTTGCTTAAATTAAAGGGAGAGAACATGAATCATTCCTTTCACTTCTATAACAGAAATCTAGGGCAACCACGATAAAAGTCACAAAGGCAAAACACATTGCTCTTTATATGAAGGAAGAAAACACCACATTTTTCAATACAAGTTACTTGAAATATTACAAAACATTTGAAAATAATTCCTCAGCTGCTTCTTGCAGCGATAGAGATTAACGAGCATAGACCAGGAATCTCTCTCTCTGAACATTGAAGAAAAAATATTCTTCACAACCCCAATTTCARAAGTAACTGAGGCCTTTACTGGAACTGCTTCAATCGAGATGTAGTAGAAAGTAAGAATTTTGAAAGTCTATTTTGAAAATATTTTTCCTGTTCTCTATTTCCTAGAGAGTCTAACTCGTGATCACAACATCTCTTTGTAAGAGAAGGACTGTCCACCAACCAGTAATCTGTCAAAAACATGTACCCACTGCATCATGATGGGGACATACCAGTGCCCACCAGTCTGAGCTGGTCTTCAAGACCAACTTGCAGGGATACTAACCTGAATCCCTGCTTCTGACCCTGCTTCCTTGCATTTTATAAATGCCCACATGCAGAGCAAGTTCCATTTTTAAAGGGATACTTGGGTATTCAGGGTGCCCAAAGATGTACTTAATATTGCTCAAGGATTTCTTAGCAGTACCATGGAGTCAGACACCTTTTGGCTCTTGCAAGTCCACTAAATAATGAACTGCCTGTAGGACTTCTAATAATTGATCAAGTCACACTGAGGGAGAGATTTGGGATGTCTCATGGATGCATGTAGCAACACTGTTTTGTGTCCAAAACAAGTCCACCAGGTAGCCAGTGATGACACAGAACCCACAGGAAACCTGTACTCTTCTGCATCAACAGTTGGAGGCCAGGACATTAAAACTGGCAGCAGGTGAATGTTTTTAGGCATCTGAATCCCTGCCCCAAAGCCCATGGCAGGAAAAGTGATAGACCGCATGTCTCCTCACTACCAATTCATTCTCATCATTGAGGCATATTTCCTCATCATATCTTGAAATCCTCAGGACTAGCTAAAGTGTATTGGCAAAAATACAAATATGTTTTTAAAAAAGAGTATATCACCATCTGAAGGGCCCTAGGTCTATCTCAAGTCCCATATCAACATGTCATTATCCGTTTGAACTCACAGGGCCTGGTTTGTCAATTTTTGTCTAGGAGAAAATTATTCATAAGTTTGAAAAGGATAGCAGAACATATTCCCTAATAAGAAAGAAGACTTGCCAGGATAGCTAAATGGTTTCTGGTACTTTCATGCTTCATCGTTTCCACCAAAAGGAAAATAGTGTTTATTTGCAGAAAGCTTATCAAGTCCCTCAACTTCTGCCAAAGTTCAGTAATTCCAAGTACTCTTTTTTGCAGAGAACTTTTGCTGAACTCTCATCTCATATTAAAATAAATAAAATGTGTTAAAGTTTCTAACTACATTATGCATAAAAATGAAGGTGGAAATAACATTTAATAATAAAACAGCAGTGGGTAGCATGGATTTGACTACAGGCTGAGTCTGCATCATCTTGCTTGACTCTAAACTGAATCCTTACCTTGGTGTATCAATGATTAGCATGAGCAGCACAACAGCAGAGGAGAAAGAAAGGGGGCAGAGGTGTAAATATATATATATATATAAAAATATGTATGTATGTATGTATGCATCAAATCCAAATCATTCAAGTGTAAAATGGTTAGTCTTCAGCTCTTCATTATTCCACTGTAAATTTTTTCTGGTAATCAAAAAGCTGACACAAGTATTGTGACAATATATATCMAAAGCAGGCAATTCAGACCTAGACAGCATAATGCTGTATAAAGAATTCAATAAGTGCATATTAATAATAAATACAGTTACATAAATCCAAACCTGGCTTTTTGTGGTTTCTGAACAAAAAAAAGCTAGATTTATCACATTACTTGACAAACTATGAGGTGAGGATGAGGTTTCTGATTTAGCAAGGCACTTAAATGTATATAAACTCTGCCACATTCTCAGGTCTGATTAATTTCTGAGTTAAGCACATGCTTAAATTATTACACTATCAAAAGCAACACTACATTCCTCTTAAAATGCAAATTAAACGTGTCAACTTTCATGGGGTTTTAGTCACATTTTCTCATTTACCTTTATTATTCTGGCTGAAGTGAAACCTGTCATCTTCAGTTCCTGTGGAAATAATAGAAGGAGTTACAGTCCTTCACTACTAACCTTGAGATAAACTAGCAAGCTTCTGCACAAACAATTCAGGCAAAGATATCAGCATGGCTCTGTACAACAGACATTGGAGAAAAATTTGTCTAATACTTCAGCTCATAAAAAAAGGCAAAAAATCAGTAAAGTTACAGTGATTTATACCAGCTAAGGATCTTGCCAGTATTCTCTACTTTGCATCTTGACTCAAATACAAAATTGTATGCAAAGGAATGTTTTGCATGAGCAGTATAATCAGAGAAAATGTTAATTACACAGGGTTATTAAAATTGTTTCACTGCATTGGCTTGCTTTTTAGCCATAGGACAAAATGTACATAAAAACCTCTGTTTGGATGAAGAATTATAAACGTATACAAATCATTAGTTCTCTGTCCATTGCAAATTGACATAATGTATTTAATAATTGTGCTAACTGCACATGTAAATGCAGACAATCAGACTCTTGTGTATTTTTATACACAGGTGATGGTCGGTACTTAAGGAAAAGAATTTGGAGAGCATTCCTCAAACATATATTCTAAGCTATCAATGGAGCAGTCCTAAATTTAAAATGATAATTTTAAAAGTCTTCTCACCTCCTAGCTGAGTACCAGGTAACTAATTAATTTTTTGAAGCCTGGAATTTTTGCTTATATGAATTTCAAATCTGCAGATGACAGACATTTGATTTTTCTTTTTCCTGCTTGGAATTCCTCCGTAAACCTTTGGAAACATCGCATGACTGTGCTATTGCTCTTAGTCACATTGGCATAACTGTTACACACAGCACCTCCTCACAGTGCATAATAATGAGTAATTTCTATGTGACAGATTTTAAGAGAGTTCTTCACACTTTTACCTATGGTGGGTTCTATCCAGTGACTACAGAACATATCTCTTTCACTTTCTGGGGGTTTTCAAGAACCTCTTAATGCTGAGTGAAAACTTGCTTCCAGGTACTCTACAACCATTCCCTGGATGAGGTCCCATCACAGGACATGGTTTTCTCAAAGTCTGTTGTCTCAGTTGGAACAGACAAAGCGATCACAGGGTAGGGCTCACTCAGATGTTGCAATTGCTATGCAGTTTTTTTAACAGGGCTTCACTGAGCAACTGAGGCAGTGAAATCTTCTGAAGCTATTGAGAAGTTATTTAGATAAGATCATGCACAGTCTTCTTGCTTATTATACAAGGGCAACCCATGACTTAACCACACAAACGGTGAAAGGCACGTCCTGTGTTACCCAAGCAAACTACTGAAGACTAAAACATAAACAATTCCATACATTATGATTATTAGAGGCACTGATATAATGTTACAACTCTTAATCTGCACCAAGTGAGATAATTGTATGCTCTTGTTATACTGGTGCACCCAAAGATCTACAAATAGCAATTTACAACAGATGGAGAAGTGCCATTTAATTTCCATAATCTGAGGGCAGAGCAAGTGACAATTAAGCAAAAAAGAGCTGTGTGTGCGTGAAGATACAGCCAATGGTCATCTCAAGAAGCATAAAAAACCATCAATGAAAATAGTTTAAAATGTTGCTACCTCACAAACAACTGTCTTGCAAATAGCTTTTTTTTTTTTTTTTGTGGCCTCTTGCTTTTATCTGATCATTTTAATAGTTTGGACAGTCCTGCAAGATAAGATTTTCCGGGCTGAAAATTATTTAGTAAAAAAACGTCTATCATATTTGAAGGACAAGATTAAACATAACGATATCCTTGACACATTGTTCATGTCAGTCATCCCAAAGAATTGGGATGTGCGCTTTAGGGGACTCTGTGTGCAGAAGGCATCATGTAATTTTAAGCAAGACCTCAGGTTTCTTTTTCTGTAACCAGGCTGAACTTCCTGAAATTAATTTTTTTCTCCTGCTGATGGCTTCCTGAGGAACTTTTCACCTCTGCAGAGAGCCACAACACCCAGGGGGGTAGAAGATCTTTGGTTTATTTGTGGCTTTTCCAGTAAGAAATCATCAGATTCATGGCGTGCTAACATTTCACGCATTTTGGCAAGGTTTTAGAGAAGAGCTGCAGAAGTCTCAGAAACTTATTAGTACTTAAGCAGTATAATGAAACCRGCAATTTACTCATCACTGCTCTGAAACCATTAATTTAATCACTGTGATATTATATCTCTCTATAAATAACAATAAAAACACTTTTTAAAGTAGATACATACTTTACATGTAGTGAACTTCATTTTCTGGAACGGACTGAACCAACATCAGTTCCTTTTTCATCTAATCTAAATGAGATAAATATGATTTAATCTGAAATGAATCGATCAGCATGTGCCCAGTGTTATTTTATAGCTGTCAGTGAAGAGATGCTATAGACACGTATAATTTCCATGGAAAAGCCATATATTATCATATCTTTATAAAAAAAAATTGCTTTATTGTGTGATTATTAACCTACTTTCTGAAAAGAAAGTGTCAGACTTTGTGAAATATTACAAGCCAAGAGACTCAAATTTAGTCCTGGAAAATGAAGTGAAATGTACTGTGTCTTATGCAAGCATTCATCACTTTATAATTGAGGATAACTTCATCGTTTTCTTCTTACAGAAGAAAAAAACAGGGAAGATTTATGGTGACATACTAAGTAATTTTACCTGTCAGGTTCTTATCTCAAAGGATACTGTCTCATGAGAAAAATACATTATGAGGAAAACAACAGCTTGATTCTGCTTGCTGATCTGACACAACTAAAACCGCAACAGAACAGTTATGCTGTACMCCAGCTAAGTTTTGGCTGACTCTTTTTTTGCTGCTTAATGGGTCTTTATGACTTATTAAAACTGAAGGCCTGTCTAATTTTGGGAGGATGGCAGGTGCAGGATGGGGGCTGTTGAACTTTATATAAATGAAGTTTATATAAAGTAAAAACACCATCTATAATTCAAGAGGATCATGAGTGTTTATGATATTGCATCTTATATGGGCTCAGGGGAAATGTCAGCATGTTCTCACTTGAAATGCTCATACTCTTTACTTGGTTTGATGCCTTTTCTTGGTCTTAAAATTAAGAGTCAAACACGATTAGAAGGGGAAAAGGGATTTTACCTTAGTATTTATTTTAAGGATCCTTAGGTGCACTACGTCCAGGTTGAATGCACCTCCATGCGCACCACAATGCCCTCACCCAAAAGATCTGGTATAATCTTATAGGTCTTACTAATTAGCAAATTATCAAAGATTCCCCAATGAGAGGCTCGAGTGAGCTCCCCTCCCCAAGGAATCTTCCCCTGGATGGTTCTGTCTTAGTTTACAAAATGTGTTCTGGAGAGGACCTTGGTGTCTGGGCACACTGATCCCTAACTACGAAGCTTCTAAAATGTTTGGTCTCCTAGCTGAACAACAAGTCCAAGAATGTAGGCAAAAAGCACTAAGAATACAGAAGCTGTAAAAAGGTGTAACAGGGGTATAAAAGAAAAGACAAAAATCATTATGGCATCAGGTTCCTATCTTATTTCTCTATTTTTCAGAGGGCTGGGGGCATCCAAGATGAGTCCAGAAGTATGTAGAATTATGCCCAAATTTTCTTGTCCAACAAACCTGTATACTTCATAGTTAGAAAGCTTTCCTCCCCTGTAAGCCAAATACTCAGGAGAGTGGAGCTTTGCTGAGACCTGAAGTACTAGATGCTGCATTTTAATTTGCTTTTAAGTATTTCCTCAGGGTTCAAATGGTCTCAGGTATATCATAAGGCTGTCTGATTTCTGGGCCTTCACAAGATTACAATCACTGTCATTTACCAAAGGGTATGATTCCTCCCTTTTTAAAGCCAGTCAGAATTCTGGCACATGGTCTGTCTATTTCATTCTAGTATCACTTTAATTGCTGGGATCTGAGCCAGGAAAAGATCTGGAGTGCTATTTAATGACAGTGGCATGCTGATATATTGTGGTATTAACCTCGAACTRTAACTATAGAAATGCTCATTTTTCTTCAAACTTTCTCTTACATATTTCTTTTCTACTCAAATTCCATTAAAAATATCTTCCTTTAAATGTGCTTCACTAAAACAGAAATCTCATTGCCTAAAGGGAATTCGTTTTCTCTTAAATTATTGTTCTTTCTTTCTCTATCTGGCCAATTTCTTTGTATGTGACAGTTGTTTGCCTTTCTAGAACTTTTGGGGCATTTTTTTCTGAGATGATCTGATGGTAGTAAAACAAAATAAAAGTGATCTTTCTAGACAGACTATTGCTCAACTGRTTCATTTATGTAAACGAGCAGTTTGGCAATCTTGTACATGGGCAAACCACYTTCCAGATGGCCTACCAAGTTATTATAAATCTCTTGTTTAGAATATTTATTGTTCTTGAGAAAAAAGGAATAAAGAATGTGGGGCTGTAAATCAATCATCTGAAAAACTAGACCTGAATGCTTTAGATTACCACAAATCTAATTTTGTTTTTTCTTCGTAAAAGTGTATACTTTGTGTCTTTCACTCTCTTCCTTTATTTCTAGATAGAACTAATTGTCAGCAGATTCCAATACTCTATTTGAATTTATTGGAAAAAGCTTTCCTAAATACATAAAACTTTAAAAAAATCTGATTATATTAATAACCATCAGCAGGGCTTTTGAAATGTGATAGTGAACTTCAAGACCCAAAAGCCATCTCCATCCTTCCATTCAAAACGTGAAATTAACACAAAAATGTTCGAAATACTTCTGGTTCACAAGCCTGCCTCAAAAAATTTCCAAGCTCACGGTACAGACAAGAAGTGAGGATGATGGGCAGCCCTGCATTGGGCTGACTCCTCCATTCACCTACTACCCTTAGAAGCTGTAAGCCAGGCATGTGGATAAAAACAGGTTGGAAAGAAGAGAGGTAGTCACTCTGCCCTGTGGTGGCACAGAGAAACATTGTGAGATTATGGTGAGCAGAGGAATTTGCAGGAAGATGGAAGAGGAGTGAGAAAAGGCTTTACTTCCATTTCCAATGTGCTATCAGAAGATGGGAAAGGCAAAGGTAGCAAAGAGAGCTACACAGAGATGATGCCATATGCTGAGTCCTGTCTCAAGAATATGGAGAGTGTGAGGCCCGTGACTCTGCTCCTCAAAAGAAAAAGAAAATACTCTCTTAAAGCTCTGAATGTGACACAAAGTCAGAGACGTGATATGGGAACATTTTCATACTCTTGCCTGGCCATAGCCCTTAAGGAATCACACCTGGTCTTCTACTTCCAGGGACAGTTTGAAACAGTGATATCCAAGTACAAAGATCGATATCCCAGTATCCAAGCTATAATGACCATATCTACTGGTTCCCTAATCCTGCTATGCATTAAAATACCTGTAGRTTTTTGTACAATAACAATTCAGACATATGAAGGTTATTTGTTGTGGCACAATCTTCTGGAGAGGCCAATGTTTGGAAGCAGCTTGTTTTTTGTTAGGTGATCGTCTTGAGACTCTTTTCCAAAGAAAATGTAGTGCTACTTCTTTAAGGGTTGTTGGTTCTGTTTGGTTTGGTTTTCTTTTCAGTTTTCTAAGGAACATATCTTTCTTTAAAATCTGTGTTAAAGAGTGTGTTTCATGCCTTCCTATTAAGATGTTAAGAGTCTTTACTCAGGGTTTTATAACTTCAAGTTTCTGTGCAGAGAGAGAACTTCAAATCACAGCAGTCAAATCTGCAATCATGTTTAAAGTTTGGAAAAACACCAATACTGCAAAGTTCACTTCAAGTACAAATGGCCCTGGAACACAGCACTTAGTAAAGTAATGCAGTGAGAATTTGAGATATAAAAAGAAGCCAGTCTTCCATATTTACTGACATTGAGTAGCAACTTACCCTGCCAGMTGTCCCATCAAAAAAGTGATACAGAAAACAAACTACTGTCTGAAACAAGTAAAAAGTTTTCATTCCCAAAATAGCTGTGATGAAGAAAAAGTGCACTGCAATGTGCTGATGTGAACAGTGTTATGAGTCCTTCTTTAAGAYTCCTCCTAGAATTTGCATTTTTAGGCTTTTCTTTGATTTGATTTGTATAAATGTTTTGTGTGTTTGGGAAAAATTCCATATCAGCATCMTTGAAGTTCAGTGGAATTTTTTAAAGGGATAGTTTTCTTCCATTGACCCTGATTGTCCAGCTAGGCTGATCCTCGTGTGGGAATAATGCCCGGCAAACCTGGCTGCCCTCAGCCGAGAGCACCGGCGGGGAGCCTCAAGGTACAGCTGCTGCTGACACCTCAGGGGCGGGCCCAGATCAGTCGAGCAGAGGGGCGCAGTCCCTGGAGAGAGGCGAGCGAGGTGCGATGGGAACGGACAAAGGAGGCAAGAGGCTGCAAGAGGGGGTCTCCCCAAGAATCTCCTTTATTAGGAGGAAAAATGAGGTCCAGGAGGGAAGGGACGGAAGGAGAACTCCGGAGAACGGGGGGGGAAACAGGGGTTTATAAAGGGGGGTGGAAACTGGGAGGGTTCAAGGGTAACAACCAATAGGGAGCCCAGAAAGGGGAGGGGTTAGGTTCGAGGGTCCAATCGAAAAAGCTGGGGGGAGGGTACCTAAACAGTGAACCAATGGAATGTCGAACATAACAGAACTTTCTGGAAGAGGGGGCAGGCCTCAGACCACGGTACCACCCTCAGATCCCTCCTCCTGGGAGGAGTTCCGCTCTTCGAGGGCGTCTTCGTCATCCTGAGTGACACCTGCTRCCGTGGCTGGGCCTCCCACATCCTCGCTGTTGTAGGAAAGGCAAACAGGTTTAACTTTTCATTTAACCCCAGGTAAGGYGGAGACACAAGGCTGGATGGAGCTGAGGGGCAGCGGTAAGGACTGTAACTGATGTGATGGAATACCTCCCTTCCCCTCAAGGAACGCAAGGATGCCTCAACTGGAGACAAACGTTTACTGCTATGATGAGATATGACATCAAAATGAAGGAAAAGAGGCTTCCCAGTTGGTTGCAGAGCAATCATAACACAAATACAAGATCATTGGTGTCCAATGCAAAAAAGTCAAGGTGTGCAACCAGGAATGGGTGCAGAGGGCTGTAGGCAGAAGGCTGTCAGATTGCATTTTACAGGTTGTCTGGCACTTCACAGCTCAGGGAACACACAACAGCCTGTGGAATTGCACTGGACTCCACTTGGACCCCCACAAAGCACCTTTGCAACTTGAAATAACAGTTGAAAATTAACTTTGAAATAAAGATTCTTTATGAAAGCTACAATCATATCTGGTCTTAACTAACCCCCCAAAAGCCCCATCTGGTGGCATTAAAAATTTAAATCTTGAATTATTTCAAGTTAAATCCAAACATGCTCTAGAAACCCTTAGTGTTTTCATAAAAATTTATTTTGTTAACTGATATCCTGGAATGCAACAGAGCAGAAATGGGTTTAATAAAATTGAAAGTTATGGAAAAGGTAGGTCTGAAATTTTTCCACTCTGTCTTCCTGTCTGCTTCATTATCCAAGAACAATGAGACATTCAACAAAATTGAAGGTGAATTATTGCAGTATGTCTCCATCAGGAGGGTTTCACACTTTCAGTAACCATAGAGAAAACCTAAAGATAATGGATAAAGAAAGAATTTTACAGTTTTAAAAATGAAATTTAAAACACATAGAAGATAATGCTATCATTTTCTCCTTTGAAGTAAGAACATTCAAAGGTGAACTTTCTAAATGGAGGGGTTTTAACACTCTCTTTCAATCATTGGACTTTTGTGAGACCTGAGTATTTCAGTACTCCCACCCACAGCAGTCTCCTAGTTCTGAACAGAACATTTGCAGCACAGCCAGGTGCACTTGAGGGTTTTGCACTGCCTTGCCAATGTGCCTTGTGGCCTGCCTCAGTGAAGGAAGCATTACGAGTCTGAGCTGGTATTTATTTCTGTTCAGATGTACTGCCAGGTGAGCTCCTCTTTCTACTACACAGACTGAAAAATGAGCTGTCTCCAGCAGTCATGTTCAAGTGTCAGCTGAATTTGGCTTTGTCCAGTCTTTCATCTTTACTCCTGAAATGCTCAGCAAATGTCATCTGTTCTGTGACATTAAGTGTGCATTAGGATTTTCATGTAGACTACCAAAGAGATTTCAAAAAGCAAAAGAACCCTGTGAAGATCAAGCTACATCTGACTTGGACCATTTTCATAAAAGTGAAATTCCCTGAAGAGAAGATCCTGACCCACSCAGTTTGGATGTTCAAGCCCTCTATTCAGCTACACATACGCAGTGTTTGGTGGGGGGGGGGTGGTTCCTCTCAGAATTCAGGAACATCTTTATGCTGGTCCTCAATTTATTTTTAGTCTATGTCAGTATTTGTATGGCAGTACTTGAACCAGGGCACTGTGCACAGGAGAATGTCTTTAGAGGGCTTGTAAACAAGACCAGGGACAACAACAGAATGCAGGCAGGTAATCTGGAAGGAGAATTTAGTACCCTGTTGGAAGACAGTCGGATTTCTCATATAAAATAATGTTTCAGGATACTTAAACCACTTCCAGTGTCAGTTTTCTGATAAATTGCACTCTAAGGGTATACTTCTTTTAGTCTGTACAGCTACTGCTAATGAGAACTGCATAATGATGAGATCAGTAACCAGTATATGTTTCTGTGGTTTAGRCTATGTTCTCACCATCAGCAACAGCACAAAGCTGCATCTGGAATACCRTGTGTCCATGCTGGTCATCTAGCAGATTTCTTAAAAATCATTCTTGCATTGTATAAATGTAAGAGCCGAAGATTAGTGAGAAGGTTGTAAGCTCAAGGAATTTGTCAGGAGGCATATTCATTATGTACAAAAAAAACTAAAAAAAAAAGTAATTTCTCTATATTTTAACAAAAGACAAACTTTTTTGGGATTTTTTTTTCTCCTTGGTTGCTGAGATTCTTCAAGACCTAATGAAAATGTCTGCAGTACCCAAAGTTCTTAAAAAATGACAGACTTGAATTTGCAGTTTTGCTTCCCTTATTTCCCTGGACAACCTTCTACTTCAGATACCCAATATAGGTAGATAATACTACTRATCCTTCAAGAAAAATAATTCTCTGCACAGCCTTAGTACGACATGGAGTTTTATTATTCCTTTTATGTAATGTATTATATAGTTATATACAATATATAATTATRTTATATTATATAAAATATATCAAGAGTAATTTGATTTCTAAAGCAGATGTGTATTAAGTAGATACAATTGGGTTTTTTCTCTGAAGAAATTGATTTTTTTTAGCTAAGTAGATAGGTGAATCCAATAGCTGTTGTACAGTGTATCACAAGCTTACTTAAAATACCTGAATCATAGAGAAAAACATATCCACTTTTTTTTTTAAATTTAACTAACTCAAATAGAAATCCTTGAAAATATCAGTTCAGTCCTGCAGAAAGTTTCACTGAAAGACAAATCTAAGATACGAAATATCTCCCTTCTCAAAAAATTCCCTTATTTCTGCTTTAATCTTTCATCCAACAATCTTTGTATTCCCGCATGCTAGTATCAACTTAGCAGGACTTTGCTGTGCTTCAATCTAAGATTCAAGGCTGGGGAGATGTTGAATTACCTGACCATTCATATTTCTAACTTGATGGAACATCTCCAGCTATGTTATTGATTGGAGGAAAGGTAAAATAAAAATCTTCAGAGARCCCTAAGCATTAAGACATGATTATGGTGCACTTGCCTTGAGGCCACCTCCACATGTTGTTCCCACCTTTATGGCAATGTGCTCTGACCGTGTCTGAGCAGACACAAATGATTCACTCTGCAGAGACCCTGCTTTTTGCTGCAAGGACAAATAAGATTTGTAGCCAGTTCAGTCTGTGAAGGAGCTCAATATGTCACAGAGATCATTGTCAACACTAATTCACAAGAGAGTCCTTATGTGTTCCCAAAACTCAAATCTCTACAGAGTGYGTGCAGCCACTGCAACCAAACAGCTTGTGCACAGGAAAGCTGCCTGCATCTTCCAAATATTCTCAGAAATGTAATACTCCCTAGTTTTGTCCAGTTGCTCCTACTCTTAAGTTTAAACTGATGCATTCTCACACTAACTTGTAACTTTGTTTGCAAGTTTAGTAGTAAAAGGGATTAAGAAAAAATGAGGGGAAAAAGCAGAAAGATATTTCATGAGCGGAAAGCCTGTACATGGACAAGCTGTCATAGAGGAGACGATATCTGGTGTAAAAAGAAATACCAAAGAGAATTGACGAGGCAGAGAATGTGACTAAATTGGGCAGTACTCGGTTACTTGGTCATGGCTGCAGGCATTTCAGAGGAACATATGAGTAGTAGAGACAAATCTTGTAATGGAGACAGCTGCTCAAAAATTGCAAGATCTAGCTGATTTGATAGCCTAGGACTACGAGTTCCAGAACAGACTATTCAAYCAGTTTTATTTGAAATATTTCCTTTTAACACACAGTTCCTTGCACAGTGCCTTCTGATTCAGATACACAGAATATATAAGCCCCACTGATGTATAAGGCATGCTTTGTCTTCCAGCTGCATTAAACACATGAGGATCCTTTTGGAAAGAAACAAGCACATGGACTTCATTCAAGCCATTCATACACACATACAATGTGATGATGATGCCAGGTGGTTTATAAACGTTAAATTAAAATGCATCAATAGCAATCCAGAGATTTTAAAATCATACCTATTGTGCCCAATCTCAGARAGCAAAACCATTATGGACAGAAAAAAAGGATGATGACTGGAAATAGAGTATCAAGGAGAAAAATCATACTGTTCAAAATTTTGACTACTACTTCGATTTTACTAGGCTATGTGAGATGTTTCTTTTTTGTAGAAGGTCTATGTAATTAGAAAGCAAGAATTGACACCTCTCTTCTTGTTACAGCCTAATAACAAGAGAAGCTGTTAGAAATGAATGTTGTGATGCATCTGCGGATGTGCACAGTTATAGCTGAAAATGTCACAGACCTCTGCTGTGGCTGAGCTAACAAGACCCTCAAGCCACAGACATCTCCTACAGGCTTCCTGAGGAATCCATACTAGTTGTTCATTTTATGTCCCTGTTGACACCAGTAGCCTGCCAATAAAAATTGGCACCATAACAGCACAACCCCTTCTTCCATGGAATTGAGCAATTTTCGTGTCAGAGATCAGGGCTGTTAGACACGCTGCTCTCAACAGCAGAACTGTAGGACCAGAAACAAGACAGATGCCAATATTGGCACTGCTACCTTTATGGAATGCAGATGCCTTTACTTACTGACGAGCTGAATGCCAATTTTGTTTCTGTCACAGCTTTAGTTAAAAAGCAGCTTTAAATGAGAAAACTAAGCAGTCAGATTTAAGCTACCAACTGTCTGTGGCAAATCTAGAAAACTCCATAGGAAGCGCTGACAATGATCCAAAACTTGTGTATCAGGTAACTCTATAAAATGCACTCGCAATATATTCTCCTAAAATTACTTTTACTTCCTTAGTGCTTCTTCATCTGGGAACAATATCTCTCTCTCCAAGCTACATCCTGCCATGCCATATAATCTTCTCACAGATCATTTCTTCAAGGAAAGCAAAAAGTTGTCTTGACCACATTTGGAAATGTATCCCTTGGTGAAATGAGGCCAACAATTTACCCCTCAGCCTGTATCTGGAGGCATATTCATTTGCTTTTGCAAAAGAAAAAGGTATTTGACCTTCATTTGAAATTTGTCTACCAGATTAGTCTACCAACTTCTTTCCAATATKTGTGAGGTTTTAACTTTTTAAGCATGGGCCAGGTATGTTATAGATTTCAGTTTTCACAAATCCAAGAAAACAGAGGTCTCTGTCTTCAAAATGGAAAAAGTGGGTTTGGGGTTTTTTTCTTCTTTCAAAGCTAAGCCTGTTTTATTGGATAGTACAGGGGAAGGAATGTACTTGAAATACCGATCATTATTATTATTATTTAGAGTTTATAAAATAACAATAATATGCAGATCTCATCTCCTTTAATTTTTAACCTCTACATCTTACATTCCAGGCAAATCAGGATTACAAACCCTATTTAATAAACTGAGGCATAGAGTGAGATGATATAACCAAAATTATGGTCAAAGTAGTGAAAAATTTGAAACATCGTCCAGCTCTTTAACAACCTAACTTGACACCACACCTCTAACTACCCTTTTTCATAACATTGCCCAGCACAAATACTAAGGTTCAAAAATTCATCAACACAACAAAGTTTATTTCAAGGCAAGTTTTTCTCTTCCTGTTGGCCACCAGCTACAGCAAATACTACAAGGTCCTCCACAGTCAAATTTTCATTTCTTGGATACAAATGAGCTTGTCTGCCCTAGTGCAATTGAGAGCACCTGAGGGACATGTCTGRCATGTTGACTTGTCTGACATTTACTTAAAGAGAAACTCTGTGAGCAAATACTTCCCTCTTTTTTTTTCTTTTTTTGTTTTTTCAGATGAAACCGTTGGGGCTGCAAGTCTTTATTTGTAGGTGTTGACAAGATCAAACACCAGAAATGAAGACTTGGTATAGATTTCTAGTGACTGGCTTCAACAGAATGCCACAGCTGTGTGAAGGGTTGTGTGTGGTGCTCACCAGCTGTCGGTGTTTTCACCCSTCACATCGCATTTACAGGAAGCCAGCAATTGATGTTGGAGAGCTTCACTTGCTGCTCTGATAACACGGTGCTGTGTTGCACTGGGAAACCGCTGGCTTCACGGCACTTCGCAAAGGTCGTTGCATGGATGGGAAACCAAAGCACACAGAAAAAGTGATTTACCCAGGAAAATCTCAAAGATGCAGAATAAGACGTAATGAAATCCAAAGCTCTTGACTTCCAGGCAAGACCACTAGTCTTCAGGCCTACTGCAAAACTCATTGTGGGAATATGAGTTTACTCACATACGGTATTAACACAAACACAGCTRTTTTTGTTAATGCTTTGAAGCTTTGAGACACTGTAGCACCGTCGATTTTGCTAGCTTCTCTGGTGATGGAATGTTCAAATCAGGTTGCTTCATTCTGCTGAACAGAAAACTAGCAATTTTATGGGTTTTTTTAATATTAGCCTGTATGTCAAAACAACAACTCAATACAGATATCAGCAGTTACAGCAAAGTCAGAAATGGGATATAAGTTTCTCCTAAGTTCTCTGTTCACACAGCTGTGAAAAAACCCCATGTTTTGGAAACAAAGGCTCTTTTTGCACTGAAAGGAAAGTTTACAAAAGCTATATCAACTGACTTCAGAAACCCAGAACACTGTTTTGAGTCATGGCATATAAACAGAGCAATGTATGACAAGGCTCAAGGTGATCTGAAGACATGGATCAAGTATACTAAAGTCCAAAGGAGGAAAAAAAGAATCAAAAGAGAACACAGCTTCCAAGGCAATACTTAAGTTGATGTTAAACAACTTGTTTTGGGGAGTTTATGATACAGTTAAAAATTGTGTGTGCAAAATGGCTTTTTAGCTCCAAATTTTAGTGCACACCACTTCTGATTCATTCACAGATGTCATATAACACATGATGTATGTTGCAATATTGACCTAATACTGTGCATTTAACCACATTTTCAAGAATCATAAAAATTACTAACTACCTCAAATTTGTTCCTTAAAGGGATTTACTTCTTTCTATGCATGCCTGCTTTCTCCTCTCAGTACTGCTCATATTCAAAAAAATTCTGGTTCCAGCAAAACATGTGTTTACATTAAAAAAATTAGATTTTTTTTTTAATCATACAGTCATGAACAAACTTTTTAGGCCAAAACCAGAAGGGTTAGAAGGGGGATTATGGCCAGACAGACATAGCCTAGTCACCTCCAGAAGCATGGAACTGGATGAACATTTGTTGTGATCTAGCATGGCAATTCATATGGCCCTCAGTTAAGATAATTGCAGTGTTGACAGACATACCTGAATAAAGCAATTTCAGCACATTTTTACTTGTGCTGTGCTATTAGACAGGGTGCACATATTAGCACCTCACTCGGTCCAATGATTCTTCATGTAGACTTTTAGACCTCCCACTCACCGTTACAGATTAGTGGGTGGGTTTTTTTCCAGATCCTGGGACTGTTCTTTTATCTTTGAACACTGTCTGTTCACATCCTTTCTCAAAAGCTATTAACAGTCTTTTACTTCTGAGCTCTATTCAATGGGGAACATTAACATTTGAATTGACTTCTTTTGCTGTGGGCAACATTCTGTGTATTCAAGGGTCAGAAGCTATCTGGGCAAAGATTACAATAATTTTCCTGTTTTATCTTACTGATATGAACGTAACCACACACAGAGAGGTCACGTTCAATTTTCGCCCTTTACTTGCAAAATTTGGGAAAAGTTTGCAGTCATTTTTAAAAAAAACCTTATTTCATTAGAGATATTTATTTCTTCCTACTTTTTGAATTCTAAAAGGTGTGGGAAATGTACGAGTTGGTTGTAGTGAAAAACAGCATAAGGTAACATGGTCAGCACCTTGTGTTCATGCCAGCTTGATAAGATGAAATAAATGTTGTCCAGTGAATATGAGACAAGGGTATGAAGATCATATTGCTGGCAGCCTAGCAGTGTGGCAGTAGGAAGGTTAATTAAGGGTAGAACTTATTGTGACTTGCTCCAAGAAAAATTATTCCCTCAATGATGTTGGACAGCTGTAGGACTGGTATCCAAGGTATATCTGAAGAATTCTTTTTCTTTTTTTTTTTTTAGGATTACTCTCCCATATTGCTTATTCTTTTTCTTGCGTTTTTGAAATTACATATAAACCCATAAAACTAACAAGGTAACATAAAGTTTCTTAGATATGCAATATTTCCTAGACTTGTCTTCTTAAAAATATTCAGCTTCTCAAGGGTAAAGGAATGAAATATTCTGTTTAATGATTCACCGAGTATTTTTCCAAAACAGGAGGGAGAAGGGCTACAGACTGTTTTCAGTTTTCATTTCAGTGCCCAGACTCTAACATTGAGAAGAACCAGTGAAGTGAAATTTTTCAGAGAAGACTGCTAACCAGAACACCAAGCTGTCTCATTCACTGTCCTGGGATTACTGCTGCACTTCAACTCTCTTATGCCTAGCAAACTCAACACATTCTTCCAGGTAATACCTCAGTGGAATGGCAATTTTTTTCATTAGAAAAGCTTTCTGATTCTGAGTAAATAATTTGAAATAGAGTTCCCARTAAAAGAAACACTGGTTTAGTCAGTTATGATGATTTGCTTGGAGTTACTGGGGATGACAGCCTTACCTTTGTGCAATGGTAAACATGTTCTTTGCTGCTCAGCTGAGGCATTTACAGCTTACCTAGTTCTTGGGGGGGACATGTTTGAAGCAGACCACATACTTTAGGTGTAAGAGTAACACAGCAAATGCACAAAGTTCCTGAAAACATCCCCCCATGGACCTGCTTCTGTATTCCGCCAAAACATTTATACATGGTGGGTAGAGGGAATTACACTGAAGTTAGGAAGTAACACTGGCATCAAGTCAGTATAAAAGAGAGAATTAGGGTGCTTATCTCTGGCAAAGACTGCAGCATTTTGTAGTTTCTTTTTCAGCTGCTTTGCTTCTTCTGTGTATGTGAGATTAGACACGGGATTAACTGAGCTTCTGAAAAAATTAAAGGAACATATCTGCAGGTCTGAGAGAGCGCAGTAATGCTAGAAAATGCTGAAAACACTTTATTAGTTATATTGCCAAGATTACCATTGTCACATACCATGTCCCCAATCCATGCAGTTCTTTGTGTCTACAAAAGTTGCCAAGGTCTGACCTTAGATATACATGTTGTCTTTTGATACTGAAGAGCAGAACGAGTCCCTTCAGGGAAAGGATTCTTCATTCTGCTTAGAATCATTCTGTCATAGGAGATAATATTTGTCATGAAGGGTTCATCTAATTTAGTGCATTTCAACAGAGCTAATTTAGAGGGCTATAATTTAGGAACTAGTATTATCTTGCTGGTTTATACCTTTTAAGAGTACACAATACATGTGGGATAATTTCTCTCTGACTTCACCATGCATCTTGCTACAGTAAGAAGGATTTGTCTCACATACCACACAGTGCTCTTTTTCTGGGTATTATTTGTTTTGCTGCTTTCAGCTTAGTACAGTGTTCCTTTGTAAACGATACAAAACACACAGGCAAGCTCATTACAGGTACTCATTGTCCTAGATAGGCACAGAAATTTTACAGCCCATTTGCCAATGCTTTAAAAAAACCCCACTATTTTCTTTTGGGTTTAGTTCAATTCCATTTTACTGCCTTCACTTCTTTTTTCAGTATTTTGATGGACTTAAACATTTACTAACTGCTACAAGAAAAATAGAGGTTGAAATATATGGAGAACCATCCTGACACAGACATCCACAGGAGTGAAAAGTCTATATTTATATGCCCACACACTGTCATTCCCAGGCTGTTCTGAGAGCTGCTTAGCGATAGCTGAGATTCTGGGCCAGCCACTTTTGTAATAATTTTTTTCACTCTTTCTATTGTTGTAAGTGAAAAAAAATGGCAGTCCTCCAGTGACCAAATTAAGAACAACTCAACTGTATTTTGTCCAAAGCTATTCATTCATACAAGCAGTATTATAAAATGTTCTAATTAAATGCAAGGCAGCATATTATATATCATCTTTCTAATTTCAGAGAAGGGCTCACCATACAATTATTAACAAACTAAAATAAAATATTTTAAAAGCTTTGCAGTCAAATCCATTTGTGGCTACACTTTTATGAATAGTTCTTTGTTTTCTTTAGTACTGCATGATGAAATTCAATCTTGCCATTTTTATTCCTGACGAGACAAGAGGCATAAGGTGTTAGCAGCAAAACATGATAAGCCATGTTACCTTCAGTGTATCATTGCTGCCAGAAATGCAAGGCCTTTCATGTGCAAGTTCAGAGACTGACACTGTGATGTCTCGGCAGACAGGGAACTTAGTGTCACGGGGATTTTCCTTCACCTTACCGGGAAGAATGAATTCAATTATTTTATCTTGTATGTCTAGCAATTGCCCCACTTTGCCAGCACAGAGGACTGACCTTTGTGTCACCTTCAGGTGATGTTTCTGATAGAAACATGGGCTCCAGCAAGAGAACTGATTGACGACAGCAGCATTAGCAGCTGTGGTCTGGAGCAGCTACCGACAAGGTTTGGAGCTCTAGCTATTGAAGAACAGGACCTGCTTTTGATATGCAATGTTTTTGTTCTTTTCAGGGCTGATATTTGTGATCAGAAAATATCAGGAACTTGGATATTTCTGTTATGGTTTCTCCTTATTCCCCTAAAATGCACGCAGGACCTTTTCTCAGCACACGCTATTATCCTCACAAGTATGTTCTCCAGCAGTGGACCYCACTGACCCCAGCTGTTGTCAAAATCATCAAAGAGGCAAGAGTTCATAGGGGAATTAAAATTTGGACCCTAACAAAACTTAGGTGACATTTTGCGTCCTACTCCACAATAATAAACCAGCCGAAGYTGAATCTGTCTCCTTGATGTGCAAACCACATTTATAAAATTTTAGGCCTGCCTTCTCTAAGAGAAATAAAGGCTTCATGACTGCAGGAATACAGGGATCTGCATGCTAGGAGACATTTTTTGCAATAAATTATTACAAAGAATTCCTTTGTTTTGTTATTTCTGTCCTTCATCATGGAAATATCTTATTTCTGTAAGTATCACACCTCATCAGTTCTGACACAGTCAGTCCATAAATCTGTAAAATATAGAGGCATTTATTTACCATCTAGTTTGGACTGTTAGTCATCTGCCTTTGCTGCTTTTTTTTTTTTCAAATAAAAATGCTCTAGCAACCACAGAAATAGTGAATTACCGTTTGGCTATAGACATGATGGGTAGGCAGAGACTACAGCACTGAGACTGCATGCTTTGTGAACACATCATACACATTATATTAGACCATGCTATATCTGCAAACTTTTTCATAAAAACATTTACCTGAAGTTTTCAAGTGAATTTTTTCTGAATCAATCACCCTATACCCTGATAATGGCACTGTGCAGGGAGATGATTTATTTACATACTAAAAAGGTCAATGTTGAAAAAATCTGTATTAACGGTGGATAATCATTGCATTCAAGTGAGACATAAAACTGTATGAACCCAGAAATTCATTTTGCCTTTTTACCTCTATGTTCACAGGCTTGAGACATCTTTGTGGAGACATAATGCAGTATTTCAGGATAAGTCAAGCAATTGGCAAGCATGTTCATAATATAAACCTTTCTGATTACTAATAGGAACAAAAAATAATGGAGCGACCAACATAAAATATGATTTATATCCATCATCTAAAATATGTAATTATATCAAGGGTGTGTTACATTTGCATAATAGCTGCCTTTTATTTTCAGATCCAGTTAACAGGATTTAAGCCCTCATAATAGGCTTTGAATTACATTATTAGTTTATTTAATTTACTGTATGAAATAATGCAACTAGAATACAGACTGCTAAATATATTATAAGTTTGCATTCAAGTGTGATTATCCAAAATATTAAGGATTAATTCCTCTTCTAGTGTAAATTGACATAACTCCCTGTACTTGATGTGATTTTCCCCTGCTAATTAAAGTATAAATGCATCCATGTTGTTTCTGTCAGCTGAAGTTATGAACTCTGTAGGGCTGATGCATCTCTGACATATTTTTCTGCTATATCATGGTCTGATTGACCAGCTGTGGTAAAAGACACAAAGATTGGGATTCAAAAGGAGATCTAGACTACTACTGCTACTTTCATGAAAATTATCTAGTCCTTTTTTTAACCTCTATCCTACAGCTTCTGTATTTGCCACATCTCATAAAACATATGGACTTCACTTAAAATTGTTTAAGAGATAATTGCTGTGGTTTTGCTATTTCCTCTCTGATTTCCTTCTCTGATTCTCACATGGTCTCTCTCCTGCCTAATAATTCTTTCTACTCTCAAGAATTCCAATGTAATTACTTCTTATTACATCAAGCGTTTTCTTGTTTCTATGATAATTTCCTTTATTTAAAAATTCTGTTTCTGCAGAGATTAGAGTATTCATCAGTTAATTTCAAGCAGAGTCCTATATGGCATACTACTACTGATATTAAAAAAATAATCTTCCATATATTTTTGGAGAAAATACCAACTAGAGAACAATCTTTTGCTGGGATAGGCCACAAGGAAGTGAAATACACTCTCCAGCCCTGTTTTCTTTTCCAGAATTTCCTTCCTGAAGGAACACAGACATCTGCCTTCCTGACAGCCCTGACAGAGCCCCATTCTTCCTCAGACCACTCCTGTGTTTGCTTAGGACTCAGACAAGCAGAGTAGATGTATTATTGTTTACCTCCTGTAGTAGCAGGGAGAAGAACCACATAAATACAAAAATGAACCTTAAAAAACCCAACAAAATTATGCTGGACAATTTAGCGTTTCCTGAGGCTGTACAAAATATACCACAAAATCCCTGTTTGCTATAATGTTTTTAATTAAGGTTTTCTGTCATGGATAGGATTTTTGGTTTGCTGTCAAAAACAATCCTCCCTGTGCCACTACTCAGTGGGATGAT
The DNA here is from genome assembly GCA_003713295.1 of Parotia lawesii. NCBI lineage: Eukaryota > Metazoa > Chordata > Aves > Passeriformes > Paradisaeidae > Parotia > Parotia lawesii. The sequence continues at coordinate 300,948 of RAHM01000176.1, read as the reverse complement.
TATCAAATATGTTAATAATAACAATAACAGAGGCCATTCCAGCCATTAGATAATGCCAATAACTTTAAGACTGACTCTGAAGGAAGAGAGCAGGAGCATTTCAAACGAGCCAGGGAAGACTGCCACTAGGTAATTTACTGATACATTTTTCCTTCTTACACCATTTCCAAGTTCCTGTCACTTTCGCAACATCCAAATCAGATCTGCTTGCAGAATCAGGTGAATTCAAGGACAGGCTAAAGACCAAAACACCTTGTTTCACCAAGTGAAGTGATTAAAGATCCCTGTTAAAGATTCCAACAATGACAGCTGATGCTTTATGAAAGCACAGAACCTATCACCACCAAAGGCCTGAGCCGATCCTGTGCCTCCTCCACTCACACCAGTGGACTCATCTCATTCACTCAGCTCCTCAAGTATGAGAAGTAAAGCCCATAATGTTTTTAATGTTATATTTGGTCCTTTTAATTCTGTCCAGTAAATCCCTTACCTCCCTTTTCCAGGAATGACATCTGTATGCAAGAGTTCACACAGAGATAATGGTCCTGGGGAGAGTTGTTTGCAGAATATGTAGTTCTTCAGTTCTATATTGCTTAATAGACTTTAAAAAAAAAAATAGGGTCTACAGGACCTATAATACTTTTTTTCAGTAGCAATAAATTACATGTCACCGGGGCAATTTGAATTGGAATTGTTGTACCTAGTTTTACCAAAATTTTCTTTTAAGTAATGTATGCTGTGCAATGAAAAACCAAAGACCAAATCTTGCTGGAGATATTGTCCTACTAACCCTGATTTTCACCACTTTGCATATGCAATCCTCTGAGTCTTACCCACCCATAGAATGATATAGGTTCCAATGGTCCTCTGGGTTTCAACTGATCCACACAGTGCTCARACCTGAGCCACTTTAGAGGAATCAGGGACTTTTTCATTACAGTCAAGAATATCTCCAAAGATAGAGATATTAGAAGTCTGTGGGATATATKGTACAATATCTGATGAATGTCACAGTGAAAAAACTTCTCTTAACATCTAATCAAAATTTCCCCTTGTCCTTTTACTGTCCACTTCTAAAAAAATGATAAATCACTCGGGACATAAATAATTTTACTTACGCATGTGTTTTTCATTTTCACATGCAAAGTGGTTTAAATTAAATGAATTATGTGGTCTGCCATTTGAAGTCTTCCTTTAGTTTTCTTTACATTCATAATGAAGGTTCAGAGGGGACTTATTTAAAAGTTGCAGTGTTTTGAGATCCTCTATCATTTTCAATGCTGGGGTTGTTCTAAACTCACTGGRGTTATTAATTCTGTATTTCCTTCACAGTTCCTTTAGAACTAGAAAGTAGGGGAGTTTTTATGATATTACTGGCTCATATACTTCTCTATAAGGAAATTTTGAGCAATGACTTTGAAAAAGTTCTTTAATTTAAATCAGCTTCCTTAATCATACTGAAGAGATCCTGGTTTTCAATGTCATCCATTGTTTTAATATACTGGTATTCACACTCAAGCACATATTTAAAGAGAGGCGAACAAAAGTTCAGTAACATGGAAATTTTCAAATAGAGTTTCTTCTAAAGTAATGAGATATAACAGTGTAAATTTCACATTTTACAGGAAGGAACAGCAATTCATGCACACATTTACAGTAACTGGTGCTGAAATTATTGTGGGCAAGTTGCAGAGACCTGTACTGACAAGACAATCTCCCAGATCCGACACTAGGCTGGGCTCCACAARCCTGATTTGGATACAGTGGTTTCCATGTGAAAAGTTGGCCACCTTTGACTGAGTTTTGCACCATGGAGGACAAAAAGGGTGGAAGTGCTGAAACACATGGGTACCCTCCAGTAATAAGGGAGGGATGACTGGAAGCCCCTCTGGATGGGAAGGGCTGGGGACCATACTTCCTCCTTCAGTGAACGTTCTCAGTGCCTGGCACCACACAAAAGGTGGGTGCAAAATATCACACCACCATGGCCCTGACACACAGCCAGCCCTGCCTGTCCCTGCTCACCCCTCCCGTGTTATCCCCACCCTGCCACAGGCCAGGACCACATTTCTGCCCCCCAGGGCTGGTGTTGCCCCTGCAACACCACTGCAGGGCCAGTGTCCATGCCTGGCCATGGGACACCCCAAACTCAGTCCACGTGTTTCCAGGGAGGTGACTGAAGCCTGGGGTTGGGACTGCCCCAGGGTCTTATATCTGCCCTGCTCCTGGCCTTGCTGGTGRGACAGGCACTGGCTGCCAGACCCTGCCCTGACAGACTCCATGGGGGCTGGACAYACGCATTTCAAATGAAAGCAGTTGTGCAAAAACACCTAATCCTGAAGTACAGGGCTAATCTAAGTCTCTCAAAGGTGCCCAAACCATGAGGGTAGAGCCTCTCAAAACCCTTTCCTAGCCACAGGATCTCTTGGCTCAGTTCAGTGCCTGTTGTAGATCCCAGGTTTTCGTACAGGAGTGGATGGTGAGTGATGTTGTCAATTCTTCTCCTGGGGCTGGGCACCTGCCTTTTGGCTTTGCAACACCAGCAGTCTTAGAGTCTTGAGACCTTTTGTTTTTCCAGTCTACACTTCAGTCCCAAAGCTGTCTTTTGATCTATCTCTTACAGAGGAGTTACTTTGCAAGGGAAATTTTAGAAGTCCAGAGGGGTCTACTTTATTCTTTCTACTGATTGCAATAAAGACCAAAATTGAATGAGTAGGAGGCAATACCAAATGAGGGAAATGGATTTCATCACCCTTAGGCTATTTCAACTAACACTCTTCTTTACACTAGGATCCTCTGGGCATTGTAAGAAGCCAATAGTTTTTAAATGCAAAGTTGGTAATCATTAGCAAGAAACATAAGAATCTCTTTCCAGCTGGGAGAGAAACTGATGGTGAAGCAGACAGGCCTGGAGGTGAAGAAAGCAGACAGGGGTTAGGAAAGGCTGTCTTTTKTATGCCTTCTCCAGGAAAGGATTGAACAGAATGCTGCTACTTACACAAAAGCAAATATCACCACAATATTTAAGAGCCACTCAGTGAGATCTGCCAGAGGAAAGAATTTATAGGGCATAAAGTAGAAGAATATTCACAGATCCTTATGTACTTCTGCCTATGATGTAAACTCCACAGCAGGATTTCAGGTTGATGGTTTCATTCAGACATAAAACTAAAAACATTCTAATCTTATTTTGTACTGTTTCAGTGCCAGTATGGATCTACCCACTGTAATTGTATTATAATATGGCAAGTAGTATGTTCCAGTGTGGTTTTAGCCAAGAGAAGGGGCATATCTGAAAAGATGTGTATACACTGCAGTTACTTGAAATTGTGCAGACATAACCAAGTTGCCTTTAAACTAGATTGTTTCAGTAGTCAGCTCACCCTAAAATTTCTTAAAAGCATTACCAGCATTGATTCTGTCATCCCAAGAAGAGCCGTCTGCGCAGGGCTCTTCAGACATATRAAGGAGAGAAGAGTAAAGGAAAAGTGTTCTGTGCTCAGCAGTAAAATTTCCTCTCCTGCTACTGACAAGAGGGTGAAAAATTGGGTACAAGGACCTGTGTTTCTAGGGTAATGGCAATACCCTGAGCAACAGCCACCACCAGGGCTGCCTGACCTGATAGACACTCCCACCACTAGTTTTACCATGGATCATGGGGACTTCAATTTACTCACTTTTGCTGCTCTGAAGCGTCTTAGTGCCTGAATGCTATTAGGCCAGTGCCCTGTGTTCCAATGTTAGCAGCTCATAGAAGAGTCTGCACCTGCGTTAACACTTTGTGCCTAAAAATCTRCCACAGACTTTTAGACAGGGAAAATCATCACACTCTGAGAACTGGGGAAAAGTAGACTGAACTCTTTTCCTGCTTTCTCTTGAACTTGTCTTGACCCGCCCCTCACAGCACTACTTTCTTGCTCTATCACAATTTGGACCAAGCAATGTAAACTGTAAGATCTAACCTTTGTAAGTTATTCTTGAATTCTTCATCTGTTCTGCAAAGGATCAATGAAGTCACCGGCTGAGATCTTGTCCTTGATGGCAAATACATGTTGTGAACCCTGCCTTTACCATGTAACATGCTGCAAATATTAAACTTATTTTCTGCAAGTCCRTGTACAGAAGTATAATGAAGATACACTTGAAATGGTGCAAATACCACCACYGTTCCCAATGCAACTCCTGTACATGCATGCAGCTTGTGATGGTATCTTTTCAATGCATGTTAGGCTTAAGCATTTGGGATAAACCTGACTGAAGTATGGCTATCTACAAAAGCAAATTGAGAGAAGAAATACAAAACACATAAAACCATGTCAGTGAGGGAAGCAAGTGCCAATTTTGCCCTGAGCATGTAATATAATCAGTACTTACATGTGAAAAATGGCATTTAGCAAARTCCTTTTGCAAGAAACTCATCAAGGAAGCATATGCTGATAATAAAATCTATGGCTCATCCAACTCAGAGATTTGCATTGTCACAAGAACCAGGGTATTCAGTACATGTTGTGGTCACTTGAGGAAACCAATTGTGAATCACTGTCCTCTTCAGAATATATGTTCTGTGGCAAATACAACAGGGTTTCTCTTTGATGCATGTAGACTTTTACAATGTCAAGTATTTGGATCATCTCAGTTATAACCTGAACATCATGGTTTGTCAAGGCCTAGGCCAAGGCTGGGATGTTATGCATGACATCAAACTCTACCCTCTGTCTCTAGCAAGYGAGGTGATGTTCACTACTTTGTCGTGCAATGAGGCTTCAGTGTACTCACACTGACACTTGTTCAGACTGCCTACATCTACCACAGGCCTGCTGATACTGCCAGGGTGCAGGGGCACCACAGGACACGGCACACATTTGGTAGATGCAGGACTGGCATGCCAACTGTTTCTCATTAGCACCTTCTCCTCCAGACCTCACTCCTGCAAAGGCACCAGGAACAACATTGCACACTGCTCCCGGTCCTGTCCCTAGGATCCTTCCACACAAGTTGCTTTTCCATGTTTGATTCCCTCCCAAGCATCAGTGGCTCATCCTATATCTGCTAAAATGCTTTATTAACCCTATCATGAACTAGCCACTTCTAAATCCTAAACATTAAACCAGCACTTGGCCCTAATCAAATTAACATCAAATGTTCAAATTTAAAACAACTTAGAGTGCCAATGGCTGACTCTCTCCCAAACTTCGGTTCCATAACACTTACCTTGAGGTAACACCATTTACTCAAACTAGACCCTCCCCTCCCATATAAGTTTTCTATAGGCACCAGTGTAGGTCATCCAGGTACGACAAACGTAACAAGTTAGAGGGGGCTGTAGGTCCACAGTTGGCTGACAACAACCGGAATGAGATTTAGGTGTCCTGAATTGTATTTGTATTCAYRAATKAACTACACTCACATGCCTATAACAACACGTCCAGGCAGCCCTTTTAGTACCCTTAATTTTCCTTGGGCAAGGTTTAGATCCAGTGACTGTAATAGCCAAGACAAAATACAGTTGTTTTTAATGACAAGTCACCTGACCAAGCCTCTGCTTCAGCCATCTGTGCATATTTCACTTAATCCCACTTCCAGAATTAAACTACTTAGAGACACTAAAAGCCATAGGAGAGTGCATCAAAAAGCAGTAGAACTCAAAACACATAGAAGGAGAGAAATTCATGTTTAGCACTTTGGCGAGTGTTTAGAGTTTGAAAAATACTAATGCTGAAGCTTATAGCAGAGAAAAATTCTTCATTCTTTTTGGGCTTCAGGCCAAAAAATCACATGTATTTAGTGTGAAAGTACTACATTTACCATTTTAAGTTCTATTCTCATCTTAATTCAAAACCACTTATGAGAAAATAAATTTTATCAGTGAAGATGTAAAAATCATAATATCCCGCTTAGAAAGTATACTAAGTGTTAAAAGAAACATTCACTATATACTTTGATGGGTTAGCCCCATTGGTCTGCCTCAGCCTTTCCAACTATGAAGATGTTAACATGAAATTTACTCTTGAAAACTCTTGAAGACCTACGCAAGAGAGCTGTGTGAGTTCAAATGCTGGGGACGGTGCTAACTTACAGCAAATACCGGTTCATTCAGTGGTGAAGTGAGGCAAATTGAAACGAACAGTTTGGAAAGTCCTATTAGCCATACRACTATACCAACAAGCAGCTAATACCATAATTTTTAAGGAATTGAAGAATTTCTTAAAACATCAGTCCTACTAGCCAAGTCTGTAGAGTTTTTTTGAATTCTGGCTTTCACCAAAACTTACCTATATACCTGAATGTCTATGGCTCACTTGACTGTTAGCTTCACTACCTTTCCCAGCGGTAACAGTTGGCCTTGTCTCTCTCTCTCTCCCTTCTAGAAGTCAATGTGGAACGATATCATCAAATCATTATGGCTGCAGCACTTCTCATCTTTAGCGAACAGTGTTTAAGTATTGTAGTACAGTGGGAATGCCCTATTGATCTAGGGTATGTTTAGTGTGTAGAGAGTGGATAGGTCCCTGAGGGCTTCTGCCTGCACTCACCCTTGCTTTGGGAGGTCCCAGGAGCACTGTGCAGAAACCTCTGCTTCCCCTGGGTCTCAGCACCATCGAGCTGGGACTTTATGGCAGCACACACGAGCCACTACCCCCTGCACAAGCACAACCCATTCAGTGTTCTCAGCCCCTTGGGAAACACAGACATGTTTGGTAGCATGCACTGGCTGGTGTGGCACCTCAGCAGGATTCCACGGAGCTGGGTCACTGCTGCTCTCAGTGCGGTCTTGTGTTGTCTACCTGTGTATTCCACTTGTAGCCATATGCTAAAACATTATATCATTCTATTACAGGTCAGAGAAGGTGTTCATGAAAGGGTAAGTATGGACATCTCTATAAGCAAATTTTAGCCTTGGCCTTCTAAAACCTGTTCCTCAGGCCGTCAATCTCTACTTGTTTAGTAACTTTCCTCACAACCCGGTATGCTGTATTTTTGTGGTGATTTTCCTTTGCACAGCTAAAAAAACCCCTCACAGATAATTTTCCACGTGTAAAAAGAACACAGATACAGTTTTTCCACAGTTAATATAAACACTATCCTTTTGTGAATTCAGGCTTAAAGTATTTTGATAGGCAGATAAATAAGGACTTTCACTACAGTGTCTTGTTCCCAGGTGGGTGGTATTTTCTGTAGTGTTATTACCACCCGTATAAATAGCAGCACTACTGCTGGTGTAATTTGGACTGCTGTGGATGTATACACTCAAAGCACAATTAGATAGTTCTAGTTGTTCACCTATAAAATGATAACTGCAGTCACCTGGCATTTGGTAAATATATTCAGCAACCTCAGTGCTCCAGAACATCTCCCTAATTTGCTGCAAATAAAGAACACTGAATAAAGCCTGGCATCCCTTGTGCAGCTAGCAGAAGGGGGAATACAGCACGTTCAGACATCAAGGTGCTTCTGCTGCAGATAACCACTAACAATTTTTATTACGTAAGCTTTTAGGCTTGAACAAGAGCACTCCTACAGCATTGTGTTTCTCTGATGAAATTAGGGATTTGCTATGTACCCTAACAAATATACAGATACAGAATGAAAATATATTTACAGTGCTGTAGCACTCTTTAGTCTGAATATCCACTAGGAAATATAAAATTAGGTTTGGCTTGGTTTGGTTGGTGCCCGTTGTTACATAATTAAACCCTTATGTCAGTATTTGTAAGGAAAATCATTCAAGAATATTTAATGTTGTAGTCCATAAACATGAGCACTGTAGACTATAAAGGGAAATGTATTCTTACCTAGAGGTGTATTCTTAAAAGACCTGTGTGATGTTTCAGAAAGGTCCAAATAAACAAAGAGGTATGTCCTTAAATCTCTGAAGAAGTAACACTGCAGCAGTAATAAACTGTGATGCAGCATCACAGTAGTCTTTAGCTATAAAATGTCATTAAGGAATGAAATTCTTGATTTTCTATTTTTTTCCCATGCATCCCTTCAAGGGCAGCAAAATCTTTCTGCCACAAATGCACTAGGAGCAGCTAGGAGCATTAAAAGCAGCTAAATTTCAGTTCTTCATTTAGAGAACCCAATCCAGTAATGTTATGGGATGTATTTACATTATATGTCAACTCTCAACTTCTATTTCTCCCTCCTCTTTCAAGTTTATTGATTTATCACTGCAGAATATGATAATTTCATCAGAGGCATTGCCTTCCCTGATGGCTCTTTTCTTCACCAACTAAAGTAGAATATGTGGGATGCAATTCTAGTGTGCTGTTGAAAAGAGTAATTTGTTTCTGAGATTTAAATAATAATGCCTCCTTTGATTGAGCAAAATACATTTTCAGATTTATATCCAGTCAATAAATTCCCCCAAAAGCGACATTTTAACTGATTACAATTCTACAACCTTGATACCACAGTGGATATTAATACTTAAAATTAAGAGGCTTGATTTCCATCTCTTCATCATGCTTACAAGTTTACTGAACTAATTAAAAATATATTAAAATTAATGAAACTTTGAAAGTGATTAAAGTGGTTTCACACCAGGAGAAAGACACTTGAAACATTAATTCTGCCTGTGTGTTTACATCGACCATGATTGAGAGTGTTCATAATTCAGCATTTCCATTAAGGAACAACAATTCATTTTCTCCTTTTTAGAAATGCAACTCTTAAATTTACAGCATTTTATTTTCTGTTCTAATTGTAAATATAAATTTGGTGTAGATTTAACAAAATACAATTTGTCAGAGGACAAATCCAAACAGGAGCTCTTCCACTACCTTTAGAGGATTGAGTTGCACCCTATGACACTGGCAGGTAGAAATAAAAGGTGAACCACATTTTTCTTCTTTTAGCTAGGCCTATGAAAGTGACATAACAATAGTATTACAATATTTTAAGTACCTCCTCTGACTCCTGTTTTTACATTGTTTTCAAATGTAGTTGGAATAGAAAAAAATTAATGCATGTAACAAATTTAATTTGATTCTGTCCTTAAGCAATCTGGAAATAGAAATTATTAAATAGATAATCTAAGTGAGGGAATTCCTTTTCCCCTCCACTATCTAGTTACACTAGTCATTATCTCACATTGTTACTTTCCAATGGAACTGATTTCTAAAGTAGTTACTTGGAGAAATATTTGCAATATTGCCAAGGAAAGAAGATTCCGTGAGTGACATGTTTTAGCTGGCCTGCTCTAGTCTAAATATCTGTTCTTTTTCAGAGGTAGCAAATCCTCTCTTTTCATAAGAAACAAGACATTTCTGTACCAATACCAAAATTCTTCAAATGGAATTATAAATGCATTATTGTACCACCTGCATTTCTATGTGTAAATATTTTAAAAGGTTAATTCCCAGACATTTTCTCCTTCTGCATCTAAATGAGTATAGAATCATGGAATCATAGAATGGTTTGGGTTGGAAGGGTCTTTAAAGATCATCTGATTCTAAGCCCATGCCACAGGCAGGAACACCTTTCACTACACCAGGTTACTCAGACCACACCCAACCAGGCATGTAACAAGGAGGAAATTGACAACGGAATATTATAGGAAAATAAAATTTAGACAAAAAGAGGAAACCCCCTTTTTACAAAGCCAGAATCACTTTCTTTAAATCCACAGCAAGAATCAAAGAACACATAGATGCAGTAATTCCTGAGTGTATTTGGAGAATCCTTGCTTAATCCAGTGTCAGGCAAGAATTTCAGAAGTAAAGAGGCAATTAGAGAGGAGGGAGGGAGACACGAAACATGAGAGACTAACACACAGTAAAGTACATGGGTTTGCTTCAGTCTCATGCCCTGAGGTGATGCTCGAGAAAACATTTGTTACATTTGTTGAAGTTTCATTTTGACTGGCTTTTATTTATATTCCACTTTGTAAGAATAAATAGCCTTAAAATACCTAAATACTAAATACATAAAGCTGCCAGCAATTATTTATGTGAACACAGGCAGGGATTGGGACTTTGCAGAAGAGAATTGCAAAGTATTTATTAGTCACAATCTCCTACATCAAGACCTACCTTAACTAAAACATATATTATTCAAGAAGCCCAAGCTAATGAAAATTTTGGTTTATAATCTAGTCCATTTTAATAATTCAGTATGAACTAGTCCAACATTATGTAAAATTTAATTTGAAACTCTTTTAGCCACGAAAGCCATCTCTTGCACACTGCATTGAATTACCTGACTGGTTTCTAAAAAGTGACTCATGCATGTCTATTACTTATAATTTTTCCAACATACTGTATCTACTGAAGGGTTCTTCACTCTTTTTCTGCCAAGCGTATTGCTACATATATACCTTTACATAGAAATTAATGAAAAATTGTCCTTCGTTGTAAACCATTAAGATCCCCTTATTTAAATATAACTTTTTAGTAGGTTAATGGGAAAATAGTCTACATGTTGGTTTAAATACATTGTAAAGATAATAGTTATTAGTATTTGTTAAAGCTATTTGGTTCATCACAGAGACAATACACCAGGATAAAGAACAAAAACATGCACTAAGTAGAAGGGAAATCTCCCTAGGATGTATATTAATATCATTAGCACGTATGAAAAACTGAGAATGTTGTGTTGACAAATATTCAAGCTGATTCAAGAATCACAGCAAGAGAAAGTGCCTTCTTTCACCTTGCAGTTTTTGAATTGGCACAGGCTGCGCAATGAAAAATATGGTGGAGGGAAGGGTTTTAAATAGCTTCACAGTTTGCTTGCATGGAAAGCCTCACTAGTAGAACRTGATTAAAATCTGTGATAATGGAGTCAAGCACAGCATTTACTAAATCACTTTGTCTAGGCATTTGGCCATCAGCAGTAAATAGACATGAAGAGCAGCATTGGATGCTCTATTGGCATATGAAGAACCCTATTGGATAATGAAGAAAACAAGATACTAAAAAGGAGAAAGAAAAGCAGATGATGCTTTTGAAAGAGTATAATAAAACTGATATAAGAGGAAAAAAAGAGAGAGAGAGAGAGAGAAAGAAAGAGAGAAAAAGAAAGAGAAAGAGAGAAAGAAAGAGAGAAAAAGAAAGTAAAAGAAAGAAAGAAAGAAAGAAAGAAAGAAAGAAAGAAAGAAAGAAAGAAAGAAAGAAAGAGAAAGAAAAATTAAAATAGGTGTAAGACGAATAGATGTGGATTTGATCTCTAGACTACTACAGGAAAGGTGTTTGAAATCACCCAGTATTACATTCAGAAAAGTCAAACCTAAAGAAGACTTCATACCAAATTTGAAAATCAAGTGAAAAAAGGAAATAAAAAGGGTCTGAGTTGACAATCAGGTGTGGAAGATAAAATATCAGAAAATATTAGGAGGAGCATTTAGCTGGAGTCTCTAGTCATCTAGAAATAAATGTTACCTAAGTTAAGCTATGTGGCCAAGCTCTCATAGTCAGTGAAATGTATTCAGCTTTAAATCTGACTGCATATGTGCATGTGTTTGTGTATACATTTTGACAATCCTCTGAACTTGAGGAATATGTCAGGTTTTATCCTTCAGATTGGGTCATGTATATCAACTAAGCAAAAATCTTGTACTTTTTAGAGATTCTGATGAACATGAGCTAAAACCAGTGTAGCCCACAAATGTAAATGCTTGTCTTCTTTCATGAACAATTTTAAGCTTTGAGGCATTGTTGTGAAAGCACTGATCTACCAGAAAATTATTTCAAGTGTTTGTGAAAAAAATCCTCAGCTTGTTGATAGTAAAATAGTAGTCATAAATATGTTTTAAATGTTTTTATCAGCAAAACAGAGCAATACTCAGATGTTTTTTCCATCTGGACTGTGAGGAGTTTTCACTTACACACTGTAAAAGACAGGATAACTTAGCAGTTTAAAAATAATCAAAGTGAGAATTGTGTGCGCTCAGAAAAGTGTGAATTTTTAAATTTTATTTAATATGTAATAAATAAAGCACATCTCATGGTTTCCTAATTCATCTTTTTCTTTGTTCTGGTTATCGTTTTTGCTGCACAAGAACTGCCCAGCCTGGAAGTCAGATGGAAACTCTGACACCTCCAAACACGTAACCATGTAGATGTTTTTCACTGAAGACTGAGACTCAGACAGGAGCATTTGCACAAAACAGGTGTATTCAGATTACACTGAACAAACTGTTGGCATGGAGAAGAATATGTTCTTTGAACTTTTTATTATTTCAGTGTAGAATTTTGGAGATAGGAGGTAGCACCCCAAGAACATCAAAGGCTTGTTGCTACAAGCACAAACACAATTTTAAATTACCTTCTTCTCTCTCATTGCCCCCAAAAAACCTCCTTATCCAAAAGTATCCAGTACAAGACAGGCCCAAAGACTGTCTTTTGGGTCTTTTAGTTTACAGCTATCTTTGTTAGATTCCTCACATCCCACTGCTATGTCCCTGCACACAGCTTACTCCTTCAAGCTACCCCTGCGATGTCTCGAGTGCAACAGAAACAGCTACAAGCAAGAGGTCCGGGTGCAACAACACCGTGGAGATCACYGTCTACATCTACACCTAGTCCAAATGACTCTTACCTAAGAGAGGCCCTTTTGAAGGAGTTTTATATCATATCCCTACATCCCCCCTTCCAGAAACTCATGCCTCATGCAGGTCTCAACAGCTCAAACATCCCTTGTGCCCCCATTCACACAGACCAGAGGAAGAGACTGCCCCAAAGAAAGCCTCCCACATTCACATGGTAGATCTTATTTAGGTTTAGCTGGAGTGTTTGAACACCAGCACCTGTGTACATTTTGTTTCTTTGCTTGTTTGGGGTTTTTTTGCCTCAGAGTCCTGCTTGCTCTTCTCACATTTTTTGAAATGACCCATCTGTTTAATCASACAGAGGGATTTCTGTCAGCTGTCAGGAGGGGCCATATCAACACAAGCTTCCACTGCAAAGAACAGTAACCAATCACAGTGATCCAGCCAGGACTTCCTTTCACTTTAGGTAGGTTATGGGAAAAGCAGTGCCTGCTACTATCCACAGTCATAGCAGCAACTCCGGGAAGTGGTAAGAAGTCATCTGGAAGCATTTCACAAGCATTTCAAAGGAGGCTATGGATCGGGATTTGTCAAGAGGCACTGTCCAGCATCTGGACTCTTTTCCACACAGGGTCTTATGTAACCATCCCCGAGGTTACCAGCAGCTAGGGCTATCTCCTTCTTATGCAAGTCTACTGCTCACTTTTTATCCATGCTCTCTATGCATCTATTGGTTCTCAATGAGCACTCTTTGTTCATAGGTGTTTGATTTTYGCCTGTGCGCCTTCTTTCCCTAAGGGCATGCCCAGCCTGTGACACGGAGGGAAATCTCAGCTGGTTTCATCCAGAGATTTGGAGAAAATCTAGGTGGTCCCTCTGAGGAAGAGGCAGCCTGCGTGTGAGCACTCTGGGATAAGCCTCTGCCTGTGCTTTTGCTCTGGTACATGTACATGAAAATACATGGAGTCTGACTAGTACTCAACATCCACAATAAGGCAGCTTATTTTACATGCAAATATTTCTTCTTGGGTTTCAGTCTTCTAATTGTGAAAACCATACCCTAAGATTAAATCTGGTAGGTATTTGGAAGGTGTGAGAGAGAGGAAACTATACCCCTCGAGGCAGGCAGAAGCACAGGTGATTTGTGCCTTAAGCTTTACATAYCACACCAGTGTACCTTCAAACAGAAAGAAGTCTTTAATGTTTAACGGCAGAGTCCAAACCCAGAAATATCATAGAGCTGCTTGCTCTGTATTGGAGTTGGAACAGTTTCCTGCAGGCTCTGAGATGCGCTAACCTCATGATGTTTTATGTGCTAGTATGAAAACAATCTCACCAGCAGCCCCAATGGCTTGCCCTGAAAGTACACTCAGTGGTTACTATAGAAATTGAGAACTGACAGAAGATGTCAYCATCAGTATCAGGTACTGAGGCACTATGCTAGTAGTTAACAATTTGCCAAGATGCATGCAGGTGGGTGCCTTTCCACTGTGGAAGCTGATACTCTGTGGGGCAAACGGGCTGCTGCAACAGGGTGCATGCACGCACACGGACGGAGCACTGTGGACATTGTGGATGCTCGTCAGGGTAAATCAGCTGGACAATGCCTCACGGACCTTCACAACAAATGTATTGGTGGATTTGGCATGACAAGTCCCCATGAGATTGCCATGGCAAGCTTCCAAGAGCTGATGCATGCTCATTCTTGAGCTATTGTCGAGAATGGGAAATGGGAGCCTAGCTAAAATAATTGCCTGTCAAAAATGAGTCACTCAGAGAAGCACAGCATCAGCCATGTTAGGGGGGAAAAGGATTCATCAGAGACATGTTATCCACTGAGGGTGCCTCATTTGCAAGTAGTCAGCATGGCTTCTTTAAGGTGCAGGAAGGGGGTTAAGCAAGTAGCTGAAAATTATCTACTCGATACAAATGGATTCCCAAGAGGCTTCTTAAAACTCTTTCATCAAAGAGAAAGAAAATAAGCATGCACAGAAAATGCATACAAAAATCAAAAGAGAAAATAGGATTAATGGTCGTTTCTCAGTGCAATCACTAGTCAAATTTTGCATGGAATGGTGCTATAACTTGTACTGTTTAAGATAGTCAAATTTTATCACCTTGAGAAGAGGGTGAGCGAAGAGAAGATTTGCAGATAATTCACAAAAATCCAAGGCACTAAGAACAAGAACTACCACGATGACTTTTTCTTACCTTAAGGGGCCAAGCAGCTGGACAATAAATTGATAGGTGAAATTCAATGTAGATAAATGTAAAGTGATGCACATGAGGAAAACTAATCTTCACACAAAAATTATGAGCTCTGTACTGACTATTACCACTTGGGAACAAGACCTTTATGTTATGATATATAGTTCCATAAAAAGCATCAGGTTACTCTTCTATAGCTGTTGAAAGAGCAAAACAACAAATGTTTGGAATTATCAGGAAGAGAATAGAGAACAAAGCAAAAATCATCAAGCTGCAGTATAAATCCATGTTTTGCCAGCGCCTTGAATATTCTGCTCAGTTCTGCTCTCCTCATCTGCAAAAGGATGTATAAGGTTCATAGAAGACCCGCAGGGATAAATAAGAGCAGGAAAAGCTTCAGTAAGAGGAAGAGTCTGGAACTGTTCATTATGGAAAAGAGGCTTCTTAGGGGCGTAGAGTAAAGGTCCAAGAAATCCTTAGCAACATAAAGAAGGTGGGCAGAGACCAATCACTTACTGTCTCTTCCAACACAAGAACTAAGGCCAACCAAGCAATATCTGGGTTCAAAAGCAGCAAAAGGAGCTAGTTCTTCATGCAAGTGGGTAGTACACCTGTGGAACTCCTTGCTATTGTGGCTGTGAAAAAACACATATGGGAGTAAAGAGAAGCCAGGCAAGTACTGCATAAATAGGCGAATGCCAGACAAATCCTACGCAACACCACAACAAACTAGAAAACCTCAGAAAATAACCTACAGTGACCTGAGCAGTTGCAGCTATAAGAGGAAGTATCCTGTTCATGGTGTGAACAATATAACATTTCTTTTGTTCTTATGCTTTTCCCTTAGCTCTCACAGAGAAGCACCTGCAGCTGCCTTTCCAGCCTGAAATAAGTGGTCTGTTGTTTATTCTGTGCTATGGGGGAGAAGAAAGTGGTACTAGTGATGCCCACATGCCAGGGCCTGCATCCAACTCCGTCCGGGGCACTGTGACTCCTGAGATGATCAGATGCTTAGCACCTCAGCATGAGCAGTTGCATCTCTGTTTCTTGGCCTTCTCTGAAACAGTTTAAAGTCCATATTTTCTGCATATACAAATGTATGTTTATATATTGGTTCACTAATAAGTTAAATAAATCACCATTAAAAGCCAACCACTGCTCAGTTCTGTGAGGTCATTGTTGCCTACTCTAAGCAAAAGGGGTGTCTGAAGTGCTTCAGGAACACCAATACAATAACATTTCTGTTGTCGTGCAGTCACTACATTTTTTTCTTGTCTCCTTCTTCTGCTCTTTCTTTTAAGCCCTTTGCTAGTGGGTAGATGCCTACTGACGTATGAATGAGGCATGAAATTCCTTCTGTGATCTTCATGTTCTCTTGATTGTTTTGGACTCCTTACCTCTGCTTTCTGTCTGCTAGATTTAATTGGCATTGGATCAGAATCAGAAAGGCATAGGCTCAGTGTGGCAGATGGCAGCCCTGGATACGTCTCTGCTAGAATTGGACATCATGTTGCATCACCAAAAAGGCTTTTCTAAGTATAGATAAGATCTATATCGTCTCATTTTTAAGGCATTAAATATCAGCACTAAACCCAAAGAAATTTTGGGAGTTTGGGGTATCATCTATATCTACTATGACTCAAGGAGTATAATAAAAGAATGTCTGGGGAGCAGCACAGCAGGTCATTCGTTTTTGGATCTATCAAATGCATCAAGTGATATTAGTCCAGAAACTGTGCCATGCAAGTTCTGGTCTCTGATTACTGACAGGCTAGGTAGGAGAAAAAAACCCAGTGAGCAAGCACATCATATGTAATACCCAGTACTTCCCATCTAGTGTGCAATAATCATTCTCCCCACGCCAAGGAGTGGAGCCGATCCAGACCCACTTCTCAGCTGCAAAATCCCGATGTTCCGTGTGGAGGGCCTTGCATAAGGGGCTGGCATAAATCTGTGCAGTATATGAGCAGTAGCTCATGTATCAGCCTCCAGATGACATACGTTTAGTAGGATCCTTTAGACTTGGCAGGCTTTGCCTGGAGATTTTGGAGCTTTTAGTTTCAGATTTAGCCCAGCAGATTTACCATCAAGAATAAGAAACCGTTTTTACCTCCCAAATTCCAGTATAGCAGAAACCAGTATCTAAAGGAGTAGTTATTGCTACCAAAGCTTAGTTGTTTACATCAGAAATACCATTTTATTCTCACCCCATTTCAACTGCTCTTTGGATATAGTTAATGCCTTAAAAAAGGTGCCAAAAGGGAGTCCTTTCTCTGCTTGAACAAAAATCACTGCTTTTAGCTTCTGTTTTATTTCTGTTTTGTCTGTATTTCAGAAGAAGTCCGACACTTTAAATAGCAATTTGGAATCAGTGTTTCCTGCTGTATTTCTCTTTCAGTCAGGGCTATAGTATGCACATTTTGAAAGGACAATCCTCTTTTGTCTCTCCAACTGAACATTAAACACTGCCAGAGCAGCAGAGCAGAGGGCCACTGGGAGGTGAGCAGAGACTGCCAGCTAGGAAATCTGAAGAAAGTGTGATGAAATCCTCTTCTCAGCTACACTGCCTGTCTATTGACAACTAGAAAATATTTCCCTGAAAGAAACTGTTTGTGGCATTCAAACATATATCATGTATACCCCTCTGGAAATTAATGGACAAATAACAGAGTGTCAAAGATCCTTTTAAAACTATAAAGGCCCATCTCAGTCACTAAAAAATACTGCCCTTTTCTATTCTGAATGTCTTCATTATTCAGAACAAATGCTTGGCCACAGAACCATATTTTACCCATATGTCAGGTATTTCTTTTCTCCCCCATCTATATATACACTCATACAGCATATAAATACAGGCAAACAGATACATAAATACTTAAACCCACAAATATCTTGTTGAGAACAGAGTATATTTTGTTTTCCAAAATAGTTTGTTTTGGAAAGACATTCTGAAGTTGTATACATACAAAAGTCAATGCCAACCAATAGTGTCATTCCAGATACACACAGTAAAGCCAAAGTTGCAGCAACCCAGTAATGGGATCTCAGCTCAGTCTGCCTGGTTCCAGAACAGATCTCTCTCCCCAGTGCAAGCCTGGGTCCCTCACCTCTTGAATGACGAGGCAGCAGGCCTTGATTTTCCTCAATTTCCAATGCATTATTACAGATCTGTGCTTCAGCCTCTCACATTCTCAAAAGCAGCATTTCTCGCTGCTTTCCTTCCTTCTCAAAGGGTTTATGAACATTATTGACACTGGAAGGACTCTTTTCCCTCCCCATACCCCATAGACCTCTCACCTTTATCCTTGTTGGTCCCAGTGGGGTAAAGACTTTTTCATACCCATGGCCAGCTGTTTCTCTGCTTAGAGTAGGCTCCTCCATGGACGCACGTGGCCTTCCTGCTGCATGTTGAATCGATTTAGGCAAGGTCCTTGAGTGGGAGCTGGTGAATCTGAGGATGCTGCAGCTGCTGTTTGAAGCATCAGCTGGTAAATGTTTTCTCTCTGCAGGCGCCAGCCTCTGCTGTCAGCCTTGTTCCCCCTCATGACTAAGTACCCAGTGCTGCACACATTTGGTACCAGGAGCTTTATGTACCTACTGCTCTGTGGAGATAGGAGTCAGGGTGTTAGCAGTGTGGAGTATTTTCTTGGCGATTTAAAGCCCAGGCAGACTACACAAGAGTTTAATGCTGACTATTACTGCCTTTCTTGCAACTGCAGTCTGGCCTTTGAGATAGGTATTAAATGAGAATAGGTTTCACAGCAGCTAATTTCAGGCATCTGATTCACTCTCTGGCCCTGCCTCCCCTCCCTTCTCTTTACTGAGCTCAGGCAAAGCAGAGAATCCGAGGCAAGGAGCCCACATCCCATGCAGCCATACCCACGGCAACCCCAAGCRTCAAAAGCTTCAAAATTGGCACTTCCCAGACATTCATCCTCATCTGTCTCTGCCCAAGTAAGTGCTATATTTGTTTAAATACAGGGAACCCAAACACTGTGGGGACGCCCTGCCTCTGTATCCGTGAATGGAGAGTCTCACGGTATGGCCTGAAGATGGCTCCTGCCTGCACTGAGATCTCCCTTCACTCCTGCAGTAGAAAGGGCGGAGGACGGTGTCTCTGGAGTTAGGCTTCCCTAAGGAAGTTTCTCCAGGTTTCATCTCTTGGTGACTACTCTGCTAAGACCTGCCATGCACGTGGCGAAGGCTCCCGGACCCTGGGTGCCTCATTCCTCCTCCTCGTGGTAGAGTGTGTGGGCTCCTGGCCAGCCTGGATTAAAGGATCCTCAGTTAAAGGATCCTTAGTAGTACCACAGAATCATATATTTGTTCTTAATATTTTTCGGGCTTATTTATTTTATGTTACTGAGTCACTGATATCTACAGTTATCATTCAGAGCTCACATTTTCTCCACACCAGGCTGGGCAAACAGTGGGCTGACTTAGCCATTTCTTCCTCTTCCTTCATTTCTCTAGCTAAAATATAGATGTTCCCCTGCACTTCAATTGGTGCTTAGCAGCAAAATAAATTAAGTAAAAATATTTCTTTAATTCCCCTTCTCTAAAATTCGTTGAACCTCCACCTCTTCAAGATGGCCACACACTGTTCAGAATTGATCCTTAAATCAGGAACATCCTTCTTTCCCTCCTGCTCAAACACTTCTATGTTAATTTTTAACAGACTTTCTTCACACATTTTGGTCTTGAAGGAGCTGTATTTTCCACATTTCTGTTTTGCTTCCAGCTTCTACCAAATGATGCCATTACAAAAACATTGCTTTCTTATTTCATTTAGACTGACTATCAAACATTAGATAAGTGTAAAACACAGAACATTTTCTGAGAAAACAAATGCTGGTAAAGGAGAGGAACTGGAAGAAAGAGCCATATAGAAACTCTTCCCAGGGCATGAGCCAGAGAAAATGGCCTTTCTGTTTCTCTTTATTTGTGCAATATTTTAGATTTCTCTGTGACAGAGCCACATCAACCCCTAAAATTGCAGTGTCTCAGCTCCAGTCAGTGTTTAACTCATTAAAAATCTTTCTCCCAAGCAGCTTTTGACCTACAGAGGTACCAAATTATGTCAACAAAACTACAGACTGGCACAAAACCGGAGCAGGCTAATCCTACATATATTGTACCTTTAGTGTAGTAGTTTCTTCTCCTTCATTTCCTCTTGAAGAAATGTGCTCCTTAATGTTTCACTATACACTCAGGAGCTCATTAAACATATCCTTCTAGGTCTCTTAAATAAAACTGATTGTTAAAGAAAGAAACACTCATATAGCTGGAACTTCATATTACCTTACTTTGCCAGCCCAGCCAGACTACTCGTTTGCTTCCCTAAGACCTCCAGAATTACTTTTCTCTCTATTGTTGTTTGCTGTTTTCCACAAGATATCTTTAAATACTTAAATAGTACTTGTTTTTACTTCCCATAGCAAATTACTCTTGCTGTAAATTCTACCTCTAAGCTCCTAAGACACCAACATCAGATAATACTTGATCCTCTTCTAGATACTGTTCTTGATGAAACAGTGAACTGTCCAATAAGGTTCCAGCTATAGAAACCCTAGCCAGTGATCGACCTCTGCTTAAGTGAAATGATTTATTGGCCATGCTGCATCCCATTCCACATGTTTTATTTAAAAAGAATAAAAACCAAGCAAGAAATATTGCCTGTTTCTCAATGCACTGGAAGATAAGTTTTAAAATTAGATCATGCCCCTCTTTCTGTAGATAACTAAGGTGTAGAAAATACTGGAAAAAAGCCCCAACCTTTTTTCAGAGGAGTTAAGATGGACGGATCATGGACGGTGGATTTTAGTGTTTGCAGAACAGTAATTTCTAATGAACAGCTTGCATATGGCAATTCCCAGGACTTGCTTTTCTCCACACCCTGCCCTGTTAATGGGAGCCAACCCATGACACAGAAAGATGTAACTACTACAGTAGGGCTTCCACCAGTGTGAAGCACAGAGAGTCTGTTCTCCCAAAGCACGATATTCCTTGACTTTCTACTTACAAAAATACAAGAATAAAGAACGTTTGGCCTGAAAGCTCAAAGTTCACTGTGATAGAATCAGCTTTTCATCATTCTGTATTTGTTGAAAAAATGAGAAGCAAAGCCGTTGTTAAACAACTCGGGGAACGCACCTTAATTTCTACTGATTTTCTAGTCTGCTAGAAGATTTGTCTCCTATGTTTACTTGCGCATAACCTTAAGGAATATTCCATGCTGCTACCCTTTCCATCTCAGGAGCTCAGAAGAACTTTTCAAACAAGAATATGCTGCATATCACGCAACCTCTGTGGCTCTCAGCAGTCTAGGTATCCCTTGGCTTGTAGGCATCAGGCAAACAATACGGCATCCTCAAGACTACACGAGGAGCTCAGAGGGACCTATGCCTTAGTCACAGCTACTTTTTCTTCTGTTCTCAAATATCTTAAGCATTAATCCTGACAAGACTGATTTTTTAGTAAAGAAAAGAATGCCAAATTTTTAAGGCATTCAAAACTAAATAATCACTTTTCATGTTCTTCTCCTGCCCTTTTCAGAGACAAAATGGAAATATGAAAGAAAGGGAAGGAAAAGAAAAAGGGAATTTAAAGCAGAGAATCATAAAAGAAAGCCAGAGGAATCATACCTTTTTCACCCCAGCTTTTAACCGTGTAATAAATGTTACAATGACATTTTTACTTATTTAGTAAGAATTTTTGGCCAGTGTTTGACCAACTCACTTGTTCAACTCAAGAGTATTATCAATAGTACATGATTTTAATCCTGTTCCAGGACTATGTGTTTTTGCAGAAGGAAGCTGAAAGGTTCCTTATTATTATGCTGATATTTAAAGCCTTTATTGCATGTCGTATTTATACTGGAAAGTTTAAACTTTTCATACTTTCTGAACATTTCTTCAATTTTTCTTGTTTTTTGCAGAAAGCAAATGTGAGGTTAGTGAAAAACACAACAGCTTGGGAGTGGGGGAAGATAAAAATCAAAAGGTAAAATACTTGTGACATATTTTTAAGATGGTTTCTCATACTCACATGATGGGAAGAATACAGGATGTGCAGAAGCCAGAGGGAGAACTTCTTAGTAATTATTCTGAGGACAGCTTAAAAATATTGTCTGCAGAACTCTAGTGAAACTATTTGCGTTCCAGACTCATGAAGAAAACAAATGAAAAAGGTGAGCAGTTTCTCAATTCTGTTCTATTCTTCTCTCAAAAGAGAGAATACCAATAAGACAGTGGTGTTGTTTCTTTTGATTAAGGTGGTGTCTATCACTCAGGTAGCTTGATCCTGCAGAAGAACAACAAAATAAAGAGTAGAGAAAGAAATGCATTTGCTGAAGAGGCAGATGAGAAGACAAAAACTTGTCTGCCTCATTTATTTATTTAGAGCTATAAAAATGTTCAGAAGCACCTCTCTGCTCTGAATTCCATCTCATGAATTAAAATATCCAGTAATATGCAATATAGAAAGGACAGCTCATCACAATTCACCACATAAATATTCAGTAGTTATCATGAGGAAAAATAAGCTGAAGGCTGTTCGTCTCTCAACCCAGTCTTCCCTAAGAGCCTGGAGAAAAGACATATTTTGAAGGTTAAAAAGACAAGCTAAAAAGAAAAATGTCCTGAAATTGGTGGCAACAGCATCGAAGTCAAGGATGCCACATAGAGCGAAGCATTCAGAAGGCCTTGCTCAGCATGGCACCTGTGCATAGGCTTAGCAGTGAATGAGAGAATGATCATATGGAATATTCAGAGCTATTCATCCATCTAAGTGCCTAAGGTGTCCCTCCTGCATGCATGCTTGGTCACAGTAAAGAACTTGAATTTAAGGTATCCTGCTCCTCTCTTGGTCAGTGCAATGGAGAAAATAATCCCTAATGAGGATGAAACATAGATTTTTATCCTGTGTGTTCTACAGTGTCTACAACATCTTTCATATAGTAGAAGTTGCCTAAAAATTTAATTGCTGAGAATTTCCTACTCTGGAAACAAGAATAGYTATCTTTTGATCCCAACTCAGCATTACTAAGAAAAAAAATTATTTATAATTGTGTTGGTTCTTTCTGCAACCCATTGCAGTGGTAATTGTCACTAAAAAAAAAATTGAGTTATTCTAGTTTATTGACATAAATGTAGCTGTTCTGATTATACCAGCTGATGATTTTTTGTAAAAATGCTTGCTTCTAGGGGCCAAACAGGAAAGCTATGCATTGGAAGGCAGTAGTGGGTCAGTCAGATGCCTTATTGAGGATCCAACTCTGAGATCAGCTATCTTAGATGCTGGCATAGAAGTCATCAGCATGGCTGCTAATTTTGCTTTTGCACACGTAGTTCTTGGTTTGAGTGCACACTTGGTTGGTTTCTCGCTCAAATGAAGTCCAAGCAATTATTTCATGCTGTTGTTTTGCTAAATACCATGAAAAGTCACAAGTCTCTTCTCCATAGCAAGCAATTCAAACAGACCAGGACAAGATCATGAAGGTAATTTGTATCKACTTTAACGAGACCTGTTACCTTCCACTGACTTTTTGACAAATATTATCAAATCAGTGGGGAGGCATTTGTTTCACAGCTAGCACAAGCTAGAGGAATACCATGCTCTGTGGCATCATGTCTGACAAAGCTGCAGGAATAGGTGTTCTCTACTGGTAAAGTCTGATCCATGCMAATGCTGTCCTCATGGAGGAAAGGCAGTGGTACCAACATTCCTTCATGGGTTATTGTTAAAGATAAGACAGCTTTCTATCAGCACCAGAATTTACTGCATCAAAGGCTTAAGGCAGAAGCTCCTGAAGGAGTGTAATAGAGCTGTGCTTACAAGGGTCGTGCCAGTACTAAAACATCAACTTCTCAAAGTCCRTCTGATCCTTGCAGCACTGCCCAAGCCTTAGTGTTTGAGAGGTCATAGCACCTTTTGACGAATACAAATTTAGATGTTCAGTTTCTGCTATAAGAAAACTACCATAAATTCTATACTTCTCCTGGTTGACATAATCCCAGTGGTAAATTTGTCCCAGTATCTTTAAGATTGTATGCCCTCCATTTAATTTCACTTTCACTGAGTCATCTGTAGAAATTATTTAATCAATCCACTTTTATCTCTCATGATATTCAAGAAAATAAAGTAGGTCAGTGGTCAGATAAATTTCAGTGAAAAATGAGAAATATGATCTTTTTCTCCCCTCCTTTCCTTTTCAGTCTCATTTTGGAACTGAATGTTACCGGTCCTTGGAAGGATGCCAAAATTCAATATTGTGCTGATGGGAACATGAATAATGCATAAAGAGACACTTCAAACAGTGTATAAAATCTGAGGCACAAAATGTCTAACAAGGCTAAACCAAAGGCTTTGTAAAAGTTACAGCAGAACCAATTGTTTGAGTACTCTTAAGACTGTTCCATCCCATTCAAATACAGATGCCAATAAGTGACAGATTTCTTTGCAAGAAAATTGCAATGACCTCAGTAAAACAGAGAATGGTRTTAAAGATGCTGAATTTAGACACCAAAAAAAAAACAAACCAGCCACTAATAAAAATCACACGTACAAAGATATTCCCAAATTTTGGGTTGGTTGCTGGTTTTTTGTTTAGTTTGGTTGTTGCTGTTTTTTTTGGTGGTTGTTCCTCAAAAATAAATCCATGTTTTGTTGGGAGTCCCAAAACCCAGGGGACATAAAAGGATAGGCAAAACTCCTGGGTAAAGCTAGCTATTTTCTACAAAGTTTTTCCTCCCCCTCTTTGTATTTAATACATTGAGTACCAGATCTGCACTCCATGCTGTAGAAGGAGCAGAGACTCTTCCTTCTCTACAGCTCCTTATTCCCTTCTACTGACAAACATGACTAAATGATACACACCCAGAGTTATGGATGAATAGGTGTATTTTCTATGTGAAGTCTTTCAAAATTATATGCTTTAAATCTGTTCAGTTGTACACATGAACGGGTAATGGAGTATCTAGGTTTAAAATTCAGGATCCAGTTTAGAAAAATAATAGAGGTATCCCCTAAAATGCTTCTTTATTTTTTCTATTTCTGTTTTCTTTTTCTGGGTTTTGCTGGTTGGTTGTTTGGTTGGTTGGTTAGTTTTTTCAAGTAGAGGCTAAAAATGCTCCAGATACTAAAAATTACCTTGTTGGTGTTCTTCATGAAAAAATTATCGACTRTGAAATCCATGAAACACATTGGTGACATTCCCACTTTGCCCTTTGGACTGATACGCCAGGAGCTTTTCATCAGACTTCTTGAGACAAAGTCATGCATTGCTACCTGTAATTTAGAGCCATGGTGTGAGATACTCAGAGAGGAACACGGTGACTGTGAATGTGAACTTGAGCCTTTCTCCTCCAGACCTCAGACTTACTTCCACAGGAGTGAATGAGAATGTGTAGAGCAGGAGAGAGTAAGAAATTAAAAGGGAAAAAAAAAAAAAAAGGAGTGAGGGGTGACACACACCTCCAGAACTCCAATAATGAATCTATTGTAAGGCACTGCTGCTTGCCCTMCACACCCTCACTGTGTATATGCACACACATGCACTCAGCACAGGGGAAATGATTTAAGGACTGGCCAAACTCTTTGCTACACTGGCTAATAGCAACTTACTAGCCAGATAAAGGGAGAAACAAGGAAAACTATGCTTTATTGGACTGTCTGAAGCATGTCATCTCCTGGGGCTACCCTTGCTGTGGCACAACATATTGCAGCACCTCTGTCTGAAGGCTATGCCCAARGGCAGAGTGTAGCCATATGAAAATAAATGCAAGTGATATTATAAAAATTGTGGCCCTTCACAAGATATCACTCAAAGGAAACAGACARAAATAAAATTCAGCACGCTAAAAATATGGGTTACAGAACATGTTCTGATGATGGAGGATAGCAACAAATTAAGAACCTACAGAGTAATAACTGTGAACAATCCTCGAATGATTGTCCCATCATATTCACAGAGCTGTCATTGAGGGTCAGGAGCTGTTTCCTTTATGAACAGTGTCACTCACTATTTCACTATTCAGCTGTTTTCAGTCATTGTAGGCTGAAACTTGGCGTTCACATAATCAGCTCAAATGCAAATCTGTCTCTAAAAATTACTTAAATGGGTTAGGCCAAATTTAGTACTGGAGCAGTAAAAATAATAATTTAGGTATGGTTACATATTGTCTGACAATAGAAATGTCACTTCTAAGTAAATGAAAATTCAAAAGTTTTAAAATATAGCTGCCAAAAAAGTTTAAAAAATGGATAAAACTTTCCACATCTCAATGCATGGTAACGATAATAATAAAAAAAAAGGCAAGCACAAGTTTGTTCTTTACCTACATAGCAAAAATAAATCTACAGCTTACATCAGAATTAACATCACACCCTGATGTTTTCCTCCTGGAAAGGAATGGCCAAAATCCACAGGATTATGGTGTAACTGAAGCCATAAGGGGCCTCTGGGCCTCTGGGGGGCACCTGGTCCAGCCTCACTCTCAGCGGGGTCCCTGTTAAGTGCAGGCAAGGACCCCACTTTAGAGAGTGCATTGCTTACCATTTCAGGTATTACTCAGCGTGACAAAACTGAGCCTAGGRCAAGAGAACAAGTGAAGACCAGCCTTTGAGCATTCTTGCTTTTTGACAAAGAGGTCAACTCAGAAAGAATAGGCTCTAAGCTGCCAGTGTTTCAGCATCTGCTTTTTTGTAGCAACTTAGTCTGCTGCTGGTTTCCAAAACATCCAAGCTTTGGGTCTAAGCCTTATCTCATTTACACCTAGGTAAATGTATATTTGACACAGTGCAGTGGTGAGTGCAACTAAATTGTGAGAGATCTGAATCAAATGCAGTTGTTTCCTCTTCCTTTCATCTGAATACCAGCTAAGTCTTTATTCTCTACACTGCAGCTTTCCCCTGTGTGCTTTTGAAAAGCATTTGAGCAGGATGGCAAAAGAAAGTTATCATCAAGACTTAGTGTAAGATGCACACCTCTTTTTCAGCCCTGTTTTCAATTCCTTTCTGGCTGAAAATAACAAGCTCCTGAAAATATTTACCAAATTGGGAATAGCATTTGGATGAGATCTTCAAAAAAAGCTAAATGTTGGAACAATTATTTATAGTAAATCAAACACTTCTTTTAACTGCAACTGCCCGCTTCCACAGCTCTTTCTCATCACATTTTCAAACACTTTGTAACACCATGGAGAGAAAAAAAAAAGAGTTGGGTTTGAGATTTTTTTTTCAGTATTACAGTACATTCTGAAGCACAGAGTTCATGACCTGCCTCACCTCATAGCCATTGGACTCCCACTGCTCTTTACTACATAAAAAAAAAAAAAAAGAAAAACGGACAGCAACATTGTCAAAAAATGTGAGTGGAAACAGCTAACAYGTATGAGCAAATTCCAGGCATCTCTGAATATGAAGATTTGCTTTTCCAAAGTTACAGAGCCTGTGACAAATGACCACCATGATTAATTGCTCATTTTCAGCCAAGCACAAAAYTTGAGTTATAATTCTTTATAAAGGAATATTCCCGTAGAATACTTGTTCAGCTGTGAAAAGGCTCAGTTTGTCATCACTTGAAACAGCCAAACAGAATAATACAAATGGATTGAAAGGCAAATAGATCTCCAGACTGGTATATCGTCATTTTACCAGTGTCCCACACATACAYCAGTTGGTGTCATATCTGATATATTGATGGCAGGGTCATTGTTGCCACATGTTTATTAGTTTCCACAAGTAAGATTCCACCTTATTAAAATGCCAGTGTCGGTAAAAGTTGTTTGGATTTAAAAAGCCTTGCCTTGAGAGATAACCTTTTATTCAAGGTCAGAATCTGAAGTTTCATGTCATGCACTATTTTTCAAAAATTAATTTATATTTACCTCAGCTCCAGGCTGCTTAATTTTGACTCACCCATGCTTTTATGAAATGGGTCCAGCAATCATTTGCAATAATATAATGTATTAATTACTCTGTTGTGTTTAGGGCACATAAATAGCCACAGCCAGGCAAAAGTTGGAAGGATAATTTGATTATCCTTCCAACTGGGGAAGAGAGCTGGGGTAATAATTACTTTCCCGTCACCTTCTGAAGATGAATGAGTTTCGCCAGTTATGTTGATAAAAAGAACCACAGAATATATACAAGGTAAATACCAAGTTCCTAATTGTGAATGGTCCAAATTCAGTAATAAAATCTCACATTATTACAGCATCTTCAGGAGGGTACTATGTTAGCCTAAAGGCTCTATGTCACATCTTGAGCTTTCCTTTCCCCAAAATAAAAAGTCCTCTCCTTGAATACAGCATCTTCAGGAGGGTACTATGTTAGCSTAAAGGCTCTGTGTCACATCTTGAGCTTTCCTTTCCCCAAAATAAAAAGTCCTCTCCTTGTGAATAACCAAACAGACCCTTCTTTGACCCCTAGCTATTGTATTGGAAAGCATGAAACAGATATTTGAAAGAAGGAAACTAGCACTTTTGCCTTCCTTCCAGACCATTTTCCAGCTGACATTAACTCTAAGGCTGTGTTGTAGGCTTATATTCATTTCAGGGTCAGAGTCTCAGTGTTTATTCAGGCTGTGTCCCTTGGCTTTGATTGCTCAGTTTGTGCTACTTTGAGGCATGCTCGATTTGTTCTGCTTGTCCCACAGAAACAAATATGAACAATACCCAGATAAACCCCCTTGACTTAAATGGTTATGGGTGCTTATGTTTAAGTTGGAGGCTGCAAATCAGTGGTTTTGTTCATGGATTCAAAAGAAGCTTGACTCTTATGTTTATCAGCAATATAGAGAGCAGTCATAGTTTCTTCAGAAGAGGCTAGCCTAGAAGAGGTCTTAGAGATAAAATTATGTTTTTAAAAAATGTAAGCATTTTCTCAAAAGAAGCTTTAGCCACTTTCCAAATTGATCACTTTAATCCATTTTTAAATCTCAGATTTAAAGAAGAAAAGTATTAGAAAAAAAATATGACCATCATCTCTATTTTTTGAGACAGTGTTTTAAGAAAGTATTTTGACATTTCTCATGAAAGGTTAAACAAATTTTTCCCTTACGTCTAGTTTTTCCTAGTTTACTAGGACAAATCCCAGCCATGGTTTACTAGACAAATCCCAGAACACCTTCGCAGCAGCTTTCCATTGGCATTATATCTCTCTTTATCAGTAGATTTTGTAGTTTATCTTGTCAAGAAACTACTGAAAATTAGGTTGCAATCCCAGTCAGCTTCTGCTTCATGTCTGTAGTTCTTTTCATGTAAAATACATATGAAGTGTTGGATATGTTTCTATGAGTGGGAGCTAACAACAACACCTCTAGACAAGTGTGAGAGTGGGATTAGAAGTTGCCAGTTCCGTGATATCCTCATTATATCTATATATGAAATTCTTCATGCTGATGCACTGAAGTGATTCAATTGTTTGTGGAGGAACAAACTTGAAACTCATCACTTCCCATGTCACAAACYGTCTGCAACTTCACTGACAACACTTCCACAGAGCAGCACAGCCCATGTTAAAATAGACTTTGCCTCCATGCTACAGTGGCAGAAGATTTAGGATGATTGTAGTGTACCAGCACCATGTAACGTGTAGGTCTCATCACAGCCTGGATCCCCCTGGGCTTTCTGCAGACAGAGGTGGCCTGCCAGTGTCAGGGGGTGGAAAGGCTTTATGCAGTCTCCAGGTATGGTTAGATGAGAGACACAAATTCCACCTTCTAATTTATTCTAGAAATTCTGCTTCAAAGTTTCCACTCTTTAGGGTAATTGTAGCCCACACAGAGGTTCATTTCATCACTGTTTCGGTGAACAGTCCACTTAGAATAACCTCAGTTCAGTTTGGTTTGTGTTTAAATTTTTTTCACGCCAGGCAGGAGTTTAGAGCACTTAGAGCCACATACAACATTTTAAGCTGTCCTCTAGGTAAAATAAATTACAAAAGCAAATTGTATAAGTAAACTAAGAGCATACAGGTTCTGAGTTTCACTTGTCTGAAATAAAAAAGCCACTTTCTCTTACATCAATTTCATCATTCATTGAGGTACTACTGAAGATTTRCTTATGTATGACTAGAAAAAAAATCCATTCCCTGATTTTTCACATCAATTAGTGAAAAGTTGATAAAAGAAATATCCATTCCACTGGTTCCCCAGATTACCTTTCCATAAATGCTAAGCATCCCATTTATTTTATCACTAACTATAAAACATATGCACAAGGCTCTGGCTCACAGTACCTTGTCTCCACAGAGTTTAATGCTCTCTGATGTGTTTTCCTTGCTCAGATAATATTTTTGCATCCTTTTTGTCTCAAATAACACACAGGAAAGACATTTGTCTTTAATTCCACTGATAAAGAACCCAAATCAGCTTAATTTGCTTGCAACGTAGCTATGTTTAATGAACTAGTACATTCCCATTTCCAGAATCCATCAGAAAGTCTATCTAAATTGGCCGTGCTCCATTATTCTGTATTTCAATTARATTAATTGAAAACCCAACTGTTTATGAGCTGTTAGGTACGACTCCACCTAGACTTCACGTGAGAGTATCGATCCCTTTCACCCCAAGACACTGACCCTTCAGTTTCCTCAGACAATTCCTCTGCRTCTTTGCCTTAGTCACTCACAGGCCAATGTACAAGATATGGTAAATACGGGGCCTCATCAGCTGCATGAGCAGGGATAGTTATTAATTTAATGCAATGTATCAAAAAGCTATCAAAAAAGAACCTATTAAGCAATAATTTGGGGTTTTTTTTTGTTTAACAGGTTTAGACAAGCATGTTCCTTTGACCCTTTCAAAGTGATCTTTTATTGAARAGTTTAAGTTAGTATGGGTATTCTAACTAAAAAAAAAAGTAATTCACCTTATTTAAATGTTTGTTACTTCACTTGTCTTCAGATTGTTGATTCTTTACCTTTTTAGTACTTGGAGGGGTAGGGGAAACAAGACAGCACAGTTTTACTCTTATGGCTTTTATGAGAAAGACAATCCTAAACTCAGTGGATCAGTTTTCTACTCAATCCCATTTGACATGTCTCATATTCTTAGCAAGACTTTTCCCACCATTGATAGTGAGAAACTTTTTAAAAATTGAAAACGGAATTAAAAAAAAYCAAAACACCGAAACCAGCCACAAACCAAACCCAAAAACTAAGCCTCTCCACTATGAGACATTTGAGACAGAGAAGCATCAACTGCAGAGGGAACAGAAAAGGAGTCAGGGGTTTATCTCTGCGTTCAGAATGAGGAACAACATGTTTTCTTGACATGCTGAGATCAAATAATTGTATTTGCTGCAAGCCAACATTGCCCTCTGTGTTATGGGATACCTCTAGGGAAGATGAAGTCATGGGAACCTTGGGAACCAACCTGTCTCTGGGAGACAGGTAATGGTGCTCAGATGTATATCCTGTCACCATGACATCCCAAGAGATTAGCTCTCCTTTAAGCAAAATAGCAGATTCTTTCTTTTTCAAGACACATTTAACTAAAGTTGATATCATCTACCTTCATGCTGAGAAAAGGCAGGCATAAAGTTATGTAAATACCAAAATCTAAAGATAAAACAGTTAAGATTTAAGCTCCCATTCACCAGTCTTTGGGTTTAAATCCATTACTTGAAATTTAATTACCCAGAACCTGMAGTGTTTGCTGTGTTATGTTCCCTTCCAGATGAGGAGAATGTGTCTTGTATCATGCTTGATAAGTCCTATAATATGCTCTTCAACTGGTCATCCCTGATCTTTTAGGATATTTTGTTTTCTTTTTACTCCTCAGTTAGCCAGTATACTGCAAACATTTCATGATCTCTGCATGTATTTGAATCCCCAATATGTTGCTTATGCCAATCAAGAAAGAAAAATTTTGTCTGCACCTTTATTGCTAAAATGAACCTTATGCTTTTTAAAGCTTTATAGTTAGCAAGATAACTCTGACAACTCAGTGTCACGTGGCTAATGGTGGAAAGAACACTCTGAGTGGATGAGTAACTGGGATAACGGGAGGAATGACAGAACTACAGTAAGTGTCCATAGGCCACACCTAAGATTTGGTACTCCTTTTGACTTAGCTCAGAATAATCACTGCTTCAAATTTCTCCATGAAAAGCTTCCAGGATCATAGTCTTTTGAGTAAAGATATGCTTAATCTTGCACATGTGCTTATCTACGGACTCCTCCATGGCTTTCCCAACCTCAGGCATAGTGCCTACCAAGCAACAGTAAATAAGGATAGCAGAGCTTCAGAGGGCAGCCAAACCACTTTTCCCTGTAAGCAAAGCACCTCTCATTCTGGTATCTGTGCTAAAAGGCTTGTCATACAACTTCAAGGACATGTCTTTCCACACCCAAATGTTCTGCAACTATTTATTGTTATTTAAGTCACCACTTATAATGTGATCCACTCAGGAGTTACTTGCTGTTCTCAAACTGTTGCCCAGTGAAACAAAACAACCTGCCATTCTCCTGAAGTGTTTATCTTATCCGTTCTTCCCCTCAAAAATTTTTGTCTACACTTCAGCACACCCATCAATCAAATTTCTAATCAGAAGTAAATTAAATTTCTGAATACAGAGAGAAAAAATAGCCAAGCTAAAAGACAGATGCAGAATTCCCTCAAGGATCCATAAGTAAAAYAGAGATGTGTGAAGTCACAGAGTGGTATAAAGAACTATATATTGGGATGTAGAAAGCATTATGAGATGCAGAATAGAAATCTGTTGAACGTGACCCTGAGATCCAGTGCTTAGCCGAACTCTTACGATGTTATGCAAAAAGGCTCCAGAAGAAGTCATGTAAACAATACAGATAAGCAGAGGGAAAAGTCTGAAATATGAAAATATTTAACATCAAAACCTAAGCTTTAAGTTGTTCTATAATCACTAGGAAGAAACAAGTAATTGCAGAAATCTGCTCCTCTCAAACTGCCACTCCAACAGGAGACCAGATCTGTCATTACTCTAGAAGTGATGTAGGCATGTCATAGCCTTCCAAAGTTAAGTGAGATAAATTTCACACACTTGAGATGGAATATGTTATACTTGAGACAGGAACTGACACAGTCTTTTGTGGTGAGGACACCTAGGAAAAGCAAAAGTAATGAAGAATGTAAGTGGTTGAGACGTCGTCGGAAGTTCTGGTGTTACTTGTTTTGCCATGTACTGATTTATACCCGCAGGTGTTACTTGGAAATACCTGTGTAATATTTTCTTCCACTCTGATCAGTTAGTTAAAAGTTAAATAAACAGTTCTTAATGCATCTGTGATCCTCATACTCCTGGCTATGCATGAGTAATAAGCATTCACCAAAAAAAGAACGCATAATAAATGGAGCTATTGAGGCTTTTTAACCTGCATGCATGACAAGCTTCATTTCACAAACAAAATATTCAAACAAGCCAAGAGAAAAAAGAATGTGAAAAGGCCCTTCCCACCCTTCTGTTCCATAGACAGATATAATCACAAATAAATTTCAGGAAAACTAGATGTTATTTCAGGTTGTTTTTGAGTGCTTTAGGGCAAAATTACCTAATCTGCACTATTAATATCTATAAAAGAAATTCAACCAAATAATTCTCTAAAAATAACTAGATGTAAAGAAAAGACTGAAAATCAGCTATGTTCTGCATCACAAGACGAGGCACACATTTTCCTTCTTCCTGGAATATCTGTGTTTTCCAGGAACACTGAAGCCTACAGAAGCTCCGAAAGCTCCTACCTTGCTACATGAACAATGCAGTTAGTGCTTGACAGCTGGGCCCAAAGCCTTGTTGCTTTACTCAYATACGTAATCCTCCAGTCCTTACCGGCCAGATTTTCCTTTCAGTATCTCTGCTGAAATTTTATAGCAAGTCAATTGTCTTTTCTTCAGATATACAGATTAACTAGGTCATAACCTACCCCAGTGGGAGCCTTGAAAAGACCAGCACAAGCAGCATTATTTTAGCCTGTACAATTGAAAGGCACCCTTGCTTTTTCCCTTTAAATTTAGGGAAAGATAGTTGTGTTCTAATGAAAGCAAAAGTAACAGCAGGCACACACGATGTTGCTAATTCTTTTTCATTTATTTCATTTCACCCTTTCATGTTTCAATCTTTCCTATATTAAAGAAAAGAAGATTTCTACTGGCTTTCTGCTATGAAAATTCCCTGGTTTGGGAAAACGCATGGTATTTCCTGTAGATCTGCTACATTGTGTAAATTCAGCTCGCTTGTATCAATGCAGAAAAGCATTACCAAGTTGTACTTTATTTGAATTATAAAATTTGAAACCTTTAGAGTTACAAATCTTGTTGAGAACAATTATTGTCATACCAGACATTTGACTAACATAATTGAATATTGCAAYGTTAACATTCAAAATAAAAGCAGAGGTATGATAGGTGTCATATATACCAAAAGAATAATAATCAAGTTGTCCATGTAAAATGTTATGAATTATATTTAATAAGCAATGTCTTACAATCTGAGTCCCTAAGTGTTGTAAAATTACAGAATTCAAGCTCTAGTTCTTAATCTGAGCTTTTTTTCTGTCTACTTTTAGGACTTAACACCTGCTGATCCCTGTTAAATCACCATTCTACAACTTTAGGGCAAAGTTTACTGTTATTTATGAAAATATTCTTTTCTACTTTTGACAGTTAGAACAATTCAAAACACAACTTAAGTGTGGCTGAAGAGAAAATATATCAGCATGCTGACCATGCTTGGGTCCAGAGAATGGAGGAGCTCAAAGAAGTCTACGGTTCACTTTTGTGCTGCCCTTAGGCTGGGAAGGATTTAGCTCCTATCACACACAAGAAACCCCCAGGCTGTTCACACCTGTGCTGATTAGTAACAGTACCTTTCACGTTTAAGAAGTGCTGTAAGATGTGCTGTTGACTTTACACCAAAAACTCTTCTCTACAGAGAAGCTGCAGAAGAGCTGACAGAAACAAAGTGACTCTCCTTCTGGCAACACAAAGATTCCTACWACAGAGTCCTAATATGTTTTTTGTGTTCCTTCATGTTCCCAAGATGTGCCATTAAACCTTGGCTTTGACCTTGGGTTTTGAGCAGATCTTGTATCACTCTGATATTGATAACAATTAATCTTAAAGGGCATTCACAATTCATCAGGGCAAACTGACCCTAAAAATAGACCCTAACAACTGTTTCTATTGGATGAGCACTCTATGTTAACTTATTGTCTCTCCACAGTGATGATCAGAAGTCTAGTGTAGAGTAAAAAACTGCTTGCAGGTCATGGAGGAAGGGAAACGACAAAATAAAAAAACAGGTCAAAAATTTGGGTTAATCTCTCTTGACAGCATACAAAAAAGATACTGTGATAGTTTCAATTTATTAAATGCTAAGTTAATCCTTTAATAATGTAGGGCAAAACACCTACACAACTGCAAAAGTATGTAAGTATGTGGGGAGTGCTGGTCTGAGAAATACCTCCTCTTTAAAAAAAAGGATGCAATCAGTGCTTCATTCTCCTGAATGATAGACTGTGCTTTCATGCAGATTACTGCAAGTCATTTTAATATTAATTCCAAATGTGATTATGATTGCTTGCTTTCTTCCAGTGTCTCACCAGACCAGTCAGGAATTTCCCCAACTGACGCTGGCATTGTGTATTCCRTGTAATGCAAAGGCAGCCCTGCTCCCCGGCAGCCTGAGGAAATGCTGGGAGGCAGCAGGTGCATCCCCAAGGAACAGGAGGAAACATTGGTGCAATTAGAATTGTAGAATATCTGTAAAATGGTCAGGGTCTGTGTGATGATGGTTCCTTGTGGGTCACTAACCCAACTCATGGACTGGATGGACTAACTGTAGTTCATGGATGTCCTATCCCCACATGGAGGAGACAAACTGCTCACCTTTCCCCCCGGACCACTTCTGCTTTGAGCTGTTTTCATATTGCCAGAACTCTCTGATGAGAGAGACTGACTTGCAATGAGCAAAGCAGATAACAGTCATGAGCATCTTTCCCCTTGATGAAAAACCTTTGCACAGAGTTGCAAAAATGCTGGTATCAAGTTGATTTTTGAACATATACAATTTTATATTACCAAGGCTAAAAATCTCTCTAGCACCTGCTGTCCTAGATGAAAAAAAGACAGGAGCAGTCAGAGGTTATTGGTTCATTCTAATGTTCCCTTCCTACAAACAGGTGGTTTTGCATGCATGTAGTGTACTTTTAATATAGTATATAACAAAATAAATTTTCAACCCACTATCCAGTATGCTTTGGCATTATTTCTCATAGACTAGTGCTGTCCCAGTGACTCCAAATACTGCTTCTAAGGCTTGAAGATAAAAAAAGCTATTTTATGAACTTGTCTTACAAAATACACACTCACATAAGTTGCTGTGGTTTTTCAATTAAACAACAAAAATGTTCAAAAAATAAGAAGGTCCTAAGCATGAAGCAATTGTACACAGATATCTCATTGAAGCTAGGGTCAAGTTGCAAGAGAAGCTGAGGGAGAACAACATGAAAAAATAAATTTAAAAAATAAGTAATTTCAATTATTTGGAGGAAATATGTCACTGGTCTTCCCTTCCAGGCAAATAGTTTGGGAAGTTTTC
Organism: Parotia lawesii; assembly: GCA_003713295.1. Classification (NCBI taxonomy): domain Eukaryota; kingdom Metazoa; phylum Chordata; class Aves; order Passeriformes; family Paradisaeidae; genus Parotia; species Parotia lawesii. The sequence goes on along the minus strand of RAHM01000176.1, from coordinate 264,669 downwards.
CTGATTAGCCTTTATGTGGTTTTGTCCACAAATAACACACACAATTTTTTGCAGTTACTTGCAGTTGTCTTGTATCAACAAATCAAAAGTGAAGGCAAATAACATGGCTGAATAGCTCCTGCTTCTTTTTAAACCAGCTGAGAAGTCAAGCACAGAACATCTAAAAGAAAGTGAGTGACATCTGCCCCTGAGCACAGTTCATAACCTGCGGGTGTGACTATCAAAGGCTTCCTGCAATATGTCACAACTGACCCAGGAGCAATTCACATTGTCTCCTCTAGTTTCAAGTCTTTCAGCAGATGTCAATTAAAAATACATGTATTTATAGAGTGGTTAGTGTAATTAATGCCTCAAAAATAAAATATCTTTTAATGTGGAATGACAGTAAGAACTGGGGTAAGATAAACTACTAGCTCCTTTCATTATTTTTTTCTTTTTTGTGAAAAAGCTTGTTCATCCGAAAACATTCATTCCCTTTACCTTTCAATCACCTGACTTCATGGCTGTGTATTACTTCACCCAGGCAAATGTTCCCAGCAATGTGTATGTCTGCTATAATCAATTTTGAAAGAAGAGCAGACATGTAAATTGCCATTCAATCTCAGTGGATTATCTATTCCCAGACTTGCTACACAATTAAAAGTTGTCTCTGATTGTACCACATGTCAAATAAGCTGGATGAATCTAATACACAGTGCAGATTCACTGTGGTGGAGGTAAGTTTGTAAGGAATTCAAACATATATTTTCTCAGCGAGGATGATTTCTCATGGTTCATTCTCAATGCTGCTCTTTTGCTCTACATTTGTTRTCAGATCATCATTAATTATACCAGAGTCTCCACCATTAATCATATTAGAATTTCTACTGCCATGGGAAACAAACAAACAAAGTACACAAGGCTAAGATTAGAAAAAAAACCCCAAACCACTCACCTCTCTGAGACCAGTGACCAGGCTTGGAGTGATGCTCTTACAACTCTCCTAGCTATTAAATAAGATGAAGCTGTGAATTCCAGTAATAAAGACTCAGGAATTTGGCTCAGGACTTGGCATTTAGCATAATATACTGTGGAGCATATGTACAAAATGCATGTCAGCTTTTGTTTTTATTACTGTAATAAATTAGCTAATCAAAAATAGCTAAATAAGTGATAATTAAAATGGACTTTCAGGCTAGGGCTAGTGTTGCACTTACAACTAGTAAGGGCCTTCTCTCTGATTTTGTTTTGTAGGGTCTCTACTGTGGGAACTGCAGGTTTGTGTCTGGAACCAGGAGATGTTACAGTATTTCAGAGAAGTACATCAAGTACTTTAGGTTGCCTTTTGAATTGCTTTTGGACCTTGAGCCTGCTGAGGGCTGAGATATATTAACTTGGCTACACATCTCCTGGGTGCCCAGCCAGCCTGGGATGGAACATATTCAAGTGGATATACTAAAAGTGATGGCAGTACTGATGTACTGAAGCATGTCCCAACAAGGGCCAAATAAAGGTTATCATTTTATGCTCAAACAACCTAACAAAACCAAGTGTACGCCTAAAAATTACTGATTTTAGAAGGGAGAGGGAGGGGAGGAGAGGGGAAAGGAGGGGAGGGGGGGGGGAGGGGAGGGAGGGGAGGGGACGGGAAGGGAGGGGAGGGGAGTGGAACATAAAAATCCGTATCAACTAAAAATAAAATAAATGTTTCATTAAAGCCCCCAAAGCTTTTTTCCAATGACAGGAATCTGTAGGATAGGTAGGGATACATAACTTGGCAAAGTAGTTTGCTGTGAGGGATTCAGCCTGCCATCGTACAACTGGTCCTTAACACGTAGAGCAAATTAAGATTACATTGATAGCTGCCACAGAACAACACCTTCAGAAGCTTTTCATCCAAGAACATATTTCTTGTTTTCCAGGATTTGGCCTCACCTACAACACATTTTGCTGAGAGTTATTTGAAAACTGTGAATGTGATGATAGCCCAATCACTCAAAACTTTAGCAATGAAAATATGGCAAAAAAGGGCTGTTGTATAAAGAAGATAGCTAAATAGAATGGTTTAGTTTGACAGAAATAGAAAATATGACTCAGATAGGGAAAAGAGTTCTTTGCCCTTTAAAAAATCAGTCTTGTTCTTCCTCTCTCTCTTACACAGGAGCTTTTCAGGGAGAGTCTGGTGATGCTGCATTATTGATGTGATACAGGTCTCCAGTGGAAACAGATGTGATATGTTTGGTTTCCTCTGATAGCCTGGGCTGAACACAAAGCAAATTACTGAATGTCAGAAGACTTGGGTTCATTGAGACTGTTCAAAGCACACATTTAAAAGAAGTTCTTAAATAATAAATCTTAAATTTCAAGCCTGTTGCATAACCAAAAGTTATATATGTACTAAAAAAATGTGTCCCAAATGATTTTGCTGAGACAAACTGCAAATGACATTAAAATGCATATGTGCAGCTTTAGAATTTGTTTAGTCTCAAACCAGGCACTGATAGTTGGAGTGAAAGATGCAAAATAGCACGGTCTGGGTGAATACAGAATTGCAGAGTAGTTGAGGCTGGAATACATACAATTTAACTGAATATTCATTACTACTCTGACAATTTTCCCAACCTGTGTTGGAACCTTTATTTTTAAAAACATCATTTGACAAATATTTTTGTTACTGCCCTTTGCTTTCTGCCAGGCTGTTTTAGCCACAGTGTCCACACAAGAGGTCACGCAGAGGTAAAAGAAATCTGGTTTGGCTCAGGCTAGGTAACACTCCAGCTTCAAGAGAATTTTAAGGCTACTGTACAAAACCCCGGGTTTTTGGTCTATCCAGCCCGGCAAACCCTGCTATGTACATTCATCCCAAGCCACAGCATGAGGTTTCTGTATTTACTGAAAAACCTGCCTGAGATTTGCCTTTCTAGATCATGGTGAACATCTAACAAGACTTGACTAAAGCCATCAGCAGCAATCTTCTCCCAAGAATAAGTGCAGCAGTGTGACGGGACATGTTAGATTATGTCTCACTGAGGTGATAGCTTCAATTTCATCACTTTTCAGAAAGTAGCTCGAAAGAGAACATTGTTTCCCATTCTCTGCTGAAACGGAGAGATTCTGGGTGACACCATTGATGGAAAGCTGCCACTGTCTTCTTCATCCTCTTGCTTCATCTTTTTACCTGCTTCTTGATTTTCTCCGCAAGCATTCCGGCAAACTTTGGGAGGAAAAAAACCCCAAAGGTGAGGTGGCTGAGGATGAGGCTGCCAGGACGGTACTGGTGGAAAGGATCCCGAGGGTTGTCGTGGCGATCGGGGCGGAGCCTGCGCGGGCGGGGCCGCCGGGGTGCGGGGCGAGGCGGCGGCGGGCGGGCGCAGGTGCGCAGGTGGCGGGGGCGGCGGCCGCGGCCGCCCTGCCGCAATTTCCCTGTGTCACGGCTCCCGTCGCTTGGCAACGGCGCCGGGTCCGGCGGGCAGCCGCGGAGCCGCGCTCCGCCCGCAGCGGCGGCACCGGCACCGGCACAGGCGGCGGCTCCGCCGGGAGGGCGGGCGCGCTGCTGCGGGGGGCGGCCCCGCGGCGGGGAGGATGCGGCGTGGCGAGGGGACAGCGCTCCCGCGGAGCTGCCTGAGGAGGCGGCCGGCCGCGGCGGGGCCGAGGGGGCACCCGGCGCTCGGCCCAGCCCCGCCGCCCGTCCGCCCGGGGCCGTGAGCGGCGGCGGGGCGGGGATGCCCGCTCGGGCTGGAAAGTTTCTTCCCCGCGGCGGCTCGCCCGCTTCTCGCCCGGACTTCTCCCCGGCCCTCCTCGGTAAGTGACCGCGGCACCCCGGTCTTGAGCGGCGACTCCGTGCGCCGGCGACCCCCGACAGGCGCTCCCGGAGCGGCCGCCGGCGGGGCTCGGCGCTCTGCCGCGGCGGCGGGAGCTGCGCGGCCGGACCGGCCGGAGCCAGCGGCGCCCCGGGGGCTGGTACCGGGCATCCCGGCAGCCGGAGCCCGGCGAGTCCCGCGTGCGAACCCAGGGGTGGGAAGGAGTTAAGCCGGGTGCTGTTAGTACTGTTACAGCTGTGTTTGGGCTTTGCCGGGCAAGGTCGTGGTGCTTGCGGGTCCGGCTGCCGGGGATGGATGGAGGGTTGTGGTCCGTTCKTGCGGGATGTGGCTCCAGCCCCGCGGCTCCCGTCCGGGTGGTTTCATGGCACTGMGGCCGCTGGCGATGGCCGGCGGCCCGGCCGTGCCCTCCTTCGCCTGCCGAGCGCTGCTCTCGCCATCGCCGAAACTAAGTGCCCGGCGATGCCGGACTGGGAGCGTTCCTCGGAGCTGATGACCATCTGTTATCGCCGTGGAGAGGAGACGGGCAGCTGGCTAGTGGGGCAGCGGAAAATGAGATCAAAGGATCGGCAGTTACAGCAAAGCATGCCCCGATAATTACACTTTTGCATCAACAAAATGCGCTCTCTCTCTCTTTTTTTTTTCTTCTATTTTTAATAAATAGCTCAGCGGTAGGAAAGAGAAATCTCTGCTCTTTGTTTTGAGCGTCCAGTACCTCGGAGAGTAATTTAACAACGTCCTTGCTGACAACACCCATCTTTTTTCTGGGGAAAATACAAACAGAGTAAATGGGACACAATATTACTGCATATGTGGCAATTCTGGCATTAGAACAGAAAARAGGTGAGATTTAAAGGCTGAATAGGCAAAGAGGAGTACGGGGGGGGGGGTTTAGGTGCTTACTTAATCACCTTTCAGTGTGATTAATTGAACTTTGTGAGTCGTATTATATTCAGTGATGTCATCTTTTGCCCCGTCAAAGAAAAGATAATAGGAYGCTCAGAAAGAGAAAAGGGGGAGGGGATCCTGCTTCTCGGTAGCATGAAGAAGTAGGTTCCAAAAAGGATTGCACAGTGAAGAAATGCTCCTACACACTGTGTTGTTTAGCTCAGATCACGGGAACAGAGAGATGACTTCTGATGGTCCAGTAAGACAAAAGCCACAAATGCTCAGTGTTTAGTCCCCTGACAGTTTCCCTGTTCAGGTTTCCCCGGGTGACTCATGGGGTTTCACTTCTCCTTTAATAGGATTTGACCTGCCATCTCTTACCTGGCAGCCACCATCTCCCCTTTCCGAGGGCAAGGGGGGAGGGGGTTGAATGTGTCGGTGTTACGTAACAGTTACCTGGAACATCGCACATGTTCCCAAACTAGGGATGCCTCTGGACCGCAGGAGGGAGAWGAATTTCTAATATTGCAGATCAAGTGCAAATGGCTAGGAAGAAACTTTCACAGGGCACCACTTTCCAGTGTTCAAATGTTTCCCTTGTGAATTTCACAGTAATTCCTTTCCCACTCATTTAAGCAAGAGAAGTAATATGTTTAACCCTCTCTCCAATAACGTGTAAGTAGTGCAATGAAACAAATGGTATCTGTAGATCAAATATACTGCCTTCCTGCTTTTATTTCTCCCATCCCCTCAAATCCTGGATGACATAACTAACCACAGTCAGTGTGCAGTGTAACCCCAGAACATATTAGAGGCTTGGTGTCCTCTGAGATCTGGTGCTTTRCAAACTCTTTCTGAAATGAGCAACATCTTTTTTTTTGTTTACTCTAGTGGATACTACTAGCACTGTCATTTACCTGGAGCATAAAGAAATTAATTAGCTGTTTGGTAAGAGCATAGTGGGACACGTGTCTACTTTGATGCTGTTGGTCTGCCTGTTTCTTTCTCACACACAGGAGCTGTGTGGGCAATGGAGATCTGCCTGTTGCTGTCAACCCCCATCCCACTTGTTCAGGGTTTTAATCAGCAGGACTTTGAAGGAGGAAGAGCAAGCAGAGACATCTCTTGTGCTGCAGGTCTGCCCTTGGTCCTCATCCTCTTCTCTTCTCCCTTTCCCTGCAGGAGCTGGAGTGGCCGTGGGGGGCAGTGTGCTGGTAGCCAGCCATGATTGCCACTGGAGGCCTYCTGAGGATCTCGGCCAGGAAACAGGACCCCTTGAAACCCCAGGGCCAAATCCCCAAACGCAAACGCAAGGCCAAAAAGAAGCGCAAGAATGATGTGGTGGTGGTGAAAGGCAAGCTCAAGCTGTGCTCCCTCTCGGGGTTCATTGCCCTCTGTGGCATCCTGGTGCTGCTGGTGGGCATCGCCTTGGCTGTGGTGGGCTACTGGCCAAAGCCCAGCCAGGTATACAGAGAAAGCAGCTTTGGCAAGGGCCGGCACCCAGCACCACAGGGTGGCACCCTCACGAACCGCTCCCAGAGCCAGGAAGGGGTGCGAGCGGGGATCCACCTGGAGTCACGCCCCAGAGCCAACACCTCCACCACCGCTACCACCGGTGGGTCCTCCCCTACTTCCTCATCCCCYCAGGCCTCAGCAGGTTTCCTTTTCCGTCTTTTCTCAAGCTACTTGCATTCGGACAAGCTGAAGGTGCTGGGCCCTCTCATCATGGGTATCGGCATCTTCCTCTTCATCTGCGCCAACGCGGTGTTGCACGAAAACCGTGACAAGAAGACCAAGATCATCAACCTGCGTGACCTCTACTCCACCGTCATTGATGCCCACAGCCTGCGGGCCAAGGATGGAGGCACCCCGGCCTCAGCCCCTCTCAATGGCTTTGTCAACTACGTGCAGTCCCGGAGCCTGGAGCTAAAACCTGGCGGTGAAGGCCTGGGTACTGCAGCCATGCTGGCCAAGAGCTCCTGGCCACCAGGACTGGGTGTCTCCCTTTCCCCGCCGGATCTGGTGTCCTCACCRCAGCGTTCCTCCTTCTGCGGCCCACCACAGCCACCCAGCCTGGCTGAGGCTGTGTACAGCATCTGCCGGGAGCGTGYTGCCCTTGCTGGCCGCCCTGACACCAGCCCACCCTGCAGCCCACCGGAGAGCTGTGAGCGGTGCAGCACGGCCAGCTCCATCATTGGCTCTTCACTGAGCACCTTCACCCTCCTGCCCTTGGGGCCAAGCAATGGAGGGGGAGGCTGGCAGAGACCACCTGCTGAGCGGGGAGCCCAGGAGATCCCACGGGGGGAGTTTGAACTGAGCCTAACTGACCTCAGCAGCAGCAACATCAAGGGAGGCTGTGGGACAAGGAGGCACAAGCTGGTTCTCAGGCGGCAGAGCACCAGCTGCTTGCCCGATGCCAGGCATCCCCTTTCCCCTGAGCTGCCTCGGTCACCAGCTGTCAGGAGGGTCCTGGACTCCAGCCTCTTGGTAAAGGCATCTCCTAGCTACTCCAAATCTCTAGATCTGGGGGGATCACCCCCTTCAGCTCCTCCTGCCATCACCAGGACGGACTCCCAGAGCTCCCAGTCTGAGCCTTCCAGCAGCAATAAGGGCTACAGCCACTTGGAGGAGGCAGGCACCTCCTTGGAGTCGGTTGCCAACACCGCAGCCAGTAAAATTCCGGACTGTGAGGAGGAACCAGTTGAGAAGATGGACCCCCTCAAGGCTACCAGCAGAGAACAAACAGGGGAGCAATCCCAGCAAACTCAAAGACAGTACACAAATAAAGAGAAACTCTTTATGATTTCTAGGTCAAATGCTGCATTAGGGCTGGAGGATGGGGAACTGGAGAGTACGGGCATCTAAATAAAACAGATGGCAAGAGGACACCTTGCATCCCTCCACACCTTCCCCGCTTCTTCATCTCCTTGTGGACTTAGGAAACCAATCAATATCCAAAGAGCTGCACTATGTTACCCTTGAAAATTGAATTCCATAGATCCTGTAGATGACTTCAGGAAGAAAAAAGAAAATCCTTTCTGTCTAATCGTGATTGTATGTTTCATGCAAGCCAAATTGTATTAAATATCCACAGTCCAGCAAGTTCTCTGGATAAGATTAATACAATTTTGGATGGTATAGCTGTGCACTTTACTGTTTTGATTTTTAAGTGCCCCTTCTTCTCCTCTGATTTCTTTCTTGCTGATTTGCCACTAACTGCTTGAAAGCTGCAGGCACCTTTTTAAGCTCAAAAGCAACGTGGTCTTCAGAAAGAAAGCCGAGCTCTCTCTTTGTTTTGGTTCAGTTACTAAAACGTTTGCAAGGCCTTAAGGATGATGTACCTTGACAAAGAATGAGTTTGTTTAAATTCTGGAAAAAAAAGACAGTTTAGAAGAGACTGGAGCAGAACAGAGCTCTGATGATTTAGTTAAAACCATTACATTCCTGAATCCAAAATACATATTACTACATGATACTTTATCGAAGTATTATTACACATGTATTGACTGATAGCATTAAAAGAAGTTTTTTAATAAAATATTTACAAACAAAACTTACAAAAAATTTCTTTATTTTGGTAAGTAATTACAGATATCACAAACTGTTTTGTTTTATACTGTGAAAGATTGTAGAAATGCTATGAAGCCAAAGGCTTGCTTATACTTTTAAGGAGGTAATTAATAATTTATGTGTAATTTCAAAATAAATACTGGATAAGTCATTGAGAAACCACACTGTAATTCAACCAGCAGATTCTGTCTCCGTTTCTGACAGTGCTCTGTGACAGCCTAAGAAATATGAGATTTTGACATGCTAAGGGAACAAAATTTTTAAATGTTTGCTCTTCTATTCAGATTAGTTTTTTTGAGATGAATCTTGAACTGCAGTGTCTTCTTTCTGCATTTTTCAGTTCACTTATAACTGTTGCGTTAAGCCTTTCTGCTGTTGCAGTTCCTATTTGTGAATGCATGTGCATAAGCTTCATTTTAAAGCATAATGATAGCCCTGTCAGTCTCTTAGCAGTTTGCCGTGTTGAAGTCAGCAGCAGTTTCTCACTGAGTTCAGCATCATGAGGATTTCTTCCTGCGTAAGAAAAGCATCAGGTTTCCTGAAGGCTGGAGAATGCCTTGTCTGTAGGCAGAGTTTTGGTAAATTGATGAGCTGTTTCATTTTAGTAGCTGCAGCATGGCAGGCACTCGTGTTTTGTCAAAACAGCTTTATGCACTCAGAAGATTTTGTCAATACTTCTGATTTTAAATATGGATGTGGCATTTCTCTACTATGGGAAGAGAAATCGACATTAAACAAACACAATGTGTAGGCAGACAGAAATCTTTCTGTTGCAATTAAAATTTTTCTTATGGTTCCATGCTTTAAAGTGCTTAGCTACATATTTAGTTACATTACAGTACATCGCGACATGGACTATAACTATCACTAAATACAATTGTATTTAGTAATCCTGCAAAATTCTGTGATAAATGAGGCTAATTTAAAAGAAAAGAAGAAAAGAAAAAAAAATAGTAATTTGCCATGTAAGAGTCTTAAAACTGGAGAAGCAGAAGGTGCTTGTGCTTGTTCTCTTGAGCAAGAGAGGCATCCAGGTGGCAATATCTTTCCTCCTGTCAGTGGCAACCAGTGCACTGACAGTATGAACATCACTGTGGTGTTTTTTGCTGTTAAACCACTAGCACACAGCTGGCAAAAATCTGTTGTAAAACTGCCTGGATTGGCATGGGTTGGATTAGGCAACACAGGAAGTGGAAAGCAGGTGGCTCAGCTGGTGCTGGCATTAGCATGGATCTTTCCTTTCAGTTCTCCATGGGCATGTGCTTCTGCTCCTTCTCCTGTGCCTTCCAGCAAGATTTATGAGATGTATGTAAACAGAGTTACCTGGTACTGATGCAGATTCTAGTTATTGACAGAGCTGAAGACATCCTGTTTGTTATTTTCCACACTAAAACCTTCCATGGAGGTGCAAGGGAAAAGGCAAGTTCTGTGCTGCTTACCAGGGCATGGAATCCTCATGAAGATGTGACAGGGGTTTTGTTTTGAGAGAGGGAAACATGCTTTTTAAAATATTCTTAGTAAATATTTCTTCTATCATCTGAAATGTGCTCTGGGGAAAAAAAAAAGGCAACTTTAAAAAGCCTTTGGTTACTCCTTAGATTGATTTAAATCAAAGCAGGCCAGTAATTATTCTGATGATTAATTTACTGCAAAGTCTTTTGAATGACAAAATTATAACAGTTTGTGTTTAGTAAGTAAAATTATAGCTTGTTCCTGTGTTGCCAAAAAATATGTGAAACATGAACTTTCATCAGTCAAGCTGGATTTTTTAATAACAGCAGCAAGAAGTGATTTTCTAGCATATAAATTACTAAGCAGAGAAAGCTGCCTCTCTGTCTTTGCAAGTCATTATTTTTGCAAATTTATTAATTAAAACTATTTGTTGAGCAATTTGTGCAGGGGTGGAGGTGGAGTCAGAAACCTTTGTTTAAAATTTAAGCTGTGCAAGTTAGTCCAACACCCCGATGTTGGAAAATGAATGAGAGATTCAACCCCTGTGCACCATCTGTGACTGTTTTCAGTACCAACAGGGCTGGAGAGAAACAGCAGCTGGCAAAGAGCTGAGCCTTTCCTGGTGGTACCCACAGGTGATGGGTGTGATGGGGATTGTGGTTTGCACGGCTCTTGAGTCTCTCTGAGCTGGCCCTGACTGCTTCTCAGGACTGCCAGGCTGCCTCTTGGCCGTCATTTGCACATCCTGTCACAGGGTGGTTATGTGTTTTCCTCCAATCCAGTCTCTTCCTTCTAGCCTTCCTCTCTGGTGTCCTGCCACCTAGTGCTTCCTCCACAGACCTAGTCAAGCGCCCTGAAATGCTTCTACTTGCCGGTATACAGCTGCCTGCATGTTGCAGAAAGAGATGGGCTGTCACACATGTTTCTTAAGAATTAATTAATTAATTAATTAAGAAAAATTGTTAATGCTTATTAAGAAAGAATCATTAGTCCTTGTATTTGAGAAGTGATGTCCCAGAAGATATGTTAAGCTGGCCATACATTTTTGTTTTGGAAAATTCAGATTTTGGCTTAGAAATGTGTGCTTTGGTTTGATTTGGGTTTTTTAGCATAGAAGTGCTATGATACTTATATAAAATTTCCAGGGGAAAGTTAATTTCTGCCTGGACCCTCCGAATAGCTCCATACCTAGGAGGGAGGCTGTGTCTTTTCATTAGGAGTGTAGATGCTGTTTGGACCAGTCTGAGAACAGGGAAATGCCCTAATTGTTCTTCAGTTGTGCTGCTGTTTGTTATAAAATCCTCAGGACTCTAGAGAAGCTGCTGATGTGATCATACTGTAACCCAGTCCTGGCTCAGTTTCCAGTGGCTAGCAAAGTATTTAAAATCCTTGCATTAACCTGGCTTGCTTGGCTGGACTGATTTACTGAACTCCCCAACTGTTGACATATCAGCTGATCGGCTACAAAAGACTGTAGTCTAGATTTATTAACCTGTATTGTTTAGATACATTTTTAAGAGCCTTTCCAAGGACTGATGCTGTCCAACAGCAAGCAGTAGTGCACTTAGAAAAATCAAATTAGGTAACTGCTGACAAAGCTTTAGGCCTGCAGTCTGAAATACAGATATTATGGATTGTTGTAATTTTCATAACAGCCAAAACATTTTACACGGAAGTAGCAATATGACTTCAATTAAACAGCAGTTTTTATTCCAAGTAAAGGAGGTGACAGAATGATAAATCTTATTGGATTTCAGTTGAAAGAACAGCCTTTGATAATGTTAAACAGTTTTTCTTTCTATGCAAAACCCACACAAAATACAAGTGCTCACTGCTAGCTGCCTAGTAAAACCTTAGTAGTGAATAAAAGTATAGATTTGGGGGGGCATTTCTTAATTCTAGGGAACAAAAAGGAAARGTTTCCCTATCACCTCTCCAAGACTGTCAGTAGCAATAATGTAATGCTTTAGCCAGGTCACTCACTATTTTTAAGTTTGGGCTTACAAACAGTGAACAAGATGCACAGTATGTGCAGGCACAATCTGAGAGGATAAACAGGCTATCACAGCCACAGGAAAAAAGTGTTTCATGGAAGAGTATACTGTTATTATCTCATTTTAGAAGCCAGAATTTCTATTTACCATTTCTAGAAGCTCCATACCAGCAAAGTCTAAGTGAGCACACTAGAAATTATCTTCTACCATTTAGCTTTCACTGTAAACATGGAGACAGAGGGAGGCCCTGGAGATCTGACAAAGGCACATACAATCAGATAAAATGGCGTTGAAGTTTGGATGGGGGAACTAGGCTGCTAGAAAGGATCTGACTGGATTACAGGATAATTCAGGAAATAGAGGAACATGGCATGTGTTTTTCCACTAGTTAGTCTTTTATCTACATTTTAGTTAGAGATAGTGAAGCCAAAATGCTACTTTTAAAGGGGTTTTTGTTATTGTTATTCTTTCTAAATTACATTGCAATGAGACAGAAAGCTTATTTGGGGAGAGTATGAAAAATGCAAACTAAACAAACGTCAAAAATCACTGTTAATAACTCCGTTTGTGAGGTTTCCTTCGCCTTCCTCTGCACAAAGGAGTTTCAGTCTAAGATTTTTGAGTATTAATTTTTCTTTTTTTCCCTTCTTGTCTCCCACCATTTCTCCAGGCTGGGATTAAACAAAACACTTGTGTTCACTTTATTTATCAGTTTTGCTGAAACACAGTTCTATTATTTTTATGGTAGCAGAGTTACCTGAGTATATGACAAGTTTGGTTCTACTGAGGACACACAGCTGATACTCTCAGACTGGAAGGTAAAAATGGGTAGAGATGGTTTGGTTTTAGAGAAGCAGCCTGTTCCACACTAAGCTTCATAGTTGAAGTAGAAAATGACAAGTGAAAAGGGAATGTTCAGCATTCAAGTTTCACCATTGCATCAGGTGATGTAATACCATCACGCTGCCTTGGACTGCATTTTGCTCATCACTCATAAGACTTGGCATGATTCTGCCTGACCTGCTTGAGAGCAGGCTGAGATGATACCATACAGCTCCCATTTTGTTGCCAAAATCTAAATTAGCCATATCTAAAGGAGAAGGACTTCAGAACATGACTGTCGGTTCTGGCAAGGCTTGGAGCTGCTAAAGGCTTTGCGAAGAGGTGGCTTGGTACAGGGTGCAGTGCAGCTCCCTTCACACCTTGGAGCATCACAGAAACCTGTGGCAGGGTCTCACATGAAACTGCCTGCAGAGGCACGAAAGAATCACCAGAGTCAGCTCCATAAGGATAAATCCCCAGTGAGATAATTTGATACCTCTGCAACACCATAGACTAGCCTTCCTCCCTCGTTCCCAGAATCTACTCACTTTAAAGAAATGCAGTTTGGTCTCAGAGCCTAATAGCAACTACTCTTTAAAATGCTTATAGAGTCCCCATTAAATTACTATCAGATGACCTCTTAATGTACTTCTCTCTAACATGCCTTGGGTACAGAGCACAATTATCTTCCTCTGTCAAAACAAGACAGAGATACAGCCACAGACAAACTGTGCAAAGACCAGATTTTTATTTTCTTTAGAAAGAGAAGAGTCTAGGCACCAGTATGCAATGATAACAGCATGCAAGTATCTGCCTCTGAGTGATGTTCCAAACCATGCAAGTAGCCTGCTGGGGAACAGAGCCTTAAACGCTTGTCCTCCAATAGGAGATCCATCCTTCAGCTTTAACAGAACTTCTTTCTGGATATAAGGCACTGAAGTGCTAATTTAGTTCACTCTTTCAGACTCATCACACACAATATTACACAAAATAACTTAGCAAGACCTCCCTGCAGAATATTTAAGGGCTCAAGTCATACTAGACAGCTGATAACATTCTGTTTCAAATGAGAAGCTTAAAATGAGAACAGGTAAAGTCTGGCACTGCTTATTACCTTACTGTGGTAACATAGCATAAGATGATGATAGTAGCAGCTCTTTGAGCTTTGGAAACTTAAAACTGTCTGTTGGCACTGCTAATGTAATTCACACTACAGGCTGCCTTGGGGCTGAAAATGCAAACAGAACATTTCCTGTCCTTGTGTCTGTCTTTGCAATGTGTACAGCGTCTGGAGGAGCAGCACTGAAACAAGGAGGGGTGCTGAGGCTGCATCTCTCATCATCTCTCACCACAGGCAAGCTGTGGAAGGAAGTAATTTCTTTTAGACCGTTAAACAGTSGGTGCACTGCCACCTTAATGAAGCACTTGCACTCTTCAGAGTACTGCTTGGTCCAATATGCAAAGGAAAGGCGAGGATGCCTTCCTAGCAATGTTGTCTGCAAGGATATACTGCCTCTCCTCTGGCACACAGAGAAGAAAACCTGAACAGAAGCTGTAGCATAGTTCTGGGATCTAATGCTGCAGCAGTGTTGTGTCTCGGTAGCCATTTGGCTGGTACGTGCTTGTCACTGACAATCTGGGAAGAGGGAAAAGGGTCACATGGTGAGCTATGGAAGGTCACCAGCTTTTAGCCATCACCAGTTTGTAAGTCAGCTGCCAGCACGGCACCTAACGAGCCCCAGGAGTTACCTAAAGAGCAAAAGAAGCCAACGAAAGTGCAGGTTGCATCATGTCTGATGCCACCAAGAAGGCACTCTTGAAGATGGCAAGCAAAGCAACAAGTCACTGAGTTTCTATTGTACTTGTCCTTGCAGTTTTGGGTTATCAAATGTGGACAAGAAGAGGAACCACAAAATGTTGCAGTTCCACCAGGAGCAGTGAGTAGTGCTTGGCTGCTTCCACCTATGGCTGCCTCTGGTTTCACTCATGACGCCCTCCAAAAGAGCTCTTTGCTTTTCACTGGCAAATTGAAATGCAATCTTCTACTCAAATAAACATTCTAGGCTGCATGATGATTCACCAACAGGTTGAATTCTCATACAGGCTACAGATTTCTCAACAGCAATGTTTTCTGGCGAACAAATTAGGTATGTATCTGTCATGGTTCAACCCCTGCCAGCAACTAAGTACCTCACAAAATGTTCTGCAGAATGTCTTGGCTTAGTTTACAACTCTAGATAAATCTCACTTGCAATTTAGGCAGATATACTCAGGTAACTCTGCCTCTATAAAAAAAATAGAACAGTGTGTTTCAGCAAAACTGATAAAGTGAACACAAGTGTTTTGTTTAATTCCAGCCTGAAGAAGTGGTGGGAGACAAGAATGAGATTTGGATCAGCAACAGATCCTTTATTTAGAATTGCCATTTTAAAATTCAGTTTCTTGTTAGAAATGAAATTTTCACACCATCAGTTCAGACATTCCCGGATACTTTTGTAAATTCAAGATGTCAAAACATTAGGAAATTAAAGCATAAGTTATTCAAATTAATTTAAAATGAGTTGTGGTTTCCTATGAGCAGTTGGAATGCTTATAAAGTGCAGGCAAAATAAAGATTCCTCCCTAAATATCTTTAGGTGTTCACAAGACATTTATTTTTTTAACATAAAAATGGAATACATGCGGCAATGTGGGGGATGGAGAAGTTTTTTGTCAACAGGAGCTTCAAGGTGAGCAATATATCCATTGTAAACACATGCTCATAACCATTCCATACTATGATGCTGGATTGCTTAATCTCTTTTGTTTTCCTTCCAACCACATGAGATGATAGACTATTTGTATTACACATAGTAAATGGAAGCAATATCCAGGATGGAGCCTTCTCTTGAAAAATCTGTGTTTGATCAACATAGGCAGTGTGTGGTTTTCATGACTTTGAAACAGTAAATAATGCACCRGTTTTACTGTCTTAAAATACAGAAGCATTAGCAAGTCTCATTCTATCAAGAAGAGTCCTGAGAATTGCTCTGCTTCTCCTCTGTCAAGGGCTACATCTTAATCAGCTTTTGTTTAATTGAATAATTCTGTTATGGTAGAGAGTGTAAGCAATTGTTACACGTGCTTGAATCTGCATCAGCTGCAGCAACATGATATAAATAAATCAGCCTGGTTATGCTCATCGAAAAGACATTACTTCTACATAGCCCAAAGAACAGCCAAATGCTAAAAACTGAAATTCTGGTGCAACACATGGGGTAACATATGCACTCAGAGTAAAACAGGTGTCATAGATGGGGATGGCAATGAGGAAATCGCTGATTTCAGCACAGAAGTGATTTAAAACCATAGACCTGCTAATCAGAACTGCTTGAAATAGGACATTAGATTGAACCTGCTACAAGTTGCCAAAAAAATTTTAAAAAGGAAAAAAGAAGAAGAAGAAGAAAACCCAAGTAATAACTGAAGGCAATGCCAAGGAGCCCACCTGCAGCCCATGAAAGCTGCTCAAAAGGAGAGAGGAACTCTCCCCCATCAGTACCACACCATAAGTCAGGCATATGAGAAAGGGCCTAATTTAAGGCAGGAGTTATTCCCAAGGCAGGATATCCTTAGTGCCAACTTGCTGTTTTCAGGCCCCACACCGCTGTGACTGATGTGTCCTGAGTGGATGTTCCCCCTCCAGAGACTGGTGGAGCATTTCCTACAATTGCAGGCTGCAGCACAGAGACCCTCCCTTAACGAGTGAGGAGCAGGGACACTGGTGACAACAGCAGACTTAGCATGACTCAGCTCACCCTGCAGAGGAGCCCAAGACCCTYGGGAGCAGGAGCATGGAAGAACCATTTCATAAGAATAGAATATTTTGAGTTAAAGCGTTAAATGATTTAAGGAAGGGACCTTCAAGAACATCCAGTTTCAACCCTCCTGCCATGGGCAGGGACACCTTCTACTAGATCAGGTTGCTCAGGGCACCATCTGTCTTGGCTTTGGACACTTCCAGGGATGGGGCATCGACAAGTGATGGCTGATATGCCTACATGTCCAAGGYTGGAGCCAGCCTGAGACAGGACAGCCCATGACACTAAATCCTGCAATTTGCTTCTGTTTCTGTGAGTCATCTGAGTAAATTGAAGACTACAGGGAGAACTTGTGCCCCTTCTGTCTGATCTTAAACAACCAGCATCTGCAAAGGAAAGTGTAAGTGCTGCTCTGTGAGACCCTGATGAACAGTTGCTGGTACATTTACTGCAATCCCATTTTGTGCTGGCTCCACTTTCTATTTGCAGTAAGTCAGTGGTACGCTTACTCAGTTATTCTGAGTAGGATTACAGCAGCTCAGAGGCYTTGGGATGGCTCAGTGCCCCCATTGCAACAGGGGCTCTGCAAACCAGAGCAGGAGGGGCTTACAAGCAGCAGACTAACAGCTGGCAAAGCGAGCTAGCCCAGAGCCCTTACCAGCTCAAAGGGGTGACACTGGGCATCCTGCTCTGCAGCAACAGGCTGAGCAAAAGGTTCCAGCTGGGAAAGGCCGGCAAATACAGAAGCATCATGGAAGAGGTAAAAGTGTAGGGCCCCAWGCCTAACTGGATAATTGGATTGGAGGAAGACTGAACTAAGAGTAGAATAGAAAATAAACAGCAATGGGAAAAGCAGTGTTAAAGAAAGTCTAGTGATGGGGCAGTGAATCAACTTAGCAAATTCTCCAAAGCCATGCTCCTGACAATGGGAAAAGGAAGTGTACTTTAAGTTTTTGACAGGCAGATTTAAATGTGTAAATGCTTCTCCTGGCTCTAAAGGGGTGAGGGAGACCTGATTTTATGGACCACCTTCACATGCATTACTGCTTGCTTTCTGGGCACATAAATACCGATCAGTGAAGCAACAGTTCTCCCTTTCTGCTTTAAAAAACCAGAACAGGGTCACTGTAGGTCCTGCAGCTACTAAGATGGGTGGCAGCACAGGAGTGGGGGTGGTGCACCGGACAAGTCAAGAGATAAGGCATGCAGATATGCCAAGCAATAGATACCTGGCTCTTGCCCTCAGCAGATAGTAAGACATAGAGAAGGAAATAAAATAAGTAAAACAAATACTGCCACAAGGGTGTCCATCTCTTGTCAGATTCGTATTTTTTTCTCAAAGCTTAAGCTCCTGAAATTTTATGTTTACATCACTTCTTATGCATTTWAAGTTTTTCTTGTGCCAGCAAAAGTTAAAATGCCCTGAAATATATCTTAAAATATAACTTTAAGCAAAACTCAAGATTCATTTGGGTTTTGACTGATAATATATTAACATTATAATGTATTTATTTATAACTCACTTCGTGAAGGGTTTCATAACAGTACCTAAAGGGATCCAATTATCCAGGCTGAAATGATATTGCTTCAATATAATTTTATTTCAATTATGTTTTATTTGTTTCAGTATAATTTGATTATTTCTGCAAATAATCATTTCTGGGTGCTTTACGTGTGAAATTAGTAGATAGGGTAATGTCAGTATCAGCCTCAGAGGCTAGTTAGTGGGTTTTAGTAAAGTAAAGAGCTAAAAGGTCTTTTTCACAAAGTTAAAGGTGAGAGAATAAAATGCTTTTGTCAGCAGAGCTGCCAAGTCTCCTGGAGCCCCCTCAGCCTCCTTCTTGTCTGGCCAAGGTCCCTGTTCAGCCTGGATTTCCCACAGGTCACCTAACACAAGGAGATAGCATGCCCTGGGATAAGACTCAAGAATCAGGTCCATAGAAAAAAGAATTAATTACTCTGTGAAGCAGCATGCTCACATCAGGATACTGTATTTGGAGGCAAAATCTTAAAAAAGATCTGATTGTGCAGAAGAATCTCTTCATTTCTCAATTAAATTTATTTCAGCAAACAGAATTCCCAGCTGCTCTCRGTAACAGCCTTTATCATGCAGAAAACTGGGGGTTTGATTTGGTCTCAGCAGCATTAGGTTAAGACCTCAGTGTCACTGACAGCACTGCCTCCACTGCAGTCAGAGCAGGATTTAACCTCAAGTCAACTTAATTCTGAAAAACACCTATGAACCACAGAGCATTCTAAGCTTAGCCCTCTACCTAAAGGGAATTTATCGAAAGAAAAGCCCTCAACAGGTCTTTGACTCCAGTTCACTACTGACAAGCAGCTGAGCAGATTCTTTGTCTCAGAAAAAGACAAGTCAAACTTCCCATAAACTTTTGTGTATTAGAAACTCAGTGTGATCACCTCTCTCTGACACATGTACTTGCCACTAGTCAATGCTTATTCAGTATTATTGTCTTCTTCTCAACAGCATAAAAGCTGAACTAGGCACCTACCAGCAGATAATAAATGCTGGATTTCTGGCAAAGAGGGATAACTACTGTCTCATACAGGTGCTCATCTCTCTTCTTTACATTAAGAAACTGAAGGTTCAAAGGGTAGTGAACAGCCAGGCAACAATTTACTGGTTTTTTTTTCATTTCAAAGACAAATTATCTAAGCGGTATATCCAGTTTAAAAATACGATTTGTTTTTCCACCTCTGATCCAAACACTGACACCCCACATCTTGTAACTCAGATAAAAATAATTTAAAATAAAATTTCTAAAAGAAGTTGTTAATGTTTTCAGSTGATCTAAAAAAGCAGTTTTCTAAGTAGAAGAGCAAAAGTCAATCTACGCAATAGAAAAGAAAAAGCCCTGGCTGGACATTCAACACCTTTTTCTAAATTTTTTTTAATTTCTCTCTCATGAGTGTGAAAAGTATGTTCTCATTTAATATTAGTCCTTTTTAGACTCTTTTTACGAGACTTGTTTCATGTCTCCGCTGCACAGGTCAGTGACCAAAACCCATGGTTGGAAGCCAGCTTCAGAGGTGTTAAGCCCACACAGTGCTTGGATTTAAGCCCATCTGGGAGCGGTTTTGAGAAGAAAACCATAGAATACAACTACATGAAGGTGCTTAGGATTTATGGGGCCCCAGATATGTCCTTCTGGTTCTAACTCTGAATAGCCACTTCCACAAAGAGCATATTTACCAACATCTAAATATTCCATAAGACATGGGTTTTGCAACAGGAATACTTATCAAACTTGTCTTTTATTTCCAYATCGGTTTTTAGTTCCAAGACAATATGATGAGAAAAGAATGGAAGATTTACTAACAGAGAAAAATCCATAGTTTTCTCTGATCTCCAGYGTGCCATAAGCAAGCTTCTCTCCTGGCTAAGCCTGCAGCGTTGCAGCTGGGGGTCAGGGTGAYATTACAAGGAGTGTGGGCCTGTTCAAAGAACTGCTTCAAGTTTTTTGCCTAGTAGAGGATTTGGGAAGGTTGGTTTTGCTGGGTTTTTTTGTTTGTTTGGGATTTTTTTGTGTTTGTTTTTTACATAAGAGGTTATGAGGAACAAGAGCAAAGTGTTGCTAAATGTTTTAAATTGAGCAATTATTACCTTCTACCTGCAYGCAAAGAAAGGATGTAGGACTTCTGCTTTGGTAATACACTACACCATCAAAACTGTGGCTAATGACAGCAGAATAAAACATGGAAATAAAATGGTTCAACAAGGTCAGTTTACTACCCACCCCTAAAATTTCCTGCTTCTAGTTTGAAGAACCAGGCAGGATGATTGTAGGGCTCCCACCTGAATCTACCACCYTTCTGCTSTCTCCGCTGTGCCAAGAGAAGAGGCTGACATCTTCCTGACRTGAAATGTAGGTAAACAAGGAGGGGTCTCTGCTTTCTTCTGCRTGTGTACAAAGTACTTGACTATGGAAAGGGAAAGCCAGCTGAACTAACCAATATAATATAATCTTCATGTATTTTAACACAGAGACATTGTTTAGTTGCATGTAACCTGTAAAATATGTAATATCCAGGAAAAAAATTGGCCCATCTGATGTTTAGTGCCTAACAGCRACCAGAGTATTCATAATGAGTTATTTACAGAACGCTCCTTCCTCTGGCTTTGGCATCCTGTTTATTAGAATAGCTAGTTTAACAAATATCCAGTTAAAACCAGCGAAGACACGGAGAGATGCTGTAGTCAAAGCTTTCTCTCAACTTGCATGGAAAATACTTATCATTGCAGTGCAAGTCATCATTTAGTACTTTCACAAAGAGAAAAAGTCACAGTCAGTGGGTAATATTTATTGCAAGTTCTCTCCAACCCCAATGCTGTATCGTTCCAATAACTCAAGTTACATTTAACTAAACTGAATTACAAGATAGGAGTAGATTGTATTTCTACATAAACTACTAGTGCTTATAAAGAAAATTACTCAAAGGGAAAAAATAGGCAAGTTAGAGACCATAAAGAGAAAAAAAAATCATAGGAAAAGAACAGCAAATGCAGGGATCATAAAGAGTGAATCAAACTCCCTTCTGGATCTGAATTTCACAGTGTAATTTCCCTACAGTAGTCATAAAAAAGGACAATTAATTTGCTTCAGCAATATAAATATATTTTCATTTCAGAAACTCTCTCCCTCTTGTGTTACACCATAAGTGCCTAATAATCAAATATATTTCGATTAATTTGAATGAAAAAAAAAACAGGTAACGAAAACACAGATACCCTTAGTTAAAGCAGRGAACCCTCAAAATTTAAGACTTATTTAAAACTTTTTATATTCTCCACCACAAAGCTGAAAATAAGTTCTTATGATTTGAACATCATTATAAAAGTTTATTTTGACTTGGCTGTCATTAGAAACKAAAGAGATGAATTTGGTAGACATTTGGTTTCAAGCACTATTCTAAATTGTCAAGATTAATCACAATGATACAACTTAAGTATATATTTTAACTTAATGTACCAAAACAAGTTATTCTACTCCCAAGATAAGTGAAATTAATTACCCTATCATTATAATAACCCTAAAACAGAACTAAACTTAATTGGAACCTGTACACACTAAACCCCCAAATGTTTATGAGTGCAGGTTCACCATGCATTTGCTACACTCCAGTGCCATCTGTCTATAAAAAGATAATTAACATTTTCAATAAGAAGAAATACAGCATGTTTTAAAGTGTATTTGGTCCTAGGCCATTGAACCCACTTCAGTTCTAACAATGAATGACACTGCTAATCCTTTTCTGAACTAGAAAAAGAAAAATGAACCGAAGAAACACTGTTTCCTCAGTGCATATTTGAAGCAAATTTTCCTGAAAAGAAAAAAAATTATCCAGAATGCCCTGATATAGAGATGCTGTTTGAGGTGTCACTCTTATTTTTGAGGAGTACTTAACCTTGGAGTCTTCCTCTAACAGTGTAGCTGCCTTTTGAAGACCCCAGAGAAGCTGAGAATAGCTGCTCTAGAATTTGCATTTAGAAGACCATTTGGGGACAGCCTTTTCAAAGTCCACAACCTTCAGTGGAGGGACATAAAAATAAATGCTCTGCCAAGCACTGCAGCACAAGGGATCTGACACAGACCCCAGTGTGAGTACAAAGCAGGTTCATTAAATGCAGAGCCTTCCCCCCTTTCCTCCTTCACAGTGGCTGGCTGGGGAGGGTTGTTTCCCCYGCTCCCTGTGAAAATTGGGCAAATACAGCGCTTTGTTTTTCCAAAAGTTTGGTAACAAGTTTTAAAGCGGCCTGATGTTAATTTAACAGAGGGCATCCTGGCCGTTCTGCCTAAACATGTATTCCTACACACCTTGTCGGGAAGCAAAATACCATATGCTTGATTCTACCACACTTTGTGTGTATGTGTGTGTGCGTGTGGAGGGGGAGCTACTTCTTGATCACACACTTTTTTTTGAAATGCACGCGCTTTTTTTTCCCCCCACGGAAGAAAGAAAGAAGAAAAGAGACATGACCTTTAAAARTACAAAATATCCCCTTTCAATGAGCAATTAGAGCAAATAAGGGAAGAAAGGCGTTTTCCAAGTGCCCGAGCGGCTCCCTTCCCGCGGCTGTACGGATGCGCGGAGCCGGGAGGCGGCCGGTCCCTTCCCGGCGCATCTGGCTCTCCAGCGGTGCCATCTGCTGGTGCCGCTGCCGCCAGGCTCCGCCGGGAACGCCGCCCCCGTGCCGGAAGGGCAGCGGGCACAGCTCGGCTCGGGCCTCGGCCAGCAAAGGGCAAAGCCAGGAAACGTCAGCCCCAGCCAAAGCTCCGGTTTAGAAAGGCGCTCTTGTCCCTTGTGTCCTCCTCAAGGCATTTTACAAAGACAATTCGTTAGATAAAGAAAAGGAGAGGAAGAGGGAAACAAAGAAAAGTATTGAGTGCTGTACCTCATTTTCTTCCAAAAATGCTATTTCCATAAGTCAGGCAAAATTATTTTCTCAATAAGTAGCTACTAGGTCAAAAGAAATAATGTATTTCACAATAGTGTGTTAACAACTAAAATMATCTACCTGTTACAGACATGCAATGAATGATGGTGTTGCAATCATGGTTTGGAGTCACAAATCACAGCAGTTGTAGGCATTACACAGGAAAAAGTGTCTTTAGGCAGTATTCAGAGGAGAAGGCAGGCAGACAGATAAAGGAGAAAAGTTGAGGATGCAGGCCCAGGGGAGGGGGTGAAGCAGGGCAGAAAGAACCTCAACCAAGGTAGCAGTGTGCATTGGGGCACCAGAGGTGTCTGGCAGCAGCTTTTGTATCAAYGGGTGACTGCTGAAGGGTCTGATTCTGTAAACCACAGCTGACTTGTCTTTGCAGTACACCTGCTCACACACACTCATGGAGTAGGTTTAGAGCTAGGCATTTCACCATTACAATATTCAGTGATGTTCCCCTCAGATTTTGCTCTACTTTTTTTTTGTCAGGCTCCTAAAAAGATTGTTTCCTGCCAAAAATGAATTCACCATACCCACCCCTGTGACCTCAGCCCRGTGCATCTCAGCCCCACTATAGCTTTCTGCCTTCTCCACCCTCACCAAGTGTGGGTTCACCAAGTTCACCAGGGACTGCAACAACTTCATCCCAAACTTGTTGTCTGATCAGGTGCATATTCTGTTGCTTCAGTTTTTTTGCAAACTACCATCTGTTATCTTTGCTTTTTCTTGTTCTATTTCCAAGCTTTTCAACGCATCTGAACTTGCTGGCAGCAGATCAAGTACTGACTTTGAGCAGATATCTCCAGCTGTAGGAAAAGTCCCATCTGTAGCTTCAGGCTGTCCCTTTGCCTCATTGATTTCTTTTTCTTTAATTGCAGTTGAGGCCTCAGCAACATTTTCAGATGGTTTATCATCAGCTACTACTGTTGAGGCAAGCTTACAGCTTGCAGCAGTTGCTCCTATTTCAGCCTTTGCTACATTGTTTGGGAAGTCTTCCCTGCTTGTTTCTCCCACATCTTCTGTCTGCATTTCTTGCTCTTTACTCTCTTCCTTACCACTGGAGCCCATGTTAATTGAACACTCACAATAATAGTAACCAGATTCCTGCTTCTTCTTACGCATGGCACAGAGATCAATTCGACTGAAGACCTCTGTGCCGAAGTGGCTGTCTTCATATTCCTTATACAGATCCGTACGAATTTTTCTGAAGCCCTGTATGTTGAAAGAGCAATGTGACGTTATATGATGCAATATTATATGTGCACAAATACACATGTATTATCTTAACAAAACTCAGCAAAAAAAAAATACCACCCCCCACCTTACCTCTGATTAGGATAACATCAACTTTATGTGGCAGTATTTAAGTTGATACTGAGAAAAGTCATCCACTACAAATTAATTGCTGAATCCTCCACCTACCCCACCCTCCTCAAGAAAACTGTTATTTACATACATCCACCTAATTTTAGATATTTCAAGCAAGTTCACAGTCACCATACCTAATTGTTCTGAATTGCCTTTAGGAAGGGTTGCTTGATTTCACCTAGAGTTTACTTCACTCAGTTTCATCTTACTGCTGCCTTAACAGACTGAAAAGTTAACCCTTCTCTTTGGTGTTCACACTCCCCAACAGTAATTAAATTGTGTGCTAAAGACAGGCTAGAAATAGAGTTCATGCACCTTCATCCCTGTGAGCAAAGTAGTA
This sequence comes from Parotia lawesii, assembly GCA_003713295.1. NCBI lineage: Eukaryota > Metazoa > Chordata > Aves > Passeriformes > Paradisaeidae > Parotia > Parotia lawesii. The sequence goes on along the minus strand of RAHM01000176.1, from coordinate 240,175 downwards.
TTCAAAACAAATTTAACTCAGTGACTTACTGGRAAAACAAGCTCATTTCAGCAAGCCAGAAAAGAAAAAGAAAACCTCAGCAGCCCTTAGATAGCTACCAAGCACTGTCAGTATCCCAAAGGCCAAATGCTACAACAGTCGTGACACATAAATGAAAGCGTACACTCCTAGAGACGTTTTCAAATGCTGACATGTTCTTTTCAGGCTAAGAAAAGTAACTTCATTGCCAAAACCAAAGCACATGCTTAGAAACCATTGCAATATGTGACTGTCAAGACTAAAAATTAACAGTTCCTCAGAGTAATTTCTTTGCTCTTCTCCCCCTCAACAAGTTTGGGCACAGCAGCACTAGTTGCCCTGTACCAGTGTCACCAGGGTGAGCAATCCAACAATTCCATGGTTCCCATGGCTTTAATTCAGACAGCAACAGGCTGCCAATTTACATAAGGTGCTCCCACAAAGCATTTAGCCTATAGCAAAACACATATGCTAGGGGCACATATGGAGATGTAGTGAAGGACAGATGAATCATTAAGCAACAAAGAATAGTCTCCACCTTCTCTTAACCTAATGGGTATGTGAGCTAACAAGGCTCCAAGGAGCTCCTTGCAGCACATTGCCTCAAAGAGCTCTCAATCAGTTTGTTCAGACCTGCTCCCAAACACCAGGGGGAAGGAAAAAAAAGTATTTTTTACAAGGTTTCTTCCTCATAATGACAGCCTTATTAGCAGGTGGATATGTATGGTTCACAGCATGGGGATTGTGGGAGGACAGCCAGAACAGCCAGTGTCACCTGGACAGAAGCAGATATATACATAGCTTCACAACCAAACACATCAAACCATTAGGCACTGCTGCCTGAGGTGACTAAAACACTTGAAAGTTTAAATAAACCAACAGCACACCTTTTTCTGTGCCCCAGAGATACCTACGTGTCAGTCAGAGCCAGGCTCTTCAGGAGCCAGGAGCTACGTGTCACCTAAATGCCACGAGGTTCAAGTTCTGCTGAAATGCAGAGACACACTGCGCATGGGCTGTTTCCTGGGTAATTCAGGAGGATAATGGAAACTTGAATAAGGTCACATCACTGAAGATAACTTATCAAGCAGCCAGAAGAGGGCAGGATTAGGACTGCCCTTCCATTAACAGGCTCCAAATATTTTAATACAAGTATGTGACTTGTTAATACTTGTTAAATAACAAGTATGCTCGCTCTCACGACCCAGGGTAGACCACAGCTATTTCCAGACCTGCACCAAGTGAATCTACTTAAAGCAGCATGAAAGGGAATGAACAAACACTTTCCACTTCAGCACAGAGGCACTTGATCCACAGCTTTGCTCTAGCACAGGTGAGTGCAAACAGTGCCCAGGACTAAAGGCTAACAGCCTACACTGCAAAAGTTCATCTGTGTGCTGAAGAAGGCTCTTACTATGAGTAATGAAGTGGATTCTCTGAAGAGGTGAACTGTTCCCTTTTGGCTCCTTGGAAAGGTAGAGGTCAAAACACCTGAAGAACCCATATTTTATATTTATGCCAGGGTCACACTGCCCATTTTGAACTTGATCTTCAAACAGCACATACTGCTCCTTTGGTAGCTATTGAGAATAAAAAGCACACAATTCAAGCTCTCTCCAGCCTCTTGGGATATTTAGACTCACAACCAAAGCCAAAGATGCACAATTTCTCAAGGTGAAAGGTTACAGTTGTATTAGTTTTAAGGAGAACCACCTCCTCTTTCCCCACAAACGAGAACAAGGTCTGCAGCTAYACCACCAGTATCATCACATACCTCTCATTCACAAAGTGTTCTTGAGATGTAAAACATAATTTGTGCTAGCAATTACCTCTTAAGTGTCATATAAGAAGCACTTACACTGTGTGAAACACTTAAACAGCACCCTTTCTATAAGGCAACAGTTATTTATGGTGTAAAGAAAGTAATTACAGCCAGTAGATGGCATCATAATAACTTAAGTGATATTTTGTCTTATTCATACTTTGGCATCTTCTAGTGTTTAGGAAGGCTGATTTCTCTCCTGCAGTATTTACAAATGGGATACTATAAAAGTAATCAGTTTTCCTCCTTTTTATTCATATTATATTTTGAAAGAAATACAGTAAGTTGACAGTGTCAACTGATATGTCATATCTCAAAACACATACACACTAATTTTCCAGTTTGGTCTTTGAGACTATGTCTTAAGTCTAGGGTTGAGCCTTGGTAACCTCAGGGAGATATGTACATGGACTTAACAAGTTCACATGCCCCTAATAACCAACTCAACATATGGTCCTACTCCACTTCAGTTTCAAAATCCTGGTCTATAAAAATAATATTTTAGGAGCAAATGTTTTATTGTGAAAACAAATTTGTACAGAAACAAATCATGCTTTGTAAACAAGGGAAGAGCAGTGAACATTGTCTACCTGAAGTCCGGGAAGGTTTTTGACACTCTTTCCTGTGAGATGCCCATAAAGGAGGCTGATGAATTATTGGCTGGCTGAACTGCCAGTTCCATAGGGCAGTGATTGGTGGCACAAAGTCTAGTTGGAGGCTGGTAACTAGAGATGTACCCAAAGGGCCAATACTGGGTCCAGTACTGTTTAGAATCTTCATTAATGATCTAGATATTGGGGAAGAGTGCACCCCCAGCAACTTCACCAATAAAAAACTGGGAGAAGTGCCTGATAYCAACCAGAGGTGTCTCTGCAGGCTGGAGAAATGGACTGATAGAAACTTCATGAGGCTGAACAAGAAGAACAAAGGTCAGCCATAGGGGAGGAATGAACCCAGGCACGAGTACAAGCTGACAGCTGACTGTGAAGGAGTTTAGCAGGAAAAGGACCTAGAAGTCCTGGTGGACACCAAGCTGACYACGAGCCAGCAGTGTGTCCTTGCAGCAAAGGCAGCCAATGGTATCCTGGGCTGCATTAGGAGGAATGTTGCCAGCTGATTGAGGGAGATAATTCCCCTCTGCTCAGCACTGGTGAGGCCACACCAGGAATACTGCATCTACTTCTGGGCGTACCACTTGATATTCCAACATTCAAAGATCTATACACTTGCATTTTTTTATGTATGTACACAAGGAGATGGCATACATAAATCATGCTATGCAAGATTAAGCTATATTTAGTGCTAGAGATCAAAAGAGGAGAGCATGCAAGAAATTACAATTCTATTTTTCAGTTTTAAATTTCATAGTAAGAGGAAGTGTGAAAATACTCCAGACAAGAGTCAACAGTAATTCATACGTGCCTACTGTACAGTTTCTTTTGCATTAGACATTGCAGATGCCTGTGCTCACAAAAATCCCTATAGGCAGTGTAAAAGAAAGAGCCTCCAGCAGAGATCTATCAGTCCTATCCAACTTTGATTTTATCATGTATACAAAAGGCTAATATCAAGTCAATATGAAGTACTTGAACAAGGTCATTTTCTTCAGCTATTATAGCTTCTTCTGTTTTCCTTTCTGCATGCTCCTCTGGTGTTTCGRGTTTGCAATATATTGACCTCATAAATACAAGTATTATTCCTGGAAACAAGCAGGACAGTATTCCACTGGGAAATGAGCAATCTAATCAGAGTTGTTTTTTACTTTAATTGTTTGTGATAAATCCCATACAATGCTGCACTAAAGGTTAGAAAAGCACATCACACATTTATAGTATAAATCAAGGCACCAGCCTGACTTCCAACATGACATTAATCTTGTTCTGAGGTAAATATTACTCAGAAGACAAATAGTGCTCAGAAGCCATCCTGCCGTATGGAAACGGCTTGACATTGTTTTTGTGCAGATGTGACCAGCCACAGCAGAAGGGAAGCACTCTGCACTCTACAAGAGAGCTTTACACAATATTAGCAACAGGCCTCATTTCTTCCAGTCAGATATGAACAAACAACTGTGTTGACCAGCCTATGTACAAGCTTTGTTAAATAAGAGAAGTTATATTGTTCTCTGGTTGCAATGATTATTGCTTAGATTCCAAGGATCTCATTAAAAGAAAAATAATCACTAGAACAGATCCCAGAAAAAAAATTTTTAAACCCAGTTACTTACTCGTCTTCTCAGCCTTGATGCTTTAGAGAGCTTCAGGAAAGTCAGATGTGGTTTGAAGTCCTTACTCCCTGAAATGTCGAGATTCATTTCGATAAAGCATTCTTCCACAGCTTCTGGAAAAAGATAATATAAGAAAGAAATTAATAACTGTGGGGAGGTAGGGAAAAAATATTTACAGGGAGGTTAGACAAAAAGCCACTCTCCCTTTCTTGAGCAAGACAGGTAAAACATATAGCAGGTAACCAGCTCTTGCACTATCACAGGCAACAGACAAATTTGAGAAAAGTACTCAAAACCAAAGTTCTGCATGACATGCAGCCATATGTTGCAAACCTGACACTGGATCCAAATTTCTGTGTTTGCAACACAATTCCTTCTGAATTCACAAATCCCCTATCACAATGGTGAGCTCAAGAAAGCATCTGCCCATGGCAGCCCTGCCAGGAACAAGATGCAGCCACCACCAGTGGCTACAGTTAGGGTCTGTGACAGAAAAGATTCTCCCCAGCTATTGCAAACAGCAATGCRAGAAACAAAGTGCTTCCAGAAAAGAGAAAAAAGGTGGCTAGATTCCCAAAATTACTACAACTCCACAGCACTAAAAGCAATTCAGGAGGGAACACCACACAAACATTGTACTCCTTCCCGAGATAATATGATACAAAGCGTTTATGATGGTATTGGCTTAAAAATTTCAGTCACGAATTTATAAAACAATAAAGTATTATCCTTCATAGAAAAAAGTGTCTGTGAGTAACTCCAGGATTTATATTCTTCAAGGCCTTTCAGCTAAGTATTTTAATGAGAAGTCAAACCAAGTTGAACTGTTCTTGGTTTTCATGAACCTTGGGAGATGCAGAGTTTCAAGAATAGCAAGGCAAGGTTTACATGAAGCAGATCCCTACAAGTTTGGCAAAAACAGAAGATGGTATCTTGTTCAACAGTTGTGCTCAAAGAGTAAAAATAATTCCAAAATTACACTGAAAGCCTTGGCTAAAGCTGGAGTACTCCCCAGCAATTTTTCTTACTGCCAAAGGTCTTTATACCTTGATTGTATAAAGGGGATAAAATTGTGGGGGAAAAAAAGGAAAAAAAAAATCAACATTTTAAAATGGAAACCTGCAGCATTTATGGCTCTCCCTGCCAGATCCCTCCCATCTTGACACTTATCTTTGTTACTGCTTAATTGTTTAGGCACTGAGAGAAGGAATTTCAATGTTGAAACTGAGTAAAAAATAGCATATTACATATCTGATGAGTACCTTGTTTGAAATCACCCTACTTCCATTTTATTTTTCCACCTATCAGGAAGTTTAACCACATGTGTGTTCACTAGTTTGTCATATGCATTTGTATCAAAGCAGAGTCACTGGCTTGGAGTTTAGTTAATTAATAGTTTAAAATGTTTCTTCTCAGTATTTATGGAGGAACAGCAGCTGGGGCTGTCTGATCACTTTGCCAAGGCAACTGCTTTTTATATTTTCCATCTGGAAAACACAAAGAATAGGATCCAGTTGTCCAAACAAGCATTTAATGCCCTTTTAGACACCCTACAGGATGTCCACCTGGCCTCCAGCTGCTGCTGCAGGAGGTACAGCCTGGCTGTAGGTCCCAGTGTGAGCACTGCAAATACATTAAGGCATCTGAAAACAGTCCTAGGTGATTATGGTTAGGTATCAAACAACCCTAAAGTGCCGCTGGTACTTTGTCAAATAGAGCACATTAACATGAAGAATTTCTGCATATTAAATCTTCTTGTTCCCATGCCACTAGGTCACAGCACAGCAAGCCCCAGAGAATAAACACAGCAGAAAAGCATCCAAGCTCCTTCTAGGAAAAAAAGCCCTTTCCCATGCATCATCCAGCATATAACCTCCCCTAACTGCATAAAAAGAAGCCAAGTAGATCTTCACCTGAGAAAGAAAACCTGAAAATAGCATCTCCTCTTGGTTACCAGCCAGCACCAAGCCTATAGAACAGCAAGAAGGAGTTATTACTGGAAGGTGAAGGCTTTAGTGCCATGAGCAGATTTTCGTCAGAAAGGCTGATGATGGAACAAAGGTCAAGGCCAGCAATTGTCTTCAAGAAGTCAGTATAGGAACAAGGTTGCTGGATGGTGTGTCCTGCTCATGCCAGGCTGGCAACTCAATTCTTCAGACATTGTCTTCTCTAGCTCATTTGAAAAATACCCTAGGAAAATTCCAAGACATCTTAAGCAGTGTCTTTTCTCCAAAGTGGATGAGGTCAGTAGCAGCAACATAAACCCAGTAGTGCTCAGTATCTACCAATTAACTGCAGTTAATTGATCAAGAGATAGGTTAACTCTTCACTTTGAAACTGAAGTCCATGATGTAGGACCAAAAGCAAATGGAGGGCCAGTCACCTGGCTAACGTCAGGAGCACTTCAGAGGCTAAAAAACTTCATTAGAGCAGGCAGAACTCTTAAACTTGCTGACAAACCATCACTAAGGGCATGATGAGGCAGAGACAGCTGACAGGAGTATCTTGACCTTTGCCAGCCAAATCATTGGCACATCATGTTGCTCAAAAAGGTAGCATTTAAAATTCACACCTAGCTCATGACAACCAAAAATATTGACTAAAAGGTAAAGAAAAAAATCCCTATTCATAGTATAACAATTAAATCAATTGCTTTGCTGAGAGAGGGGAGACAAAAACCCATCTCTTTGGAGATGTCATTAAAAGGATAGACTTTGATAYGTATTTGCATAATTCCCAGACTCATTAAGTTCTAGAAATGGTCAGAAATTATGCAGAATAGAACAACACTGGAAGTTACAACTCTCTGAGTAGCAAAATCATGGGTAACGAAGTTAACAGCTTGAAAACTGGCAGCTTGTCTCCTAGTCAAGGAATTATTTCAGGCAATCAGTGAACAATCATATTGCATTAAAAAAACAAATACTGGCAGAATATTCCCAGGGCTTGCAATCAAAATTATTCTCCTCTATCTAATTAAGGGGTTCAGATCAGAAGCTAGATATTAGGTTTCCTGAACCCTGAAGATGCAGGTTATCCAGGCAGAGAAAATGAAGGATCTGCCACCCACAATTGTAATGGCTTTTAGACATAACGCGGGTCCAAGACAATATTTAAAGAGCATCATAGCGCACATTCCGCAGARCCAAAATTAGACACTTCTGATGGTGATAAAATAACATGATAAAGATTGACCTTGTATGCTATGACTCATTGGGAACAAAATTCTCAGTTAAGCAAAATAATGAGTCGAGGGAAAACCAGTTTTCAGATGAGAAGTGAGGTACTCATATCTGCATCTTTCAGGAGTGAGGAGAGAGCCAAGGTAGTTCTCTCAAAACAGTCAAATCAGGCAGCAAAAGAGTCAATCAGTCCCTTCTTCCAATGGCACTGAATTGTATATATGTTGTAGACAGGCATGTACCAAATATGATCTTATAGGAAATTGCATCATCTGCCTTCCACTTTATCTTCCAGTCAAGATTATGTCCTGCTAAAGACTTGAGAAGAAGCAGCTTGTGCATGGGCAAGTTTGTTGAGGTTGTAATCCTAATAAGCAGGGACAACATCAGTGTACTTTCAACAAAAGCACAGATGTTTCGAGTCAAAATTAGCTTTGGAATGGATGGAACAATAAGAGAAGGCCAGAGTCAAGCAAGAGGTAATGGATAGTGAAGTGGCTAATTTTATAGAGCTGAGGCAAAGAAGCTGTTCATAAGAGGCATCCCCTGTCTAGTTGTAACACTGACTACTTAAGAGGTAAAATAAACAGGAGAACAAGAGAGCAGAACTATTATATCAAAGCTGAGAACTGGAGGAGGTAGGAAACAGCATCAACAAAAAGAAAAACAGGCTTCTGAGAATCATATTCTTTGAAGTTTACGGTGTCTTTGTATTGCATGCCTTTCTGAGAAGCTTTAGTTGAACTATGCTTCCTTTTCGTTTAGTATGAAAATAGCACAGAAAAATAATRTATATTGATTATTTCTGTTCTGTTGGAATGGAAGCCCAGGACGCAGATTAGGTTCTGCATTGCAGGCTAAAGCAGCTCCTAAAAGCGCAACAGGGTACGGAGGAAGAAGAGAGTATCAAGCCCTTCTGAAACTGCACTCAGATGCAGGTAAGCAGATCAAAAGTCTGGAACATCTCATGAACCCATCAGTGCTTTGGGAAATTAGAGCAGARGGCAAGATATTCTTAGACTTCTGTTTCGTCTTCTACAGTGGAAGCAAAAGACTGATGTTCTGGTGCTACACACCCATATGCAGACAAATACTGATTTTTGTCACCTCCTGTCCTAGAGGTACTTATGAGCTCATGCATACTCCAGTTTAAAGGAAGTCCTTGTATACTCAGCTGGGGCCAACAGTTAATAGGCTTTCAGTTTATTAGAATGAACAGAGCCTCAGTCTGAGGAGTCACTTTGAAGACTGTGCACACCTCAGACCTGTGAGATTCCAGCTGCAGGGCAGGCTAGGTTAGCCTTGCTGTGTGATCTTCACATGAATGTGTGTGCATTTCACCCATCCTAAATTAGTACGGACAACCCATTTTAATAATAATGCTCTGCAGGAACCCAACTGTTGGCTTCATATTTAACGATTAAGAAAGAGAGGAGGTGAGAGGAAAAGCAGCACATCATGGTCACGCGCAACAGCTTGGTCCAGTGCTTACAGGAGCTGACGAACTCTGCAAACTGGTTTATCACAAGTGGTAGAGAGTCAGGTGTTGTACTTACCTGCAATTCTGCTCAGCATTTTCTGGTCTTCCTCCAACATTTTCACATATAGCACTTGGTTATTAAACTCTCCGATCCCATGGAATGTCAAATTAAGGTCTTTACCCTGCAAGATGTCTTCCACTTTAGTCTTGCTTTGCTTCAGTGCCAGAACAGCCCTTAAAAATAATCAGTATAGAAATACTAAAAGTTATTAGGTTTTTTACATATGGGAATATTGTTTTATTTTTAATACCAGCTAATATACCTGATTTTGACCACTCTGCAGCACTATGCAAGGTGTAACAAGCACACCGTATTTCATTGCTAATGCTTTTGTAACAGTTAGAAGATTTCAAATACACTACGTCTTTCACTTCAACCTTAGCTTATACATTAACATGTTGTTAGTGAACATTCAAAATATTAACATTCCAGACAACTATGAATATATGCTACTGAAGAGTCAAAAGTGATAAAACTGAACTTATATTTGTCATGCAGTTTAAAACTTTATCACCGTCATTTTCAACTGGTTGACTAATTTTATTCTTAAACTAAAACAAATTCATTCTCCCACCTGAAGCATAATTAGCATTTTTCTCCATTATATCCTCCTATTCCAGGCTGGGTAGCAAAACATCAAATAAATGGTTATGTTCTCAGCTCTGTGTCCCATTTCAATAAAGTTTAGACATGCACCTTGCTGTGCACAGAAATCTCAAAAAAGTGAATTATCCAAAGATATTAATACTTCAAATTAATCCATTTTTTCTTAAAGACACAGAAAAAGCATAATTATTAAATTTCTAAATGTAGGCACCAAGACTTCCAGCAACTTCATACCTGCTGAAGTTTTACAGGTGCCTTTCTTTGCCCTGGTGTCTCAGTCTTCAAACAGAAGACTGACAGTCTTCTACTAAGACTTCATACTTCTAACAAACTGCAGCACGACTAAGGACTGCAGGACACCATCCCACAGGTTACTGGGGCTCCTCTAGCCWCATTTACTTTATCATTACACCTAGAACAAGTTTTGACTGCATTCATTTTACTTCTTAAAAATCTTAGAGCTGTGTAACATCCAGATAGAAGGCAGGCAGTAAAACCCACATAGCACAAACTAATGCTCTTTGGAAAGCGTATTTAATGCATACAGAGGCCACTTCAGCCRACATTATGAACAGTCCTCACTACTACATTGGAGTTATTTCAGCTATAATGGCACAGGAACAGCTTCTTTCCAAGACTCCTGGGGACTCAGCAGATAAAGATATAGTGAGGACAGGACTGAAGTTGAAAAGGGAGTTCTTTGAAGAGGATTTTGGTTTTTCCACCGTAACAASAAGCATGGCTAATCTAGCCCTTCATTTAAGTTCATAATGTCTAAGCTAAAATTAAATACTGCTAAGACAACTTCTCCCATCAAATGGTTTCTGTTGCAAGGGACCTTAAACATCATCTAGTTCCAACCCCCCTGCCATGGGGAGGGACACCTTCCACTAGACCAGGTTACTCAAAGCCCCATACGGACTGCTTGAATGCTTCCACGGATGGGCCATCCACAAGTTCTCTCTGTTCAGGGCCTCACYATAGTAAAAAATTTCTTACCAGTATCTAATCTAAACCTGCCTTTTTCAGCTTGAAGCTACTCCCCCTTGTCCTATGTATAAATGTCCATGTAAAAAGTTGTTCTTCATCTTCTGCCCTGAGATTTGAAGATGCCTCCCTGCCACTGTGAGGAGSTGGGTCAGCAGTGCTGTTAGCTTAAGAAGTGAGAAATACTTAAGCTCAAGGCATTCTTTCATATGACAGCACAGAGCAGTAGCCAGTGAACTACAGCCTCATTTAGAAGAGCTATGGAGATAGGTAAAAGATACGGGATGAAAAACATTTGGCAAGGCAGATCTGCTTTTCATTAGGTATGTCCATTATTTTTACATTACAGACACACATCCACTCTTAAGCTCATTAACACTACTTAGCTACACTCACCTCCCTAACCAATTGATTCCCATTTTGATTGCTGCTCTCAACTAGCTTCCTATCCTCTTGGACATCAGCCTGCCCAGTCAGCAGCACTGGCACAGCATTTTATTACTGAATTACTGTACACTGCCTTCTGCATGTCTCCTTAGCCCATATAACACTCCTATTTTTTTCCCCCACTCAGACCCTCCAAAAAAAAATCTCTGGAATGAAAAATAAAGCAGGTAATTTTAAAATAAGGTATATAGGAGCATGTCATATGCATCTTAATCATGCTTAACTGGTGCTGCCTGTATGGGCAGGAGAGGTTTTTTTCTAGCCATATTGGGTTTTTTGACACCTTTCCAGCTAGGCATTCTGCTTTACACCCAAGCAGATCCTGTGTGACACTCGTRTGGTATTGAGGCCTGTTTTTTGCTCCTGTGCTGATATGTGCCAGGGCCCCTGGAGAAAGGGCTGTTCTTACCAGGTTCCCACCTCTACCACATGATTCCTTCCCAGGCACATAGGGGCCTTTCATTTCTGCCTCCTTATGTTGAAAAGTCCCAGGTTTCCCAGTGTGGTACAGTACAACAAGGCTTAGAGAAAAAGCTGCAGCATACTGGCTTTATTTTCTGGACCTTTCTATCAGTTCTAGCCTTCCTGACCACAGGGTAGCTTTCCTTAGTCATCTGTCAATAACCCCATCTTAATTCATAGGGCCCCAGTGACAGCCCACAGCTTGAATTCAACAAGAGAGCAGCTTGGGAAGGAACTAAGCAGACTTTTTTGTCGTTTTCTTCTTAATGCAACGTATCCTAACAGCTAACATTTTCCAGCTGATACAAGTATGGCTGATCTGAAAAGTTGAGGTTTCTCAAAAGACAGCAGCTCAGGGAAGCTTGCATCTGTTGGGCTAATTTGTGGTAGTAACACAGTAAGAAAGTAGTAATACTGTTTACAGCCACACTGCTTTTTTCTCTTCACCCCATGGCATATACAGAAAATTCCAATCTCTGATGCAACACCGCTAGCTTTTGTAAAGATCTTTCCCCACAGGTACTGAAAGCAAGCCAGAAACTGATCAAAAAAATTTAAGACAAATTGTATGTAAGCTCTAATAAAACATAACGATTCACAATAGCAGGAGTAAGGCTACCACATTTACAGAAAAATTAGCTGCTCTTGAGTTTGGCAGGATTCTTACTTTTTTACTTCTTCTTCTGTTCCCAGATGAGCTACTATTATAGTAAGGTGCATAGTTTGAACAGGAAGAAGAGCTCTTGACAGGTCAGGTTCTTTAGAGAATATGAGTTCTTGGACATCTTCAATTCTGTCCAAAATCTGCAGTGGAGTAAACAGGAGACAGAGAAATTTGCRTTCTGGAATGCCCACACATTACTGGAAAAATTCACAATGCCAAAATTTACACACTCAAAAATGCAACTCAGTGTTTAAGCCAGGAGTCCMTAAAGCCATCTTCCTCTCCTTCCCGCCCTACAGATTTATCACATAGCAACTTTAAATTTCATACAATTTTTCAGGAATTGATTGATCTGTTTTCCTTTTTTAAAGCCCACAGGCTAAATTCATAGCTCTCCTGTGAACCAGAAGCCCTAGATCTTAAAGTGGGTGTGAATCTGACCCTAAGCAAGTCAGATTAAAGCTCACAGCACTGTGTAAATATTAATGGGATCTTCATGCAGTTGTCAGTTGTTAATAGACTGTGGAAATTGAATAGCATTTCCATAATTCATCTTACGCCATTTTCTGATTACAAGTTTGATCACAGATTAAACTGATATCTCTCCCCAAAAGGAAAACGTAGCAGCAAACAAAGTAGATTGACTGGGTAAATGTGGTTTTCTGAGCTAGTGTTTCTCCGAACTGCGTGGCCAGTTTCTGGCTCTTGTGTATCTGTCTGTGCCTTCACACAATTGATGCCAAAGATTTTTTTTTTTCCATATGTTCTTTTAAGGTTTATAAGCCAGGCATGGGAACAAGCAGGAGAGAGAAGAATTCATTCACACAGGTGCTATGTATCTGGTGGAAGCCCATGTTACAGAGAAACCATTTATAGATTTTCAAATTATTTCACTGAGCAAGCTCTGCCTTACGTGCCTAGGTGCTCACACAGGTTAGAACTCTCCTTTATTCTTACTCAGATCAAAACAGCTGGGTCAATACGTTTTTGTTTTGCAATCTTTCTCCATAAAGCCTCAGCAGTCATTGTGCAGCCCAGTAAAAAGTCCCACAACCTGAACATCAGAAGAGATTAGCATAACAAGTTCCCAATAAACATGAGGATAAAAGCCACACACAATTAAAATAGCCATCTGAAGATAAAAACTCCCTGAATTCACCAACTCTTACAGTACATTTGTCACTGTGAAAAACACATCACGGAAATGAYTCTTATGTTAATTTCTGCTGCAACTGAAGCACAATTTATTGCAGGCTGCTATTTACAGCATATGTTTAGATTGCGAAAGCATTGAGCAGGAATCAAGCCATCAAGCTGTCCGACCACACAAACTACAACCTTTGTGTCAACAGACTAGGCTAAGTATTAACAGTAATTCCACAAAAGGGCCTCYCTTACCCAATCTTTCCAAGAACATCCTTGATATAAGAAAGAAGACCTTTTTGCCTTTTCAGTTTGAGGCTTAGACATCTGGAAAGATGAGTTTGAGTGCAATTCCTTCATGTGGATATTTAACTATTACAGAACAATTGGTAATGTCTTTTCTTACCTCTTCTTTTTATCTTCACATGTGATTCTTCACAACTTTCTGCTCCTTCTCCCATGGGAACAATCTACCCTATTGCTACGCTTTTTTTTTTTCTTTTTTTGGTGCATCAGTCTTTAGCACTTTTCTATAAATGCTGTGTATTCGATGGGATAGCTGGGTTTGTTTTTTTAAGAAGTGAGGGGCATGAAGGAAGCACTTAAGATGGAGTACTGAAAGCCTGAGACCATAACATTCCTAGATTCAATCCAGCCCAAGCTTGGTGTCCAGTCTCCTGGAGTCTTGCTTAGACACAAAGGAAAAAGGGCTATGCACCCACCAGGACTGGAACAGGACTTTTCCTTTGTCCTCTTGAAAGAGAGAAAAATGTCAACAGCCCTAGGCCCTGCCATCTGGAGAGCTCTCTTAAATAATTAAGGCAAAATAATTATTCCCAAAACACTAACAGCATCTTTAAAACCCTTCTGTAATAGAGAAAGTCTACAGAGTAAAAGACAACCAAATTGTATGTTCAGTGAGGTCATGAACCTCTGCTTTAGAGGTAAAAGCACCTATAATTGTCAAAACACTATTGTATGTGTAAGTATATGTGTATATACACACACATTTGGCCAGCAGGTTGGGGCAGGTGATTCTGCCCCTCTACTCCATTTGGTGAGACCCAACCTGCAGTGCTGCATCCAGCTCTGGGGTCCCCAGCACAGGAAATACATGGACCTATTGGGACAAGTTCAGAAGAGAACCACCAAGAGTATTAGAGAGATGGAGCACCTCTCCTGTGAGGAAAGGCTCAGAGAATTCTGTTTGTCCAGCCTAGAAAAGGAGGGGCTTCAGAGTAACCTAGTTGCTGCCTTCCAGGACCTGAAGGGAGACTACAAGAATGATGGAGAGGGACTTTTTACAGGAGCATGGAGTGATAGGACAAGGTGGAAATGGATTCAGACTGGAAGAGAGTAGGTTTAGATTAGAAAAGAAAGATTAGGAAAGAATTATTGATTGTGAGGGTGGTGAAGCACTGGAAGAGGTTGCCCAGAGGTTGTGGATGCCCCGTTCCTGGAAGTGTTCACAGCCAGGTTGGATGGAGCTCTGAGCAGCTTGGTCTAGTGAAAGGTGTCTTTGCCTATGGCAGGGAGGTTGAAACTAGATGGCCTTTAAGATCCCTTCCAACCCAAACCATTCCATGATTTCTGTACTCACCCTCTCTATATATACATGCCAAACTTCCAGTACTGCGCTCTTCAGTGTTTCTTTCAGATCCTCACACAGGGCTGTCTCAAGGTCACTGCCACTCTTAAAGTAGCACTGAAGAGGAACATGAACTGGGAATATCTTGGGCAGAGCATCCAACCAGGGATGTCAGAGCTGCCAGATTACTGGGGCTGGTGTGAGTGCAGGGAAATCTGTAAGACCAGAATTGAGAGAGAGAAGAAAAGGAAAAAGAGGGGGGAAGGACATTCACAGGGCTGCACAGGATGTGGTCCCAGGCCATATATTAAGACACTCAAATCTCATTAAAATAGCAGAATAAGTTAGGCATTCATGACCCTTCAAGCTGTTCCATGATCTCATTCCTCAGATGGCAGGAAACTTTCCAGTTTCCAGCTTAGATTTATTCTTTGCCCACTTCATACCCATTTGTTCATCTGCCAACATTGTCTTCAGCTTACACAGTGATTTTCCCTTCCTGGCATTTATCTTCCTGATGTGCTCTGCACTTTTGTTCACCTCTCAAAAGCCAGTCATATGTACGAATCACTAAAGTTATATGAGGCCATCCTCCAGATAACCTTCAAAGATCATTCTGCTCAAGACAGAGCSAGAGCAAATAATTGCCTACCAAGAGGAAGGCACCTTTGACGTCTCCCTCTAACACATACATAAGTGTTTTTACACTTAACTAAGGTAAAAACAAAAACTCAGAAGCTTGCCAAAGCAAGCTACTGTACTGCAACTGCTTGTCACACTGGAGGAAAAAGAAAGGAAAAATTCTGTACAACAGATACATCAATCCTACTTAATTATTGCCTTTCAGCAGCATAAATTGTCATGCCAGACACTGCATGAAAGCTTAAGCTAGGGAAAATAAAAGGATCAAGTTATATATTGCAATAAACAATATCTATTTGGTTCATTGGAAAACCACCATAAACTACTAGCAGAAACTGATAGTAGAATGTTGTATTTTCACTCTGTTCATACAAGCTAATATTCAGGTTTTGCCTTTTACATTTGCTTTAAAGGAAAAGATACCAAGATACATATATATATTATAAATGTTTATAATTTACACAATTTGTATGCTGTTTCTCCATTCTGCCCATGCTAGCCGGACACAGTTTCTGATTCAAATTAAGACTTTCCCCTGCCTATCTCTGTCAGGTGGAATAGTCTGCTTATTGTCTTGGCATCTCAAGGCTTTTCTCTCTCTTCATAATATATTTGAGCGCATAGTCACATACTGACCCTACATAAAGGGCATGGGGCATGTCCCACCTCACAATGCTGCTGTTCTACAGTGCTGGAACAGAATCCCTTCTAAGCCCCCTGGGGATAACAGCAGGGAGAGGGACAAAGTGAGAGGCTCTGTCTGCTTTTGCATACCTTGAGCAGCTGCAAACAAAACATTGCCACCAGCAGGTCACAGTTGTCTATGGAATGCTAAAGGGTAAAAAACCCCATCCATAAAGGTACTGACAGTGCTCTTTGGAATTGAGACATTCCATATCCTTCTTTCAGAAAGTTTTGCATGAGCTTCAAAATTCATAGTAGCAGAATGGGAATAAGTATTTCAAGGTGAGCCAGTATCTTCCCACTTTCTTTACAAGTACAAAGAGTTGTGCAGAAGTTACATAGATTCATTTGAAGCCTCTTACTAGTAAATAAGGTGTGACATCTGTCTCTCCATCTATTGTATCATTTTTGGAATTTGTTTCCATGGATCATAAGACAGGGCCTGTAGTAGCCAAGGGCTACTGTATTGACATATTTCAGAAAAAGCATTTATTGTGGTAACTGGAATGCTTTAGGTCTCCCACAAAACCTCTAGAAGAAAATATTTCTATTTGTATTTCCACTGTTTGCTGCACTTTGGTTTAATAGTATGGAGGTGAAATGATCTGTTGCTTTTTCTAACACTGCTTAAACATGGGAGTCACAGAACACAGCACACCTCAAAGCATGAGCATACAGACTCCACACACGGGTTCTTGAAATTAACTGACTACCTAGGATCTCAGGGCAAGTTTGTCAGATAAAAGATGGAGAAGAGAAAACAGATCAATTCTCTATAATCTTCTGAGGAAGTMAAGGAAATTCTCATTCTCCATTGTCAACTTGAGTGGAAAAGAAGATGAACAAACAAATCAATACCCTTGCACTAAATACAGCCCTAAGAAAATGTAGGATGGGGCAACACAAGAGGATGAAAGCCAGGTCTTTTACTTGAAAAAAGATTACAGAATAGAAGATATTACTGATGAGAGACAACACCTCAGACCCTATAGAAAGGGCAATCCCAAAAGTGATGTTTTTTTCCTAGCAGTAGCAGAAATGTGGGTGTGTATAAATACAGCTCTATCTACAAAAACAAAGCACAGCACCTACAAGGGCTGCTATGAGGAAGTTAACTCCATCCCAGACCCAACAGACCACTGCAGGTAAGGGGGCAGAATTTAATCACTCATGGCTTGTTAACAAGCCTTGCAACCAAGATAAGAAATTAAGCTTAAGTTTTTTAATAGAACAATTACTTCAAAGTACCTGATCATCTGTTATTGGAATGGCGACAAAATAATTCGGAGCCTCTCTTCGACGTTTCTTAGACAGTTCTTGTCCTAGGTCTTCTTTCTGGTCTTTCACCATCCTCCTGGGCCCTTCTTTGATACYACCTGGCTCCTCTCTTATCTCTGTACTTCTTTGGCCTTCCTCCTGTGCAGGCAGGTCTGCTTTTAGCTGATCCTGCTCTTGGCTCTGGTCCTGCAGCWGGTCCTCTGTCACAATCCCATTCAGGTCTGCTTTGTCTTCAGCCTGCATGTCATGCAGCTCCAYCACTTCTGCTCTCTCCTCTTGGCTCTGGTCCTGCTGCAGTTTTGCCACTTCTTGATCCTGCCTTTGGCTCAGAACCCCCTGGGGCACCAGCTCCACCACAGCAAGTTCTCTCTCCCCTTCAGACCTTGTCATTGTCTCTCCCTGATTTTGTTTTGGGGTCCACTGTTCTCGATTATCTAACACTTCCTCACCTTGGTTGTGGAGACAAGATACCTCTTCTGGGCCACAGCCCAACTGCAGCTGCACCGTGACCTTGATGCCAGCAGTGCCTTGTCCCCACTCCTGGGGCTGTAGCTGTACAGTTACTTGTGGGAGAGATGGCCCTGGGCCCCGCTGCTGTACCTGCACCTGCACGGTCACTGCTGGGGCCTCCCATCTTGGGCTTGGCTTCTGAGGCTGCACCTGCACAGTCACCTCCGGGGACTCCCACCCCTGGCTCATGCTCTGGGGCTGCACCTTCACAGTCACTTTTGGGAACTCCCACGCTGGATCAGTTGGTTTTGGTTCCATGTTTGGGGCCATGACTCCTTGTACGGGCTGCCTCTGTGGCTGCACATGAATGCCATTCCCTCCCTGGGGCTCTTGAGCAGAGGGCAGCAGCTGTGCTGCTGAGGGATGGTCTCCTTGCTCCAGCTGTACTGGTGAGCAGAGTTGCTGAGCTCCTGGGCTTTCATCCAGCTGAACCTGTTCCTYGACCACCTCTTGAGGCTGAGCGCTCTCTGGACTTCCATCCACCTGAACCATCTCTTGATGCTGAATCCCACGCAGCTCCCGTTTTATCACCTTCGTCCTATAATACCAAAGCTGCCTTCTTCTAGGCTGGGGATTCACCAAGATCCTCCTCCTCTTTCTTCGGGGCTTGAAGTACTTTTTTAAAGGAACTGAGAAAAAAAAGAAAAAAAAAGTCCAACAGTTATAAAAAAAAAAATTTCTTACTATAGTTCCTTCTGGGTTCAGCTCTGCAGCTGGATTCACTACAGGGAGCTTCAACCCAGTCAAACAGCTCAGTCTAAAAACCTCTGGAGAGCCTGACTGAAGATTGAACTACTGCTTCTAGCCACTGCTCTGTGGTCTTGACTTCTGCTCTTGCTCTGATTAGGTCTCCCATGCTTTAAAGCATGACTACACCATCTCACAGCATGCAGCAGTACAGAGACAGAAGCCTTATCAAGGGACTGCAGGTGTGTTGCCTAGAGGTAGTTACTCACAGAGACTCAGATTCAGAGAATAGCCCGAGCCAGACTCAGAAGCTGAATACATACAGAAACAAGATTGCCAGCGAAGCTTTCGTCTCCTATAACTGCAGCATGTTACCATCTAATCAGACCTGCACACACTACTTTTTTCCTTCCCATGTATACATTACAGTTTTTTCTACAGCAAACTTCCGCCACATCCTCATTTCTCTCAACATCTCCCATTCACCCTGTCTCGTTCTCTTCTCCTCTTCAGTAAAGTTGCAGAGGGAGATGTTTTTCTCATCCATACTGTTTGGATACAAGCAGCGAAGGCACTGAAAGAGCAAAGGGATTTTTTTTTCTCCTTGATTCAGAGGCAAATTCCACAGAAGCCCCAAAACCCAAGAACAGTTCTTCTTTAGTYGGTGCAGCTCAATTGCACTCAACAGAAACAGCACTATTTAAAGAAGATGTCTAAGCAAATAAATTCTACAAATCAAACAGGACTCATCTGTATGAGAAAAATATTTCAGACCCCAGATTATGACCTGCCTTGACTAGGTCCTTCCAAGTCATGGCAACACTGAGGGCTTTTCCCCCTGAAGCTATAAAGAGGTAGGCAGATATATTTTTTTATAAATCTGCTCTCCAAGACAACCAAAATGTTTGTTCAAATTTTGCAGGAAAACTAGATCCCTTCCCACCCCCACAAAACCCACAACCATAAAAAAAGTCAAAACTAAATAGAAAAAGCATAAAATAATTGACACACAACCTACATATTTTAATGTTGGGCAATCCAAGACAGAGGTAATACAGTTATCTCCTTGCAAWAAAACCCCAAACCAACAAAACAAAAAAACCCAACAAAACCAAAAAACAAAAGCACCAAAAAAACCCAACAAGACCAAATTATTTTTGTAGTGGGCTAAAGGTGAAAAGCTTAAGAAACTCATATTGAATTCACATGAAGGATATTATATGTTCTTTCCAGAATCCAGATGCCGGCACATTGTTCCATAGAATGGACTAGTTTTAAGAAGATTTTAATGCTTGCATATATTTCACATGCAATTTCACTAATCAGATAGCTACATTACTTATATTCCATTATGCTTTAAGAATTTTGTTGACTGTATGTCGAGTCTAAAGACTTAAAGAGACTAATAAAGATTTTAGAAATGTAAGAGGCCAAATGCTTATGGAACTAGACCAATCTTACCTCTCTGGAGGCAAAGCACTGTGGTCATAAACTAGCTATAAAATCAGCTATTACCCATGATATTTGTGCCTGGACTCCAAAAGATTTTGTCCTTCTGGAAGAGCATTTAATCAGGGATATGAAGAACCCCTGTTCAGCTCAATGATCCTTAATAAAAGGCACAATCTAACATAGTRCCTCATCCTGAAACAGCATGAAACTTACTTTCAAACATCTCTCTGACATCAGCTTTGACAAAAAAAATCTCTGCCATTGCTTTCATGTCTTCACTGTCCAAGTGAGAAACTGGAAGAAAAGAATAATATTGAAGTCTCCCAGAGAACCCCTTTCAACCAYGTAAATGCTGTAGAACACGTGCATTTTTTTAAGTACTTTTAATGGGACAGAAGCTCCTGAGACACCACTACACTCCTCTGACCTCCTCACAGTCCAGGTACTTGAGAAAGCAAGCCCTTTTTCTCTTTCAGGAGTCATTATGTAAATTAAGCCTCAAAGCTGTGCAAAACCTTGGTAGGTACATATTACAGTAGTTCAGTCAGATTCAGAGAATGCAGCATCTAAATTTGCTGTAAACAAGTATTTAGATGCATGTAGGTGAGTCAGAAAGTTTCATGCACGTAGAGTGACAGGATTCATGCCACTAAAACCTCATAATCCCCACTAAAGTCTTTGTCTTACTAGCAATGTGCAGCTGAGGCACAACAGAAGTTTAACCAAACCCTCTCTTGCACGCAGCCTAAGCTGCTCTGTGAAAAATCATTAAAACAGGTAACGACTCGTAACAAGCTGCCCTGGTGGGGCACATGTGCTGTTGGATTTGCCAGGCTCCCCCCCGCCCCCCGCCAAGGAACACTTAAAACCATGTTGCCTTTCTTGCATTTGTGCCTGCACAGTAACCTTCAGTAGGGATTTCACAGACTGTCATCAACACGGCGAAGACGGAATTGCAACAGCTCAGCTTGAGTATAGAAGAATGACATAGAAAGAAGCATCGGTGCCATTTACAAGACAATGGACTATTTTTAAGGTATTCAATACATAACATCAAGGTAGTCTCATCAATTTTACGCAGTTCTTTCCCTACACTATTTCTCTATTAAGCCGGTATTGCTTCCTACAGGCACATCTTCCACAAAACTTTCATTTGATAATCCCACCACCTAAAAAGAGTTAGAGTTGCAACTGTTACCCAGCCATCCCTACACTATTTGCGAGCCCTTACAGCCATTGTGTGGCTGTAAGTTGAGAATTAAGGGGTGAGGATTTATCTGCCTTGACTTAGTACAACCTAAACTCAGAGTTTAATGAGGTGGCAGCATCTTGGTCATTCAAACACTTCAGCACCTGTGTAAAATAAAAAGTAGCTGGAGATCCTGAGTGCTAGAAGCACCACAGAGAGCCCAAGGCTTTCCCCAAGTCCCCCCTCCAGCTGTTACTCTGAACCCTGCCAAGCCATTTAGCCCAGATGACAACACCAAATACTTGTCCACCTGCAGCAAGGTCCAGTGCAAGATGGGCAGCCAAGAGCTGAAGACTGCAGTCTATACAAATAGGAAAGGTTCCTGCCCCTGTAGCACTGAAATATGTCCTTAGGAGGTTCTGAAAAAAGCAGGAAGACCACCCACCTGCATCCAAAACATTTAAACCACAAAGAAAGCTCTTTCTTCAAATAAATAGTTTGCTCCATTTTCAGCCTTTTGACAGACAGAGCTCATGCAGACACTTGTATCCCTGCCAGCAGCTCTGAAACAACAAAAGCACAAGCTCCAAAGGCAAGCTCCCCCCACCCTCAGTCCCATGCCAAAGGCTGGGAACAGATCCTAACTGTGCCCAACCCTTGGTCTAAAGGGTCCAGAAACATCCAGAAGGAAAGTTAACCTGTCCCGTGAAGATATAGGCAGCGTTTGGCCAAAGACCTGTCTTTGCTGCTTCAGACTGATACTTCTCACCTCCTCAACCTCAGAAGAACCCCAGTGTGGATGACAACAAAAAAAATTCAGCTCTGCTGCTCTAAACTTTAATTCCAGTGCAAAGCAATCCCCCTTTGCCCAGCTGACTGCAATGCCAGTACTAAGCTCCCATACCCTACAGAAACCTTGGAAGTCAGGCAACATTTGCTTTTACCAGGAAAGAGATTTTGTGTTCCATAGAACCACCACGGGAAACTGCTGACTGGGTAACACTGCCTTGGTGTCTCTGAAGGATGATGTTGAAGTCTGGTACAGCCACTCTGGTGCATGCAAAACAGCCTCTCTGCACAGAAAATAAGCCATGAGAACAGCTTTTACACAGTTCTGCTTCATCAGATAGGTCAGAAACTCTTCAGCTGTGACAGTGACATGCAGGTTTGCTGGCACTGGTCTGGGAAGCCCAAAAAAGTCTGTTTATGGGCCTTGCTTTCTGCAAAAAGTCTCTCCCTTGCTACTCAGTTGCAGGAGAGCAGGATGCAGATGCAGTTCAGTAGCTGAGGGGCATACTTGGGTCTCAGGTCCAGAGAGGCTGCTTAGAACGCTGGAGATAAAGGGAAGATTTACCCTGTCCCGGTCAAGCATAGGCACACACCTACTGAAATAACTCACTTCTTGTGTTTTACCCAAGATCTGAATGGCTTCCTGGGCCTTTGGTACTCCCCTTATTCCTCTTCCCAACAAAGCTAACAATTTACTGGAGTAATCTGATGTACATGAAGCAAAAGGCATTTGAAGCAAACGCCCTTTAATGCAGCACTTATGTCTTTTCTCTAAGCAATACTGCCCTCTGGCAACCCATGCCTAAAACATCCGCCTCATCCTGCCATGCTAGAAGGCTTTAGTTATACAAATTACTTTCCTCTGTCTTATGATATATTTGTATGGTCATCAGGTCTTATTTCTCCCTCTCCCACCTCCCCAAAATAACTGCATTCTTTGCAGACTGGACATCTCAGATACCTGTTTTTCCTGCTAAGATGCCTTTTCAGCATTCAGCTACCACAACATTAGAGGAGAAGAGGAAGAAACGGGTCAAGGAACTTGCCAGAAATACTCTTAGAAAAAACACTTCTATATGAAGTCGCATCATCTAAGTCATCACAGTATGCCACAATCTGTTCATTTTATTCCCTATCGATTAAAACTAAATTAAGTTAGATCGAGAGAAAGCACATAGGAATTATTGGGCCTGAGCATCTCCCTCTTACCAGTTTATTGCACCTTCCCAAGTGTGAAATTTTGTTGCAGTTGATGAGAAATGGTAGCAAGAAGAGAGGAAAAAAAGTTTAAATACAATTAGAAATCATCTGTACAATATGGTTTCAGCTAGAGAATTGTTTTACTGAGATGTATTTGGCCCTCTCTCATTGTACCTTTTGCTAGAGGTTTAGTACAGGGGTAGGAGGAAGGATGAAGGTGGGAGGGAATACAGAGCCACAGTTAATTAACCCATAATAGAGAATGAGTGATGAAAAAACATCAGTGTTCCACGGTCTGTACGTGCATGTTTCTTCGGTCTAAGCCTAAACCCTTCAGACTGAAGTAAATCCTTCAGTTGCCTTATTTGTGTGTGACATTATCTGGTAATCAAGAGGCACAGAAGTTCCAGAGTTTCTTGACACGTTCATTTATTAGCTCCATTTTCCCAGTATAAAAGTGGTAAAATAAGGCAACTCACACCTCTCAAAACTGATACCGTATTTGGTGATGTCTATTTTTCTCTGACTAGTCACCAAAGTAACCAATGAGCATTCCAAAAGCAGCATTCCAAACTGCTATTTAACAGTAGGCCACTAATCCCTTACCAAGACTAAATTTAAAGGGTTTGTTCACCTACAGAGGTGAAGCCAAGGAAAAGGGGTGGAGGGTGAAAATAGGAGATATGGGAGCTCTGAAATGAACAATATTTATGTTTGGTGGAAAGACATTAGAGGCAGAAACAGCACCCTTCATAGGAGCAACATATACTTTACAAAGCTACTTTTTCTTAGTGGCTCATTAGGATTCCACACTTTGTCAGACCACACTGAATGAATTGTTCCCAGAGTACAGATGAAAGATAAAAAAGGCTTGACTTGTATTTAATGATCCACCATTACCATATCTGTTTGTGGATAGAGTTTCAGCATTTAGCATGCAGTATGCTTATAATAGTGACTRCAGTGTCTTAGAGACCACCACTRCCTGGTGGAGAAGGAAAGCTGACACCACCACTCCTCTGAAGAGGAATGCAGTTATTAGCTTTTCAATGACAGTGTGTAGCTTGCTTTATTAGCCATTGTTTAAGGCACTATAATTAGAAAAAGTGTTAGATATGCAAGATAAACCATCCTCCCTCGAATAATACATGCTCCCCTGGGAGTTATAGTCATTATATGTCATGTTAAAGAGGTTTTGTAGAAGTTTCTTCACACTGACTAGAACTATACAATCGTTGTGCCACTTTCACATTGCAGCAAAAAACCAATATATCCATAAAATGTGTCCCAGTCATTGCTTTTCTTTGTGACGGTCTCTGAGCAGCTATTAAACAGCAATTATCTTTGATGCTGTGTTAATCTTTTAGGTGTAACAGAGGCAGATATTCTGTACATTGTCAGCTGGTTCAATTGTAATCCCTGCTGCCCCTCTTCCCCTTAGCCCCAAGTGAAGCAGAACTCAGGTAAGGTATAATTTATCTGGCCATGTTAGTCTGAATTTCAAAGTGCATCTTCATGCTCCCTAGAATGAAACAAGTGTGTTACCCAAGATAAGCTTAAAATGATTTGCATAAGATAATCAGCACACACTTGAGATTACTTTGATTTTTGGTAGGCATATCATTTATGCAAGCAAACATCATTCTTTAAAAAGGTAAGATTCATCACTTCTGATATCTGAGGAACTAAAATACCGAGACTGAAGTTATAATTAAAAAGGATGATGTTACAAATAATTAACTGCTCTCCAGCACACTTTGCAGGGATGTCCTGACTTCGTTACTCCTTCACAAAGGCAGCACCAAAGCCCCCATTAAACTGACAGGTGGGAGGGCTAAACTCAAGACTGATATGGGAAAAAACTGTTCTGGTAACCCCTCACTCAGGTAGAATCTTCAGGTCAAATCCTCCACACCTGGACACCCTGAGCTGCCATCAGTTCAGCCAGACCTGCCACTCCTGTCACCCTTTGGCACCAGCACTTCTGAAGCACCCATAGACTAAGTGAATACCACACAGGAGGGACATCTCTTGCACAAGTGCTTCTGCCTTTATTTGAAAGCACTTTTTGTGTGCAAAGGCAGGGTTTAACACTACCAGATTTACAAAGCCTACAGCCRTGGGTTTGTGACAGCATAGTCCAGGTATTGTCCCCTTACTCTATCACAATTTCTCATTGCACTTACACAGATTCCATTATCGCAGCAATATTTCACAAGTCAGAATAGTTTAAGTGTCTGCTTTCCAGCTATCAATTAAGGAGATAATCTTTAAACCGAAATACAGTGCATTACATCACCTCAGCCTCTGCTTATGATGGTCTCVTGCAGTATCCAGCCACAGTGACTGTCTGCAGTCTAAAGGATTTACTCAGTAAATTAATGGCTCTTCTAAGTACCTCATATCCACTTAGAAAAGCAAATATGGATTATTTGTTCCTTTAAAAAATTTATTCTACAAGCATACAAGTCTCCATCTTAAGTGACTGAGTATAGAACTTTGGAGAGAGAGAACACTGTATCTGAACAGCTAAGCCCTCACAAGTTTTAATTTATATACATATTTCCAAGCCTGAGCATCCAAGCCACTCACTGTCAGATCCTTAGCTCACACCTGCCTGAAGCCTTGCTAATGAGACAATTACAGAAACACTATTCAGACAAGAAGAGTGAAAGGACTCAGTCTAAGACAGACATTCTTTAGGCTCAAAGGGTACAAGCAGAACACAGTATAGTCAGGGTATCTGTCAGCTGTGCAGAAAGCACTGCAAGAGAATATCTGACCAGCACAGAGCATCCAGTCCTCCTTCACCCACAGCAGCCTGGGCTGCAAGCAGGGCTAGAGGCAGGCACAGAGCTGCTAAGGGTCAAATTCCTCTCCAGAGGAGAATACCTGAAGGACCAGAAAAAGCATCTCTCAAGACCATCAAAAAAAAAAACCAAAACACTTCAACTTATTTCTTTTTATTTGCTTGGAGACTGGAGGTCATTTTAGGGAAACAAAACTGCAAATATCCTTTAAAAAATGTGCTCTTTAAATAAAGAATAGGAAATTATTTTAATCTTGAACTCAGTTGCTAAACCTAAGACCTCCCAAGAAACCAGTAAGCCACTGGTTTTGATACTATACATAAGGTCTGGTTTGTACCTATCGTATAAACAGRAACATATTAGTTGGAAATTTATTTATTTTAGTTATGCAGAATTCACATTTTATTGCAAAAATTACACTTCTRCTATTTAAACAAGAGTTTTAAGCTGGTAGCTTAGGTAGTTAATTTGCAAAGAAGTATCTTTTACTTCTTTATTGAAGTGTTTGAAACTGAACTTTCCATTCTTCTGTTAAAGAAATATAATATGTACCTGGCTGCAAACATGAATATTTTTCAATAAGAACCTGTATTACACACACACCTCCTTAGGAAATTTTTAAGCATGCTAAATAAAAATGAGCTTGTGTACTGGTGTATGTAACCAGAATGAACCACTGAGTCACAACTGGGATGATTTTTTTTCTGCCATGTAAACACACTTCTGCGGAGTCACGCTCCTCTTGCAGTTCACCCTGCACTGGGGGACTGCATATCTAGTCAGACATGAAAAGGTAATGTGTTGGTTTTTTTTGGTTTTTTTTCCCCAGCCTCCCTACCTGTACCCTCAAAGGAGAGCTCAGGAAAATCAGTATCTATGTACGGTCCCAGAAACTGCTTCTATTTCAATAAGTAGCTCACATTATGCATGCCTTCTGTCAGATGAACACAGATCCTTCTTCCAAAAATGATATAAAAGCATCTGAGCAGGGGGATGGAAACTGTGACGTAAGAGGCAGCCAGTGGAAAGACATATGGAGGCAGAGAAATCAGAAAGATATCAGCAGTTGGCAAATCTCCTCTTACATTTCACATTCATATGCTCACCACATTTAGACACAAAGACAGTATCTAATACTCTAGCACCAGAGGAGAGGCTGTTTCCAGCATTCTCCAAAGAAGCACATTCCATTATAGACATAGCCCTGTACAGTACAATAATCCCACATTGCTCATCTGAATTTTGTATTTAAGCCAGACATAGTGACAACACACTGGACTGTAGTGAAATCACACAACACATTACTATTACAGCATCATGCAAGTATGAATTGCCAACTTATATTTATACACTGCCTTTGTGCCCTGGGAAATGAGCAGAGCAAAAAGCATTAGTGATCCTTGACTGCCATCAAGAAATTTTCTCCTTATATTGAAAAATAATTGTTGGGCATAAAGAAAATTGTTATCGTGGAACATCTTCCTATATGCACTCTAGTAAGATGATACTTAYGAAGTTATCAAAATTTTGCCTGTGCTTTAATCTAGCTTGGTTTAGGATTTGTTTTAGGGGTTTGGAGGGATTTTTTTTTTTATGTTCGTTTGGGGAGGTTTTTTTTGTTTTGTTGTTTTTGTGGGGTTTTTTTGAGGGGGATGGAGGATTTTTTTCCTTAGGGTTTTTTGGTGGGGTGGGAAAGGTGTGTGCAGGGGTGCGTGACAGGACTTTTTCACCTGCATTACTGTAATACACCAAATGGAGAGAGTCAAGAACTACTACTTTTATGCCACAAAACACATACTGTAACATACTTCTACCAAACCAAACCCTCTTCGTGGTGCTTATGCCCTTTTGCCTGGGGGACAAATAAAAGTCATTTTCTTCAATGACAACAAAAGGGCTGAGAGCAACCTACTCCCAGCTATCACTATGAAAGCTGTACTTAGACTAGTAATCTAAAAAAAAAAAAAAAAAAAAAGCAAACCTATTTTGTCTTGGTTTCTCTTTTAGCAGGGTGTATTGGGCTGTAATGATCCTTCTATGTGTATCAGGAAGTGACTACCCACAGCATCTGCATCAGTAGTCTTGGGATGGGTTAGAGAGCTTGCAGCAGCACAGGGCAGAAGGTTACCTCCTACTGCCCTCCAAGAAGCTGCCACAAGGAAATGAAAGTTTGCTGCACAAATTTAACCTGCTACTTCACAAAGTTTTATTAAACCACACAATCTACCCAGTGTCACAAGTTATAGGATCAAACATTATTTTGGACAGTTCAGTTCTGTACTTAGTTATCCAAGTTAGTGTGATCTGGTACTGCTGCAGGTCAGTAAATGCAGAGCTTTTCTCCTTCCCATCCATCAATTTTTTTTTTTTTWATCAACATGTTGGGACAGCCCAGGTAACATATCTTTGACAAATAATTCACACATGTGACAGCAAAAAGACGACCTCTCACTGCAGCCTATTAACCCTATTAACTAAACTCATGGGTAATTATCAGCCATAATGTGTTGAGAGCTCTCTGCTTGTTGGACACAGACAGAATTTCTTAAGCATCCATTGAGAAGCTATTAAGACACACACAGGCACTTGAGTGCAGCAGGAACAAATTAACTGCTTTGATATATTTTGTGATTGTTGTTGGGTCTTCAAAGAAATGGCAATCCTGAAAGATAACTTTTCCATGATGAAATCTTAATTTGCCTGGATCCTCTAGGGGAGGAACAGCRGCTCTAGGTATGTATTATGGAAACATTTCTTACATGCTGTGCTTGTGCAGCATGTCAGAATTATTGTAAGCACTTACTACGCTCATATTCAAGCAAAATTAACATGGCATAAACATCTTAAAGATATTGTAATTTTCTGTGGCTGAAGTGCTCTTGTGCACTTTCAGGCAGGTCAGAGATGCCCAAAGAAGAGGCAGCTTTTTTGCAGGTCAGTTATCTCCACTTCAAATATGATACCAACATACAAGAGGATGGCACAAGCAGAAAAGGAAATACAGAGCGCTTACTACATGAGRTACTCCAGGGAACAAATAAATGGGGATTTTTGAAATGTCAAGCTTGTTTCTGTAGAAGTTCTAACAAGGCTATTACTTAGAAGCATTCACGGGAAAAGAAAATATTACCTAATGCTACAGGATGAGTAATTGTAATATATTTGTGGAATGCACCTTCATACATATAGGCTCACACTTTCTTCAGAAACTGCTTTGAGTTTCGTTCAGTCACTGAAAAGTGAAACCGTGCTATACTTAATTAACTGCTCAAATGAACTATAAAGAAGGTATTTGCAGGAGTTATTTTGTCTTTATTATGGATTTTTAGGAAGCAGTAATTCACCTTTCTATATCAAGGAAGAGGCAGAAGAGAGTACATAAGGCTATAAATACTATTAATTGCAGAGTAAGGCACAATATCATTCAGAGTTATGGAAACCGTCCCATCTCCTTTATTCCTTTTGCATCTGACTATCAAGTCTAAGAGAAAGAGTAATTGAACCATTCCATCAAAACCCTGGTGTGGATTAAATCCTTGCCAAGAATGAGCTATCACTGATTACTTATAAGAGCTGGCAGTTTTAGAGCCTGTTTAGAGGCATAGAATAAACCCAGAACCTCAGAAGTTGGGCCTTGAATGAGCAGACAGCTGTGCCACCAGCATGAAGGAGACAAAAGCATATGATCAGTAGCTTCAGAAGTAATTCAAATAGATCAAGAGGAGAYATCAACTGTAGTTGATCTATTTAAATTCATGAGATCATATTTGGAAACATGGAAGAGAGCTACAGGAATAATACATCTCTTTGAATTAAGTCTTACAGAAAATTTATCTCTTGATAGTCTGTCTTAACATCTCGAGGCAGACTGACACCATTACATGCAACGTCAATAAAAGGAATAAAGAACACCACAAAAACTAATGATTAATAAAAGAGCTCTGAAAAAAATGTTCTGGGTTGGGAGAGGGCTGCTTTTTTAGAATTAAACACTATGGCAACAAGAATTTTTAGTTACAGCTTGTATACATATATATATACACACACTGAGTGCGTGTATATGCATACATTTTTGTAACCTAAACATGCATTTTACTTATACAGACTGCTGATATGTGTCAACATAAGAGTATAAATCACATAGCTCTTTCCTTAACTGTGGATACCCTTCACACTGCATATCCATAAGTTCCTTTCAGCGCTAAAAGGATCCCAAAAGCAAGGAAAGATTATCTAACAGAGAACAGCAAGGACTTTTCCCTGTTAGCAATCTGCAGAGGACCCACAAATCCACTCTGCAGATCAGAGGAAGCAACTTAAGGAAGCAATTTTCCCCCTCACAATATCCCCCTTTTGGCTTCCCAGATTAAGATATCTCCCAAGGCCATGCACTTATTAAAGGAGTTAGAAAGCATAAAGAAAGTCACAGCAGACTTACTGCATAGCTAAGTGGAAGAGAGGCAAATTGGATTTAAGACAGTTATTCCATAGGTGAAAAGGAGCAACAGCCACAGACAGGCTCTCAGGGCAGCAAGACAGAACAAGCAGCCAGTGGTCAGCAGGGTACAAGGGCAAAGGGATCACCCCTTCGCGTTGCACCTTACCTGAGCAGAGCTCCCCACCACCTCAGCAATGTTGTGGAGCCACAAGACATCCCTTCAGAGGTGATGAAAAGCTCTCATCTCAGGCTACCATCCCTCAGGCATACTACTAAGTACTCCCAGGGCAAGGTAGACCTGCATTACCAGGGCTCATCTACACTTCTTGGGCAAACAAAACAGGAAATTTACACTTCAAAGCTGCTGACCTGGCATTGTTCCAATAAACACCAAGTTCTTATTCAAGCTGTTATCAGAATCACATGCCAGACCCAAAGGACAACCTTAAGGCTGGGAGAAACTTTACTGTCCTGTTTCTCTGAAGAGCATCATGACAGAAAATGCTAAAGCATAAACAAAAATAATATACACAAGTTACAAAGAAGTGGGACACTTTTGTCATTAACTATTCCCAGTGGTGGCAGCTGATTAGGCCTATAGACACTTGGTAACATCCTTAGATTTAGGTTTTTATTCAAGCTGCATGTCTTTGAAGGTCTATTAAGGGCAATAACAGAACAGCTCAGCACACTAAATAGCTATATCTTAGAGGGTCAGTTTCTATAAACATACATTAACTGACCATTTGATGCCTCAGGTCAGTTTGCTCCAAGGGCAGCCATCAGTTAAGTAAAATTAAAAAAAAAAATCAAATAAAAGGGAAGAGAAATAATTTTTATAATAATTTCCACCCCCCCTACTAAGGRGTGGGATACAGATTCAGTTCGAACAGACTTGGGTTTTGCTCCTCTTCAGTTTTCCAATCACTTTACCATCACAAATAGACACAGCCAAAAAAACCCCTGAGAACAGAGATTTAAAATAGGATATGTATAAACAATTCATAACTCAAATTATAGCGGACTGCTGCCTCCTGCTATGTAAGCCAGCACTAATGGACAGCACTACAATAAGCTTTATACCTCAAGGAGCACATKTCAAAGGGAGGTCTCCTTAGAAGTAAAAACAGGGTCATAAGGTACAGTACAGAACCATCATAAAAAGCCACAATGCAAACATGCTGAGCAATTAGATTTTTCTGCCTATAATAGCTGCATTTTTACCCTCACTAGTACCAAATTAGCTCCGTCCACACCATCCCATCTCCTCTCTCCCAGCCCACRAAGTCCTATTATCCTTAACTATTTTCAAGCACATCAGCAGAAGCCATAACTTGCCATTTCTCTGTGCACAGCACATTTGTTTAACCAAATACAGCTCTTCAAATTGCACCCCCATAACCATGAAAAGAGTTATAAAGTAAAATTTAACCATCTATTAATTTACCTACCTGCTGCTAACAATACTAACAGCTTGCATAGAAGTTCTTTAAAGTGCTTTGGTCAGCAACAACTATGACACTAGACATAGATCTTTAGACTAAAACTTTCACTACCTATAGACARAATGCAGAGAGTGCTGGGATGGGTTTTTATACCAAATCCAATTCACATGACTGAGGCTTTCTCATGAGTGTGACCCCATCTGCACCTGTGGTGAATAAAGTAATTTAAACTGAAGCTGAACTACTGCAAGTTACTGCTTGTCGGATAGAATTGGGAAGGCAGCAGAGCAAACATTGATACAGCAGAAATACCTAATATTTCCTCAATAGATTTACTGATTTGGCCTGTTTTCTTACACAAAACACCTGAGGATCTTGGATGCTCTCAGGTAATTGTTAATGAATAAATGACTAGGGCTGGTTGTGACCTACTTGTATAAAAGCTTCTCCTTCAGCATGCTTTCTTTCTGTTTTATTGTTGCTCTGCATGTGCTTTGAAATTGGCTGAGAAGACACTCTTAGTGGCATTTAGAGATGAAGTTAAGGTGTGTGTATTAAAGCTTTGCAGGCAATGTGGGTTCTTTAGCATGTTGCTTTTAACAGAAAGGATCCAACTGATTTGAGCTGAGGCATTTCTAGCATTGTCAAATTAATAAATTGCCTAGTATTAAATATGTGCCCCTAAGCAAGCAATATGATTGGATGAACACTGAGTGTTTAGATAACAATTCTTAGAAGAATAGTCTGACCTTTGAGAAGGCAAGAAAGCTAAAGCAGGCATTGCACAACTTTCTGGTACTACCAAATGTACTTTTCCTGACTCATGCTTCAAAGGGAGAATGCAGATTRCATTGCAGACACTGCTGAGTCCTGTACCAAAATCTCTATTGATAACTCTCTCCCTAGTATGTTAGGGCATCTGCATTTTTTTAGTCATAAAAAATTAGGCTGCATGTCACTGGGTCACAATAACCAAAGTCTTTATACAGTGCTGACAAGCATTTTATGAAAAACATTTTATTTGAGGTTTGCAATCGGTCAGCTGAAAGATGGATTGACCAGTAAAACAGGAAGATACTGAAATCTTCTTACACATATATCCAGAAAACAAGGCTGTTTTCTTTTCCTAAGAAAGTCCAGTTACTGACAGAATGTAGTTGTGGGCCCAGTTGATTTATGCGGTCACAGCTGGGTTGTTTTCTTTTTATCCTGATCCCTTCACTGGCTTTCCCTCTGGTTGTGGAGGAGTCTGCACCGTCATCCCTCAGCACCCTGCTCCTTGCCAGAGATGGATGACCCAKGTAATGTTCAGCACAGGGACTAGTGGTATGAATCCTACATGGTGACATAAATCTTGTGTAGTAGATCCTCATGGAAGGAAACACTGGACCCTCATTGCTGGACCTGAGATGAATCTCCTGCTGTTTGGAGTGTGGCTGGCATGACCTTATCCCTACCACTGCCCTAAGCCAGGACATCCTCCCCTGCTTCTCTGTTGGGGCAGAGGGGGGGACCCTGGCCACCCTGGGCTGTAGCTGGAGTGGTTTATTGTGCAAGTGAGAAGCATCACTTCTGGTGAGTGCTATCAAGGGTTATTCAGGTAGGTGTTTTCTTTAGTATTATTGCTTTGTGAAGTTCAACTATTATTATTTTTTTATTCACTTTGTTGACAAATGAGTATTTGAAGCAAGCAAAGGTTCATCTGTGTCACAGCCCTGCTAATTGGTATCCTGTAGGAGCACACTAATGAAATTTGGTGCCTACTGCATGGGCAGAAGGCACTCAGTTTTGAGAGGCAAGAAGGGACAGCCTGGTGGGCAGTGAGAGGCAGTGATGTCCTGTGACAAGTTTCTGTATCAGAAATAGCCTACAATTTTCAAACACTCCCAAGAAAGAAAAAATATATTCCAAAGSCTTGTATGAATTGCTCTTATTATTTTTTTCTTCTTCTTTTCTCCTATGACAAACATATTCTTGATTTTGGACTAGATCTGTAATAAAATATTTTTTTGGTTATCTAAATGGGTTGCTCCAGATTTTAATCACTCACTGAAGACTCATCCTTTCCCTGTTGTGAATGCTGTCACTTGAACAGCTGACTCAATTACATTTTCAGAAAGGTAGTTTTAAAAAAAGGAGCAGTGTTGGAATAAAGTGTTTCTATTTCTCTGTGCTTTAGTTTAAATTAACTATGTAGGGTGTCCTCCAGAAAACTATAATGATTATCTGTTTTGTTGTGCTATCTTGAAAATATCAGAACAATCCTTGCCCGGAGAGACTGTTTTGATAGGAATCCCTTGCTTTTGTGTGGAGRTTGCATGACCTTTAAGGATTTTATACCCTTCTCTACCATTTACAGATGCTGTGGTGTGCATTTAATCTCAGGGAAGTTAACCTTACTAAACTTTGAAGTGTAAAAATCTTCTGTTTACAGACTGGTCTCTCCTCAAAGGAAATCTTTGGGTTTTTGCTCATCTGGTGCCTGAGCTGGCATTTTTCTGTCCAAATTGACCTCTGATGGGTTCTGGCTAGGATGATGTCAGCACTTTTACTCAGGTGACCCCCAACCACTCATCTCAGTCCTCACGCTGGGCCTGCAGAAACAACTAATGGGAGATGGGCAGTTAGGTGTGACTCACCAGTCTCTCTCACTGCTCTGTTCTGGGGATAGGCTTGATTGCTTCTCCACCAGCAGACACAGGGCAGGACATGCTTCGTGGTCTAAGCTTAGGGATTTCTGTGTGTAGAACATGAGTGTTTGGGCATGAATCTGGACTTAGAGCTGCACCAGGTGCACAGCACGAACCAGCCATTGCCCTATGGAGACATGTTGCAGGGATGGTGATGTTGGTACTGAATSTCCTACATATTTTCCCACCAAGCGCTTGTGCAGGATGTGTAAAAGCACAATTGAATTAAGTGTCTCCTACCCATAGCTGGTCTTGATTYAAGCATCTGTGCAAGGAATGACAGAATTTTTAAAATATTTTCTACCTTCTGGAAGCAGTAAGAGCCTACACAATAAAATACACTGGGGATGTATACAAAGCTAATGGAATTGCCAAGAAACAGTTAAGAAAAAATTTTCTAGCCCTCATTCCTTCACTCAAAAGCATATTCATCTCTTAATTACAGTCTTGTGAGATTGTCCTTTAACAAGCAGCTGGTCTGAAACTTCCAGCCAGTAATACCTGGTATCTTTTCCTTCCTACTCTGAGTCCGTGCTCACAGTACTCTTAATAGCATATTCTCTTGGAGCATATTTCTTTGTTTTGGCTAACTAGAGGGAAAGCTTCATGTATTTACGTATATGTGTATATATATGTGTATATATATGTGTATATATATATATATAATATAAAAGATCCTTGGAGTCTGCCATCCAGGTACAAAGAGCCAAAAATCACATAGGAAATCTAATAGTTAATTTTTTCTTTAATGGTCTGTCTATAGGAATATCATTCTCTGATTTTTTCCYGTTCCTAAAGAATAATTTGGCTGCCTGTGCAAGCTCCATTTGAGTGTGATTCCACAGCTGCAGGAACCCATTGATGTGTGGTAGTGAGCAAATCACTGCATTTTTTTCAGGGCTCAGCTGTTTAAAATATACTGAATGCAAAATCACTGGTAAGTTACAATGTRTTTTAATTACTCTAATTAAAGCTTCTGTAGTATGGCATAGTTCATGATATTTCATTGCAAATTATAGCTCATGTACCTACCATGGCAAGCAGGCGTTTTCCCTTATCTCTTTATTCAAAAACTAGGAAGAATGGGAAGAAACAAACTTTTCAAGCTAAATTGCAGACTAACTAGCTGAAGTCTTTTGACACATTTTTTTAGCACCTCTACAATGAGACAAACATTTAAATTATGGGTCTGAAGAGCCTCATCTGATGGTAGGAGAATAAGAAATCCTTCCTTAGACTKTGGTCTGTTTCTATTTTTACCAGGTTGACTATACCATACAAAAGGGTGCACTTAATATTGCTCGTCACACTGTGTACCATGATGTGCAGATTGCAAGTCTTTCTTGAGCAGACAGGAGCGAATCAAACTCATTAATGGCAAGTAGATGTTAAACTAGTTTGGAAAGCRTTTATTTGGGGATTTTCCATTAAGATGAAGACCAGCAGGGAGAATCTTAGAAAATGTTTTTCTGGCTTCACTGGATATATGTTATGGATTTCCTGGAGTGTCCCTTCCATGTTTCCTGCTAAAGCTTGAATTGCTTTTCCTATCTTGACATGGCCAAAGACAGGCCTGTGTACCTTAATGCTTGTTTCAAAGAAGCTCCAAGCAAGTGTCAACAGTGGTTTCCATCCAGCCTGGTTACAGTCACCCAGGCTGGGTGTGGACTTCCCCATTGCTGCTGGATTTGATCAAGTGCAGCATCTGAGCAAAGCTGAGTGCCTGAAAAACGTCTCACAGCTACAAGGGATACTGCCCTGAAAGGCAGAGGAACTTAAAAGAGCTGGTTGACCTTCCTGAGCAACCTTCTCAAAGGGTRAGGAAGCTCTGTTTCAGTGCTCAAGAAAATGAACAAGTGTCAGGATGCCAGCTCGGCTGAGTGTGTAAATCCCAGTGAGCTTGAGCCACAAGAGTTGGAGGCAGGGGCAGACTAYCCACAGGCAATGTACAGTTACCACCCAGAATTATTTCAGGGAGAAAGCTTGGAAAGCCAAGCACAGCTGGATTTGACACTGCATAGATGTGAAGGCTAAGAAGACAACCTTCTGTAAGTGCTTTGGCAGCAAAAGGAATACCAAGGAATATGCTACTTACTGTTGTCTAGGAGCAGACAAACTAGTGGCAAAGGACATTGACAAGGGTTTGAATATCAAGGTCCTCTTCTCGTCATTCTTTATTAGCAAGTTTTGATTTCAGACCTCACAGTTTCTGTTCTTAGTAGCAGCATTTTGAAAAGTGAGGGAGAGGAAATGAACACACATCTCCACTGTGATAGAGGAGATTTGAATTCAAGGATGGAGCTGAAGGAGCTGGTCCATGTAATGCAAAATTGCTTTTGGTGTTCAGGAGAGGTTTCTCATTACTGGGAAAAGAGGAATCTTACTCCCATTTTCAAAAAAAAAAAAAAAAAAGAAGAAACAACTATAGCCTGGTCAGCCTCACATCAATAAGTAGGAACATTACAAAGCAGGTTCTCACAGAAACCCTTTCCAAGTACATGAAGGACAGAAAGTCTTTGGAAACAACTAACACAGATTTATCATGAGCAAAAGGAACCTTATTGATCTGATTGCATTCTGTAGCAAAATTTTGGGGCTCTGTCAATGAAGGGAGAATAGTGGATGTTGCATACCTTTACTTTGGCTTTTACTTTGACAGGTTCTTCCATAGTAAACTTGTAAGCAAACTGGACAAACTGTGAGGATCCACTACAAAGAAGACAAAAAATTGGCTGGGCTTTCTCGACTAACACAGTAATAATCAGTCATTGAAAGGCCTGGCAGCCATGTACAAGTAGTTTTTCTCAGGTATCACACTGTATCTTTATTGGTTATCTTGGATAAGAAGATGGATTGTGCTTTTAGCAAATTGGTGGGTGATAGAAAATTTGGGGTGGAATAGTTGAAGGACTGAAAGGCAGGACTTTTAAGCTGAGGACCCTCTGCAAGCTACAGCAATGGACTGACAGCAACCTCATGATGCTCAACAAAACAAGTATGGAGTCCTGTATCTGGGATGAGATAATCCATCACATGCTTTGGGGCTGACTGGCTGTGGAGCAGCTCTGCTGGATGAGACCTGGAAATCCTGACAGACAAGCTTAATGTGAGTCAGTCACATGTGTTTGTGGCAATGGGAACCAACTGCACACATGCATTGGGGGTGCATGTGCTTCTTCCTTTCCTCTTGGCATTTGTGAGACCACATCTGGAGAGCTGTGACCAGTTTTGGTCTCCCCAGTACAAAGAAATACATGGACATGCTGGAGAATGTCACAAAGATGTCTGAAGCACAAGACATAGGAGAGGAGAAGGAAGTGGATTTTTCAATCTTAAAAAGCAAAGGGCAAAGAGATTAAATTGCTGTCTACAACCACCCATGAGGGTGTTTACAGTGGAGATGGGGATAGATTTAGCAGCACATAGTGAAAGGGCAACAGAACATGCTGCAGCCTTTGTAAACCCCAGTGGTTAAACTCTGGAACAAGCTGCCCAGCGGGTCTGAGCAGACTCCGTCCTTGGAAAATGCAGAACATCAGGGCTTATTATTTCCTGTCATAGTTCAATAAAGCATGCAGAACATTTGCTGATGAACATCTACATAGCAAAACCTTTACATATTACAATAGTCTCACCTCTCTTGTCTTTCTCAGCTACATCTAATTCCTTCATCCTTTTGACATCAGGTGTTTTAAACTGATTCTCCCTGGGTATCTTTTCTCTCCTTGGAATTCTGTCTGCACTTCGTGGTGTCCAGAACTGGACACTGGGTCCTGATGACTGATCCTAGGCACCACATGAGGTGACAAAAAAACCCAACCTGCTTCTTACAASGTAGGCATGATGCTTAGGTTACAAGATACAAAAAGTTAGTTTGTTTTTTGTTAAAGTAGCATCACAACTTCAGCATGTATGCATTTAATGATCAGCTGGATGAGCTAGGTCAGCTTCTGTAGTAGTGGTATTTGGCTGCATGGTTCCTGCTCTGTGGGTTTTCACATTTCCTCTCTTTCTCTCGTGCAGCTTCATGCATTGAAATTAATTTTACGCATTTCAGGCAGTTATCTCTTGTTTTCAAAGGTGCAGATTTTGAGGTGCCCTTTTCAGAGTGCCCCAAATTGGCATTTTTTCCTACTCTGAGATGGAATTTATTAACAGAAATATTGGATTCTGGCACTGTATTACCCACTACCCCAAATTTTTGGCTGACATCATGTGTAGTTGCAATAACAGACCTCTTCAGCATTGAGGGCAAATAACCAAGACAAAAAGAGCACCAGCATTTCTCGACACTTTTAACTAGTTCTTCCTGAGTCTTTAAGCTTTCTGGTTTGTTCCACAAATTTCTTTTCCAGAGATGCATTCTGAACTTTTCCTGTTCCCAGACCTTCTTTGTCCTCAATGAATATTCAAAGAGAATTGTTCCAAGATTACTTTGGCTTATTTCCCTACAGTCCTTCCTGGAATTTCAGTCATCCTGACAATTAAAATACTTTTAACTCTTTATGAGTATTGAACATGTTCTTCCAGATTATGGCCTGTGTCTTAGTCCTCTGATTAAAATTGCATTAAATGTCTGGCCACAAATAACCCTGATTGCAGGTGAGATACAGATCCAAAGTACACACTCACTTTCACTAACCCTTAAAAAAATCCCAACATAAAAGCCACTCGTTTTGCAGATAACTGGTGTTTATGTAAACGTTTAAAACTGACTTGGTTCTCCTGGATCCTTCTTGCCTTTTTTCTCTCTACGATCTCTATTAGGCACGTAACCGTGTTTCTTTTCGGCCTTTGCTTTTTCTGTTTTGCCTCAGAAATACCCTTCATTTCACATTGGTCAGTGCTTAATCTCCACATTGATATTCAATTCAAACTGGACAATTCCTCACTGTTCCAGTACAGTCATTTACTAAAGCCTTTTCCAGAAAGTAATCTGACGTAATGGATGTTTCACAAGCTCCATGTGGGCTGACATTACYGAAGCTGTGCTATGTGTTGTTAAGGTAGAAATTATGTACTTGTTTTCAAAACAAAAGCTTGCTCTTAGTAGTGAGCTTAATTTTTCAGAACAGAGATTTGGTCTAAACATTCATAACTGAGCCAGTTATGCAAGAACAGTGACAAAAAAAAGTATCCATGTGCACCTTAAATACTGAAATGATATATTTTTTAATTAAACATTCTGATTTGATAGTAAATATGCAAAAGCTATAAACAGGTATTGTTTAGAAATGTATTACTTAAATGCAAATGTTCAGATGCTAGTATTTATATTACACTTCTTTCTATCCCCTGAACAGGTGCAGCATAACAGCTAAGGACTAAAAACTGGTAGAAGGGAAGTAGTCTGTCCTTCATGGCTAGCTTAACAGGAAGCAGAAGGAAATGGAGAAATAATCTTCATAGTTCTTATTGATCCCTTTATATTGTTACAAGCTAGAAAGTCAAGCTATTTATTGACTGAACTTTGGATAGCCACCTCTGATTAGCTCAGCTTTCATGAGCAAACCTTACAGTTCAGTGAAAATGCTGCATGCTGTCAGAAAGTGTAGGAAGATGTGAGGTTACAAAACAGATGTCATTTTTCTTCTTTACCAAATAAATTCAAAAATATTCAAGGTTAACCTTATCACAGTTGATGACAAAACAGAAGGTGTTGACATGCTTCTGAACTTATATTTTTCTCATTTGTATTGACAAATGAGTTAAGATATTTGTCAAAGATTGACAAAATATAAACTCACCAAAAGGGAAATACTCAAGCTGTAAGAACTTTTCTGGATGAAGTCCTGCTTGCTTACTGAAGTTCTCAGACCAAATGTAATGATGTTTCTACATTTATGTTGTGTTTGGCGAACACACTTGCAGAGAAATATCACTTAAGTTCCAGTCTGGCATCCTCTGGTCACAGAGGTTTTTCCCAGGAAAACTTTGAATTTACAAGACCGGCAAGTTTGGATTCTTCACTGGCACACCAAAAAGGGCTGAAGGACCTGCTCTGGGGCGCTGTCCTGTGCCATCTTAGGCACAGTCTTTAGGTTCAGACAGAGAGGACAATGCAGCCCTTGATGTCTCACATTCCATAACTTCTCAGCAGTCTATAACAAACTCAGGAATAAATGGGTTGCTGTCTGAAGATCTTTGGTTAGAAACTATTCTGT
This sequence comes from Parotia lawesii, assembly GCA_003713295.1. NCBI lineage: Eukaryota > Metazoa > Chordata > Aves > Passeriformes > Paradisaeidae > Parotia > Parotia lawesii. The sequence continues at coordinate 199,510 of RAHM01000176.1, read as the reverse complement.
GCTCCACAGTCAGTGAAAACAGATCTCTAACACCCTTTTGCTGATGTGTTCAGAGAAGGTGGAAATTTTCTTCAAGCTCTAGATCTAGAGGCAGGTGTAACCATGAACTTTTGAGCAAGACGCATTAGCTAGGTGCCTGGCAATTTGAATTTTACTAGAAATAAAGACATACGCTCATTTTCAAGCTTCTTTCTAGAAAAGGAACGCTTCAAAATATTAGAGCTCAATTGAGAATAGAGGAAAATTGAACTTACCAATAAGTCGAGTAAAGTAAGTGGGGAAAAAAAGTGGAATTAAGACTAAACAGATACATTAAAGCGTTCTCAACAGACAGGGATCAAGTCTTATTTTAAAATCCCATAATCAGACACTCATAATCTCACATACCCAACTTTAGCTGTACAGAATAGATCCTGGAACTAAAATTTAAAGGCAGTTAACCTGTACTAGGTCTCTTCATGCTGCTTTTCCACAGATGATCTGAAATACCAATCTGTCACTGCATTCTTTGGGTGACAAAAAACCACCACTGAGCCTAAAATCTAACCTTAATGACCATTCATATTGATCCAATTGAATAAAAAATTAAGGCCTAGGGATTTTCCTCCTCCAGAGGATGCAGAGTACCCAGTTCCTTCCTCCGGGATGATCAGCCATGGAGGGATCCAACGTGGCAGAATCACAACTTTTTTCCCGCTCTCCCTCTGGACCCAAAATGAGAGTGTACTATTTCTAATGCAAGCCCTCTCTTCAGAAAGARATTCATTTTCAATTTATATCGCATCAGTTGCAGAGCTAGAAAGCACTGGTGGACTTTTGCTGGCATTTTCCTAAGCTTCTTAAATTCATCACGTCTTAAATCCAGTAGATAAATATTCACAGGATTTTTGGTTTRAAACTAGTCCTTTTGGGGTGTTTTTTTACGAGCAAACTTATAAAAGAGCTGCCTGGAATGAAATGCAGAGTAACAGCATCTTGGATTAACAAACATGCATTTTAAAAATAGCTGCTTTTAATTACTGAGCTCTAAATCAAAAAGTCAGTGCAACATCAAGGGGTGCTTTTCTCTATTGAATGTGAACACTATTTAAAAGTGAGATGTCTTCTAACCCTTTAATTTACACCTTCTAGGGATGGTTCTGAGTCACAGTTTTAATTTCTCCCTATTTTTCCCTCCATGGGTTGCAAAACACATTTCAAAGCCTAGAATAAGTGAAGAGACTTGATCCAAAATTCCTTGGCAAATCTCCCTCCTATTGTGAGGAATATTGGCTGCCAAGAGTCCAAGACTGAACTCTGTAAGGACAGAGTTTTTCCAACACTCCTTGGTCACTTCAAATATCTTTTGAAAATCTGGTCTTTGTGTAACTGGTGGCTGAAATGTTGCTGTCTATATTGTCCCACAGTATAATTCCTTTATCCCTAGTTTGGACATTTCAGAAAATTAGAAGGATGCTTGGCTTCTCTGTGGCTCTTGTACCCAAAACAGAACCTCCATGTGCCCCAAACTCACACAGAAGAATAGGATTGCAGTAAATGTTGCTACCATTGAGCTCTGGTATTCCTCCCAGAAATAGAGTGGAAGACTATCATAATTATGTAAAACTTTTTACAAGGCTCATAGTGTTGCTACCACAACACTGCTTCTGAGATTAATGAGATGAGTTTCATTCACAAGAGAGACAAATTTCATTCAGGTATTTGTTTCATCTTACAGATGACTTGTAGCTTCTAGTGTGTGAGTTTTTATCTTAGCTAATGGAAAAAGCATTTCTTGACTATGATATTATCTGAAGGCAATTTATTCAAGAGGTGCAAAAGGCAAGCGGTGTGGTGGGTGATCACCAATGTTCTGACAGCACACGGTTTCATATGGGGGAACACTTATTAAACAAACAATGTTAACTTGACCTAAGACTGAAGTTTGATCTCTAACAGGAAGACCTATCTAATGATTAAACCATGGAATTAGGCTGTTAGGACCACAGCTAATAAAAGCCCGGGGTGCTTATAACCGGGATGCTGCAATTCTTCATTCCAGACACATGCTGACCACAATGAAATCCAAGGACCGAGGGAGATGATTTAAAGCCACTCACTGGGAACAGAGCTGCTTCCAGCCAGCCCAGGGAAAGGATTAATACAGGAGCAAAGGCTGGACTCTGACCTCTTTCGAGGCTAGGTGCCTGGGGGAAGCATACGAGGTGATTCACAGCGGGGCAAGATTCATTGAACCAGAAGGGAGGTCTTAAGGAAGCTGACTCCACTTAGCTCTGTGGTATGTAGCTGAGAGCAAGCAAGTTCTGCTTTTGGAGGGCTGTTTTTCCCTAGGCAACCACAGAAGAGTTGGAATGACCCCGAGACCAGAGAGGAGTGGGGATCCCCACCCCAACAGGGCTGTGATTTAGAAAGTGAGGTACTGCCCAGGAGGGTAGGTTCTGCTGGGAGAAGAAGCAAAAAGGAGGGTCACTGGTTACCCCTTGGCACAGCAGGTTGATTTGGCTGCATGGATGGGAGTACATAATGCTGCCACACTCTCCCCTACCTGTAACACAAATCTTTAAGCCTTAGAGGAGCCATCCTCCCGCAGTGACCTGATAAGATTCCCAAAACCACTTAGCCCAAGAGAAAGGAAGCATTGTTAGAGCATAGTGTTTAATGTGTTCTGATCATTCTGTAAATCTTTTTCTGTAGCCAAATATACAGCCTTTAACATGAGCTACAATGATTACAGTAAAGCCAAGGAGAGAGCTTTGGAGTTGAATAAAACGAGCTTTAAACTATGCAAATTTGGTGAGAGTTTTTCACAGTGGGTTTAGAAATAGCTGTCAGAACGTCCTTACAATTTGTGGTATGGTGTGGCATAATGAATTTGGTGCCACCACAAAATTATTTATAGTGAGGCCTAGATACTTGAAGAAATTTAGGTACTCAGTCCTATGAATGCAGAGGGGGCTTGGGATGAGATTCAGCTGCCTAAGCTCAGATGGGCAGAGTTCTTTCAGGTGCCTGATGGTACCCAAATTATCTGCACTGTGGAGACTGATAGGACATGGTCCTGACATGCAGGAATCCCATACTCTGCTGGAAAGGCCCCTGAGGAGGACACCCTGTGGGAAATCCAGTGAACTCTGAACGTCCATGACAAGGCACTTGAACCACTTTCTCAGTTTTTGGGGCAGTGTTTGCTGCAGACACAGAGATGCCCATGCAGGCTGCTCAGCCCTCGCTGGGGACTTCCATATCCCACTGCATTTTGTGGGGGAAGACAGTCACAGTGGGCAGTATCCATGTCCAAATTCAACATTTTTCAAGGGAGGAATATTTTTTTTTATTCTGATATGTGAAACCTAAATGAAAATTGAATCCTAAAATTGTATTTTATTATGTGTTGATAAAGCACTGCAAAGATTTTCAGTGCTTTATTAAAGGTTTTTAATATGCTTGATTGCATATATCCCAGCCAAAATCTTCTCCATCCTACATAGGTATTTATCTCAGCTAGCAGATTTTGTTTGCTCAGATCCAAATTAGAAAGTATTTAAAGCAGATAGCACATCTCTAAAAATATACTGAATTTACAATGAAGCTTTAACATTCTCTTGCTGAATTTCACACATCTCATTTGATTTCTGAAAAGAAAAGGTAAACACGGAAATTTTCTTCACTAGTACTCATGCAYTGCTTGCAACAATAAAAGAGGAATATTTCCTATATTGCTACCGTGTATTTTAAGTAGAGAACAAATGCCCATTCCCTTTACAGGCAAGGAAGTCAAATTTCCAACTGCAGTTAATGCCAGGTTTTGTTCTATTTATTGGTAATGTAAGCTCCTATGCAAATTGAATGGCTGCTGTTCAGACCCAGTTGAATACAACAGGGGAGGATGGAACCAAATTACTTCTGTCTGTCTTAACAGGACTTTTTAATAAAATTTACTTTACACAGCCCCAAATCTCACCAGGTTAAATTCTCACTTTAGCCATGTTCACATTCTTGTTAATTTATTTTAACTGCAGCACAGAAGGCTAGGGTAATGGGAGGAGCTGAAAGTGGAATGGTTACGGTGAAACCTGCCGCCTGTATTTAGATAATTTTCCTTCCAAGTGACAGTCCATTAAACCTCTAAATTGTTTTATTTGCTACTAAAAAAAAGTCTTTGCTTAGTCTTTGAGTCCCAGGAACTAATGAAAGAATCCTTAGAAGAAAATCAGCAGATTTTGTAAAACTAGAACTAACACGTACAAGCAGAGCTTGTACAATGTTATCACTTTTGACTTTGTAAAAAAGGAGACAGTGCACAAAAGGTACTTTTTACAGAGATTACAAATGCTTATTTCTCCCTTAATTTTTTAAAAAATAATAGTTTCAAAATTCAGGTTTAAAAAATTTTTCCAGTCACTACTTTAAAAAATCAGTGTCTATATTAGATGTATTTGGTGTCTTAGACCAATTCCATTATTTTTTGCTAGTGAGCAACAGAATATAAAAACAGTTTCAGTTTTAGTGTCGTACAGGTCTACCTTGATTTTTATCAAAGAATTCGATATAAATAACATTTTGAAAKATTCAGTTATCCAAAACTTTTAAGAACTTCCGTAAATCAGTTCATATGATATTGATATACCTATATATAGGTATATATATCTATATATATATATAGATATATCTATATGTCTTTTCTACTCCTTTTTTTTCTTCACCTAATATGGCCTGCCAGCTCTTCACTTCTTCTCCATCTCTTGGTTGGTCCAACTTCTGCAAATACTCGAACTAATTGCGAAGGTAACAGGAACCCCTGCAACAATATGATACACATCTCCCAAGGAATGTGCTTATAACCAAATGTTAGCAACACTCATCAGCTAAAGAGTTAAAGATGTCATCATGCTTTTATGTTTGAGTACATTATGGTSTCATACTTGTGTATATTCTTCTGTGTATTTGTGGTGGTTTATTTCTTCCCATGGGAAGAAATAAAACTTTTTGTACTTCTATGAACATCAATATTTGGTGAGAGAGCCCAAGCTGTCCAAGTATGTTGGGGTTTTCACATTTCACACACAGGTCTGGCTTTTAAAAACTGCTAAGAACATACTCCTGGGCAAAAATGGACCCTGAGCTATCCACAACAGGTCTAAACCAATAAAGGAAGAAAAGATGACTGTGTGGCCTAATGTCTGTACTTGTGAGTATGAGAGATTTCAAACAAGGAAAACACAGGATGACAATGTGATTAAAGAAAATATATGCAGCAGATTTAAAATGCGGCTCTTAATTCATTGCAGGAAGAAACAGTATTTAAAATACTTTCCCCAGGCTGCAGAAGAAACTTTCAGCTATTATGTTAAAAAAAACCCGAAAAAACCAACTTCCTTTTTATGACAGAGCGGGAAAGTTTTAGCTTTGTTTACAGTTCCAGAAATATCTCAAATTTATGGGATAGTTTAGTTATAGCAATTCTTTCTAAAAAAGTCTGGCCTTAAAAATGTAAAGCAGTCAGTAAAGCAGTCGTTAGAAAATACTGTTTTCTTCATATTTAACACAGGATTCAGTTTGATGCAGGCACTACACACAGGACTGCATTTCTTTCCTAGAACGTGTGATGTTTTCTACTATCCATCRAGACAGATCTTGTGGATGGTGTGTACTGCCTTGGCTAGACATTGGCAAGGAATTTTTCAGGTAAAATACAAATATAACATTGCTGAATATATATTTCATTTAATCTTCTGTCATGACACTTGAAGCTATGGATACTAGTGAAACACCACAAATCAACAAAGCATATAGATGTAGAAGAATTGGCTCTTGCTCTTTCTTTCTTTCTTTCTTTCTTTCTCTCTTTCTCTCTTTCTCTCTTTCTTTCTTTTCTGTACAACATGAGTCAATTAAAGCTACGTTGACTGAAAGACAAAAGTTTCCCTGTTTTTTCACCCAAACTGAATGCTGATCTGGGGTAAGATTCTTACAACTGGTACTTCAGTAGTCACTAGCTGGAATTTAATACAAAACTTTAGCAAAATATAAAAATTTGCACAGGACCAAAAACCAAGACTACTCTAGAAATTTTTGGTATGACCTCTGGAGGTCTTGTGGTCTGACCTCCCTGCTCAAGCAGGGATGCTCAGAGCCAGTTGCCCAGCACTATGTCCCAATGGCTTTTGAAACTCCACAAACAGTTGGAAAACYCCCAGCCTCCCTGAACAACCTGGGTCAGTGCTCAGTCACCCTAACAGTAGAATAGTATTTCCTGYTGTTCAGAGGGAACCTCCTGTGTTTCGGGGTGTGCCTGTTGYCTCTGGTCCTGTCACTGGCCATCACTGGAAACAGCCTGGCTCCATCTTCCTGGCACCATCCCTTCAGGTGTTTCTAGACATTGATGAGATTCCTCTGAGTCAAGTCTTCTCCAGGCTGAGGAGCCCCAGCTCTCTCAGCCTTTCCTCAAAGGAGAGATGCTCCAGTCCCTTCTTTGTGGCACTTTCCGGGACTCTCTAGTATGTTTATTTCTCTCTTATGCTGGGGAGCCCAGAAATGGATCCAGCACTCCTGCTGTGGCCTCACCAGTGCTGATCACTTTGGCACAGACTCTTTAGCAGAAACATTTGATAGGCAGCTACTCTGGGACAGTCTTTCTTCTTCTCAGAAAGATCACTTGCTGCTGTCAGTTTGAGGATTAGTAATGCCCAAATGCTCAGCCCAAAGGGTGGGAGAAAAAAAAGGGGATGCAGGTTCAGCATTGATAGGACTGTTTTGTCAAGAACAAAATCCTTGTTTCCTTAGTTGTACTTGGRATTTTTTTTTAGTATAGACTGAAGTTGTTATACTGGTCAATCTGACCAACCTGGTCTTCAAGACATTGGATTCCCTATAGGCTTACCATAGAGCTGTCTGAACTGCTGGGGTTTTTTTTTCCTTTTAAGTATGAAGCAACTGCTAGCTAATGCTGTGTGCCATTTTCCTAATCTGTATAACCTGTATAATCTGTATGAGATCCTTAATATTTTGCTATGTGAACCAATTTCATGAACGATGAAATCCAAGAGTCTGCAGATAGTCAAATCCACTTCCTCAGAGCAAAGCTGTCTTACTCAAACACGTTCAAATACATCAGTGAATTTGGAAGGAGCATTTGCGGCACATTGTCCCTGAGTTAACCCCTCACCAGAAAAATACAGGGTGGAATTCTCAGCTGAKGCAAGTTTCTATCAGCAGGATCACCATGTCCCACACTTCTGAAATTTTTTTTTTTTTCAGAGTTCGGAGCATTTAACAGGAGCATCCTGATCTAGAGTGGTTCCCCACTACTCTTTCATGGTCTCCCGTGAAAGGCGGACCTCCCCAACTACTCTGGTTTTGCACAAAAGTGGCCACTGTGAGGTTGTATTGGATGGACGTCCCGTTTCCCTGAGAGGACACAGCCTTGGGGGAGAGGACACAGCCTTGGGGGAACATTCTCGTGAGACCCATAGCTGCTGAAAGCAGAGGCTGCTGTGCACCTGGTCCCCAGCCCTGCTCCACCAGCCAGCTTGTTCAGCTGGGCACGCTGCTCACAATGATAATGATGTTTCATCGGCTTCCGCAGTTAGGCCCACAGACATGKTCAGGAGTGTTGGGACCTTTTATTTCCCCCTAGGCACAGCATGGAAAATTGATTCTGTAAATTACACGGCAAAATGAAGTGACCAAATTGCTGCCTACACTTTCCTTTTATGTAGCACCAGACTGGATGCTACGACCCTTGCTAGTGTCCCAGTGAGCTGCCAGCCCTGTTAGCTGCTCCACCTTCTGCTTTCACACACCATGAGAAGTGAAGTGGGCAATGCATCATATRCGGGTAAAGAATATTACACTGAGAATGAAATCATTCTTTCGGAGTTTTATTTTAATAGTAATTTATTTTTTCCCCTAGGAAAAGATAATCAGTCTATATAACCTTACCACTCACAATGCAAGTACCATGGAGCCTTTCCTGCATGAAAGCTGTGCCATGGTCTCTAGGCATATCTTGGAATAAAAAAACCCAACAAACTAATATCAGCCCAGCAAACAGAACTGTATTAATCTCAACAATAACCCCTTTTTTGTGATACACTATTTTCCTTTCCCCCTCGCAACTTCAAGAGCTTTGGAAAACATGTTTTTGAAATACCTCTGTGTGTGAAGATTATTAAATTAGTCTGTTCCCTTCAGCATTAAAAAAAAAAAAAAAAGTAGATTAAAACTCAAGTCATTTCATGGTCTGAAAAGAGTGTCAATAAAAGTGAAAAAATGTTTGTATAGTTTAGTAAGGCGGGTTAACATTTCGAAGAACATAGCAAATGCTTCGTGGAAAAAGAAATCGCATTCACGTCCTCTTGGCTGTGCAGAGGTAGTTTTCTAATGTATCATAAAAGAGCTGCAAATACATGTATTGAATGGCAAGTATGCTGATAGTTGCCCTGTGGCAGGTTTGAGCAAGGCGACAGCCAGAGTACACTTCAGGATGGTTGCTGTGTCAGTTTTGACATCTGTTTTGGAAGAATTTTGTCTGTCTCTAAAGCAGTGTGATCCTCAGTGTACAGTCACTTTGGAAGTGTTAGCTAGTCCACATTGCTGAGCACATTGATGCTTTGAAGTGTCAAAAGCTGCTCAAGATATTTTAGCAATATATAAGCCCATTTCCTTTGACAGAAGATTCAAGACAAGGCTGTGGGAGAGTGAAATTTCTTCTGGAAGATTACACCCATTTCTATATTAAGTGGCAGAAAATCTTCCAGTCACTCTAGCCTTTGAAAATTTTTTTGAAAAATTATGATCTCAATTCTGAGTCTGCTTGTATCCTTCCCCTGACTGGGTGGCTGAAGCTCAGGAATTGTCTCCATTGAAACAAATTGACTGTGGATGTAGATGAGGAAATCTCTGGGCTTGAAAGAGCATAGAAGAGTAACCAAAATGGGGAAAGCAGGGGAATGTGGTACAGCATGAAGAACTACATGCAGATTAATCATTTTCCTGCACACGTTTGTTCTGTTCCCTGTAATAGCTTATTGTAATCTAAAATTCAGTTCATTATGAACATATTTTTTTTCATTCTGTTAATTTGAGAGACTTTTACAATTAGAATTCTTAAACCAAACTCATTTAATGTTCAAAAAGACAGAATTGTGGCTAATTAAAGATAACAGCAAATCAACCACATAAAACAATCACATTCTGTACTGAGTAAGATTACAACAGCCAATGTATTGAGCACTATGAGATATATCCTCTGCTGCTGACGGGGAAATATGCTGTGTCTTCTCTGATATTGCAATTTCCCCCCCTTGTTCAGGTAGCATTTATCCATTTTTTAAAACRCTGTCATCCTGCAGATTAGTTGCAGGCAACAAGGCTTTTCATAGTCTGGCTCTAATTCCCCATTATGATACAGCACTGTGCCTTAGGCATTGCACTGCAAGCAATAGTGAAGAYTTACTTTTTACCAGTCAGTGCTGCACAGGCACCAGAGCCCATCTTTCTATCAACACTGCCTACTTAAACAGCTATGGACGGTTCATCAAGCCCCCTCCCTGCTAACACAGAACAGCATACAGCTCTGATCATTACTTTTCTTCCCAGTTTTCTTTATCCTTCAGTTTTGTTTTCCTTACTGAAGATTATCGCAGGCCACAGTGGAACGTATCTGATTAATAGGCAAGGCATAAAACAAGTTATTTATTTAAGTTTGCAAACATATTAATCAATTTGAGAGGAATTTTTAGGTACTGAAATAACTGATTAACATCCAAACTTGTGCATAGGTGGAGACACACCTTATCAGCATCAAACTAGATGTCAATTTAAACCTACTAGCTGAACTCAAGCTCCCCTTCAAGAAAATCTTGGGATGTACAAACAGGTGCTCAAAAATAAAAAGCCTTTGATTCTGTTGTTATAATAATGATGGCACTGATAGTATCTGGACTAAACTTATTCCAGTCAAGATTCCATCATCAACCTTAAAGCCTGAGCTTAATCTCACTTTATATAAATTAAATGAGGATCTGGAGAGTTGGATAGAAGTAGTCAAGAGGGTCTATGTTTGTCTCGAGAGTGACCCTCATTTATGAGGTTGTAGTCTTGAACTGGCATAACATGAACAGTCACACTAAAGTGTGAATTTTTGGAGAGTCAGTGACCTTCGTATTTCAGACCACTGCTACTAGCACAGAAATAAAATAATAGAACAAGGATATAGCTCCTCTCTTGGAGGACTTAGCAATGTTTTAGGGTACTGTGGCTGCTGGCAGGTGCTAACTAAGCTAGAATAGTAAACATAGCCTTCAAGCGTTCCTCTTTGTAGACAGTGTTTATCTGCCCGGCTAAACCAGTGCAAAAGCCAAAGTTTGCTGAAGACATGTAAGGCCCCTGTGCAAAGAACATGCCTRTTCTCTTCTAAGAACCAAAGCTACCTTTATTCTCACTTATGATGCACTTGTTCTGAAATTATGGGAGCATGAAAAAGAATTGCAAAATTCTCTTGCCAGTTTTGCTCACTTTCAGGGTTTCTTGAGCTGTCAGAAGGGGACAGAATTTTATTGTCCATGACCCACTGTATTTAACAGCACAGAATAATATTTGAACACTGCTCAAGAATGAATAAATATAGTAAAAAAAAAAAAAGGTAATCATTACTTATATTTGGAATATATCACACATCTCCCAGACCAAGGCGCTTTTAATTAAAAATGAGCATACAGATTTCAGTTTTCCCTGTATGAAAAAATCATACACTCTATTTTTATCTACAATTGTTCTTGGCAATCCATGCCCATCTGTAAATACTCTGGATTTTGGCCCAAAACCCTCCAGTAAATGACCTCATTAAAAATATAGCAGTATAGAATAAATTGGCAGAAAATGACTGCAGCTTCCAAAAGGCTTAATCTTTTAATATGCACAATTACTTTAGTAACTGGGGGCCAAATCCAGATATAGGTGGAGGATCTCTGTTACTTATGGACATAGAAATATTAGTATTTAAGATTTGTTTGTGTCTAGATTCAGTCAGGTTGATACTGCCAATTGACTTCATGAGGGTACTGCTAAGGCAGTTTTTTCCAAAATGAATGTTTAAAATCTGCGAGGGTAATTTGGGAAAACTTGTTATTTTGTAGACATAGCCTTATTTCTGTAGCTATTTTTAATCATCAGGTTATGTCTGGACGTTTCTGAATCTCACAGATTCAGAATTATGTGCAACGCCATTTGTACCAGAGGTCCCAGGTCACTTCTCTTTACAGAAAACAACAACAAAACCAGAGTTGATTTCATTCACATTTCTCAGCATGAGAACTCGGAACTAGAAGTGTTACTATAAATAACAAGGAAAAAAAGTAGATTTTTACTAAAAGCTAAGGACTAATTTTTCCTTAGAGTAGGATCACTATCATTCCAGTATTTCTGGTCTTCTATAGCTCAGAGCACCAAGGTATTACATCTTCAGTGCAAACTGCTCAGAAATTATGATGGGACAGCATTTAAAAGTATTTCATATCAAGTACTTTCTGATATTTTTATAGGTATAAAGGAAAGGATTTTTTTAAAGACTATAATAAAAGCTTCATTTGGAAAATGTATGTTTACACCTTCAAACAGAAATGCCTATAATTCTGATTATGTGAAGCCATTTTTTTCTGCAATATTTATTCAGCATTCTTGACAGTCACTTTGGCATCRTCTCCTTCAGCATTCCCATTACAGCCAATTATTCTAGTATGTCAGAGTAATACCCTGGAATCCCTTTGACACGGAGGTCTCCCTGGGCTTGGGGACTGTTCTTGCTGCGAGAAAATTATTTCATTAGGCAGGATGGACTAAGGGCTCAGTCCTGAAAACCCAATGTAGTCTTGCCGTTGCTTGCCATGGCAATCCCGAGGAAAGCCCCGCAGAGCCCAGCTGCTAAAGCAGGACCACCTGGTTCCCTGCCAGGGAGTTCATGGCTTCCTCCACACTCCCGCTTGGTGCTCTGGATTGCAGTCTTAAGTGGCTGGAGTTGACAGCCCATGTCCATGTGACTGCCTGCTAGCTCTGGCACCTCGTGGAGGGCAGCCCGGACACTTCCATTCTTGTTATCCAACATTCATTATATGACTTTGGGTAGCGCTGGTCTTGGCGTGCACAGGTGCTGATCCCCTCATCTCAAAGGGGAGTGGATCAACTTTGGTTGACTGCTGGCCACCTACAAAGCCAGGCTCTTCCTCTCCCTCCTCAGCAGTGCARGGGAAAATGGATTAGTACAAGGTGTGATGAAGCCAGTGCAGCAGCAGGTTTCCCCTTCAGTTGCATTTCTTTAATTTTCCCCTCAGACTCCAATCACTCCTCTCACTTTATTAAAATTAAATCTGTTAAAAAATGTTCTTACTGTTAGTTCAGCTGAAAACTGAGCTGGGGCCTCAGAGTGCTTCAGTCAATTTCATTCACAGTCATTTATCTTTCTTCATTTTGTTTTTTTTAAGGGGCTGTTGAGTAATACACTCACCTTTCCTCCACACAGAGCAATAATCCTCCCATCACTCAAGGCAAGAACTACCCCCAYAGGTCTTCTTTCTCCATGCAGTATGGACACGCTTTGAAAGTTTAAGTGTCAGTACTCTTCCAGAATGCCTGTGGCTGATCAGGAATGGCAAGATGAGATCTTCATGAGTGCCAGACAGAGATAGCATATACATTTGGTGTTTCTAAAAAGAGAGAATACGACCGCACCACTCAGGCTATCTGTCCTGTGATCATCTGCATGCCTTCCTACCCTCCTTGCCTCCCTCCCTTATCTCCCTGATTTTCCTAGTCCACGATACAGCTGAATGAGCAACAAGCTTTTAGGGCAGCAAAGGCAGGGAAGAAAGAAGACTTGGAGAGTGGTGGAACTGGTGCTACCCCTTCAGCATGGGGCTGCCAAAAATAATGGCCCACACAGCATAGCCCCATCCCTTAAGACTTCTTGGGGGGGTAAAAAAACAGTCTTTCCACCTTGCTGAAGGAAGATTTACCTTCAACATTGGTGTGCTGATCCATGCTGACTGGCAGAGGGACTCAAGGTAAAGTGTGAACATTACGGGTGGAGGGCAACGGGTGAGGCCAGAGCAAGGGAGGTGTAGTCTGTCCCTATCCAAGCACACAGTTTTTAGGAAAAAACCGTGCCTTGTATGTGTATTGACTTTTTCATGGCATGTCCCAGGGGAGGTAGAGCCACAGCTGCTGTGCTGGGTGAGCGCCTGTCTGGATTGCATTTGCTCCACCACCTGTTGCAAGTGGGAAATCATATTGTCTATTGTAAAACCAATGACAGACTTTAATAGCAAGCAAATAAGCAAGGGCATGGCTGCAGCTCTGCTGGCTCTATTTTGACCAGCTGCAGCTCCATGAAGAGAGTGCCCAGGGGAGAAGAGACTGGTAAGAGACTTTTCAATAAAAGCAGAAGGGAAAATTCACTGTTTGCTCATACAGATGAAGGATAAGGAAGTAAATAAATAAATAAATAAATGAGCTCTCCTTTAATTATTTTCTTCTAGCAAAGAGATATATCTGAACTCCTGCTTTAGTTCAGAGGATTGCAGTTTATTTCTAGACACTGAAATTTATACAGAAACCAACAGGTTTTCCTGTCTAAATAAAGTATGGGAGAAAAAGCTGTAAGCATACGGTAGCCTTAGAAATCTTATATGCATGTTGCAGTGAAGATGGGAGAAAAACAGCTACTCTTGCTGAACACGTCACTGAATAATGCACTCCGTTACCATGATAGCCACACTGCTACCTTGAAAGAAATCATGCTTGTGTTAATGTGGCATGATGGATGAAAAAAATAACCTTGGATCCACAAGGAGCTGGAGAAAGAACTAATCAATCATGTTCTGTTTCATTCTTTCTAAACAACTATTGTTGCTGATAACAGGTAAGTAAATAGAATTTATTATCCCAGTGGAGGAAAGCTGAATTAGTTGCCTGATGATAAGCTTCCATACTGTGAGCAAATTGCCTGTTTGCAGACACTCCAAGCTTGAGGGAATGTGTATGGCCAGAGGTATTCTTTCTGATGAAACAGTGCACTTGGGTTTAAAGGCTGTGCAGCTGGTGATCCTTACCCAGCAGAGATTCACAGGCTGCATTTKGGGGCCTCCCTCACTTACAAACTTGGCTTGGCAGCACCAGTGGTCTTTACGTGGCCAAGCATTCCCTGTCCAGGCACCCAGGATAAGGCCTCACAAATGCAGGRCTCAAACCTTTCTGAGCAAATCTAATGCTGCATACACTGGAAAAAAACTTCTGCAAGCTGCCATGTGTGGAATGAATCCATCTGGCCCAGAGAAGCAGGGCTTGGGTGCTCATGTGACTGATTGAGTAACTGTGAGTGTGAATGTGGGCTGGGGGAGTCTGTCTCTCAGCTCACACACTTGCCACTGGCCAAATCTGACAGCAGGTCCGAAGTTATGCAATCTTCACGGCCTGAAATTTTCATGAAAATAAACAGTAATACAGGTCCAAAGGCCATCTTAGTGCTTCCTCCAAGGGGAAAGCTGCTATGTAATTTTACCCGTTTTATACATATATACCAGACAAAGTAAATAATGCCTGAGTTGCTCACTAAAAAAAAAAAAACCACAACACAGTGAAGATGAGGTAGTTCACAAATTCATAAAACCCTATGGGAACTGTCGCTACAAGAGTTTTATGAGTGATTAGTTACTCATCAAGTCATTCCTTCTTTCTGCTTTTCCTCAGATAGTTCCCCTGTTAACCTACTACAGCTCAATAAATACATTTAATTACAGTGGAGCAAAATAAAATGTCTGCTACAGAAATGTGCTTTACAGGAGCAGTAAAAAATTTGAAGACTCATTGCCCTGTGTGTGTGGGATCAGGCAAGGGTCATGTGGATGAAATATAACATGATCACCTAATTAAACACTGTCTCACAGCACACACATGCAGACTGTTCTGAGTCTCTGTTAACTCTGGATGCTTTTCTTAAATTTTGAGTACTTTGCTCTGAAGCACTTCTTTTTCCCCCTTAATAAAAAGGCTCATTTGGAATTGTTCTGGAGGGCTTAATGATTTCTCCAAAAACCAGGCATCCGTCATTTGAACTTCAGCAGCAGCATTGTCTATACCCACAAGTACAGCATAARTCTTGGCTTCCTGATCGCTTTTGCTACTGGAACAGTGGAGGGTTGTGCTAGAGTGCAAGCCAGCCGTTTGGAAATGAGGGAAGGTGAGATTCACACGTTGTTATTGGATTTCTTAGATATTGATTGCAGAAGGATGGAGCTGCTCCTGGGATCAACCTGGCTTCCTGGAGGGCAGAATATCCCAGTGGCTACAGACTGTCTGCCTCCATGACCTCTCTCTTCACTTCAATTTGCTCTTACCCATATTATTTGGCCTTTTATCTCTATCCATCTCTACCCCACACCCCAGTGTCCCAACATTTATCCCATGTGCACTTAATCTGCCCTCCAGTCTATTCTAGCCCTCTTTTCCCACCAATGGATCCTCCCTCAGCCTTGACACTTTCTCAGTTGCACCTCTTTTCGGGCTCCTTCTTACCTTCAATCCCAGGCAGGGGCTTTTGCCCCTTCAGCTGGCAGGAGCCCCCACACCAAGGTGATGGACTCCCTGCTTCCAGGGCTACGACTTGAACACAGCCACACTAGGCTGTGGAGTAAGCTGGCTGCAGGCAGCGTTTCAGAAGACAAGCTGCCTCCCCCAAAGCTGTGACAAGGACATCTAAACTGAAATCATTCATTTGTCATGTGGGCCAAAAGAACAGTTAATGGTGAGGCCAGTCCCCTGTCCATAGGGGAAAAAGGAGAGAATGAGCACAATATTTCTTGAAATGAATAGGAAAGTAGATTCTTTCCTCATCCCATCCACCAAAGTTGCTCTGTTGCAAAAACTCTGGAGGGGGGAAAAGTCAGCCAGCAGAAGATTTTTTTTTACGTGGATTGCTGCCCCACAGTTACTGAGCAAGGCAGCAAAACTGGCTGTCAGATGGAGACTGTCAGTCTGTATCATGGTGGGTGCAGCTCTCCATTGTGCCTGGTGTAGCAAACCTCTGGCAGCAAGGGGACAAATCTCTTGGAGAGGAGATGATGGCAAGCATTTACTCTGCTTCTCCCACAATCTTTTTTGCAAAGAAAATGTTCTCTATTCAAATGTCCAGTGTACCTTCTAAGACACCTAGATAACCTCCCTTCCCTTGAAAGGGAGGAATCATGGCCATATTTGCAGACCAGTATTTGCAGAGGTAATGCCTTGTGCGGCTATCTCACTAGGGGAGCTCCAAGCTTGGCTGGAAGCAAGCCTTTTGTGATTCCCATCCTCACAGAGCCACATAATAGAAGAGGACTGTGATCCAAAAGCTAAGCTTTCATTAATGCCAAAATAAAACTCATATATAAATAGAATGTGAACCAGGTCATTCTTGCCAATCCAAGTTTGTAGACAGTCTGAATAATAGCTCTGAGCAGTATATAAACTGTTCCCATTCTTCTCAATGTGGTGCTAACTAGGAAATCTAATTATCACAATTTAAATGTCAGCATCATTAAATATTTTGCTACTGAATACTCTAACAGAAACATCCAGCTAATATGCTCTTATTACATTCCCAAACCACCTCCCGTATTTTTCACTGTGTGTCAGATGTACCACCTGTCCTCTGTTCAGTCACCAAAACCTCCAGATGCCTCCCTACAGTTCTTACTACAAAGTAATTTAGCATTGTCAATCTGACAGCCTGGGATACATCTTGAAAAGCTTTGGAGAAGGTAAATAAAATTTGGTGCTGAAATGAAGAGCACAAGGAATACTTTGCATGCAGTAATACTAATTTAATTGAATATAATACAATACTTATTTTAATATTCTTTTTTTTATATTCAGTTTGACACAGTAAGATGTTCATGATTGCATTCATCTAGATCTGATGGCATTTCAGACAGTTTCATTCCAGTTTGTTGAGGAGCTGGTAACAAAGATGTTGGCTAGAAAGATGAGGCAACACGTAAGGGTAAATATTTGTCAGAGGAGTAGTTGCTGCTGGTTCCTCAGTACAAGCATTTTTCACTGGTTGTTGCATATGCTGTGCCAGAGGCCATATTGAGCAAATGGCTGTTAAAAAGCTGCAAATAAACTCTTGATTTATTTCACTATTCACCCAAAGCTTTTTTTTGTTGTTGTTCTGTTGAATATAAGAACCTTTGTTTGAAACACTTGAATCAAATGGTTGTTTGAAATAAAAATTGAACTTTCAGACTTACTCACGGCAGAATCATAGAATCRTTAAGGTTGGAAAAGACCTTAAAGATCATTGAGCCAAACTGTTAACACAGCACTGCCAAACCCACCACTAAACCACGTCTCCAAGTGCTACATCTACACACCTTCTAAATACCTCCAGGGAGGTAACCACCACTTCCCTGGGCAGCCTGTTCCAATGCCTGACAACCATTTTTGTGAAGAAATTTTTCTAAACCTCCCCTGGCACAACTTGAGGCCATTTCTTCATCTCCTTTTGATTGGTATTTGGGAAAAGAGGCTGACCACCACCTCATTCCAACCTCCTTTCAGTTAGTTGTAAAGAAAAATAAGGTCTCTCCTGAGGTTCCTTTCCTCCAGGCTAAACATCCCCAGCTCCCTCAGCCACTCCTCATAAGACTTGTGCTCCAGACCTTTCACCAGCTTTTCTCTGGACACGCTCCAGCACCTTAATGTCCTCCTTGTGGGCCCAAACTGGACATAGGACTCGAGGTGTGGCCTCACCAGTGCCAAGTACAGGGGTACAATCACTGCCCTGGTCCTGCTGGCCACAATATTGCTGATCCAGGCCAGGATGCCAGTGGCCTTCTTGGCCATCTGGGCACAGCTGGCTCATGTTCAGCTGCTGTCAGCCAGCACCCCCAGGTCCTTTTCCCCCAGGCAGCTTTCCAGCCACTCTGCCCCAGCCTGTAGCACTGCATGGGGTTGTTGTGACCCAAGGGCAGGACGCAGCATGTGGTCTTGTTAGAAGGGCAGTGAAGCTGGTGAAGGTGGGAACACCCGTCTTCATACATGGAAAGTCGGTTTCTCCAGGAGAATGTTGTAGGAAACAGTGTCAAAGGCTTTACAAAACTCTAGGTAGACAATATCCACAACCTTCCCCTCATCAGCTAAGCTGGACATCTTTTCATAGAAGGAGATTGGATTAGACAAGCAGGACCTGTGTTTCACAAACGCATGCGGTCTGGGCCTGATCCCCTGGTTGTCCTGCATGTGTCACGGCACTCAAGATGGTCTGCTCCACGAAATTCCATAGCACCCAGGTCAGGCTGACAGACTGATAGGCCTCTAGTAAAAAGCCTGTAATGACCTAAAGTGTGTATGCTCAAAGTGTGGACAAAAATCATTATCATGAAGTGCACATTCTATGCATGAAAAAATTGAGAGATGAAGGGATGGATTGATGTAAAAGTGCCATAGTATGTCTCTGAGCTGCTGAAGAGTTGGATTCCCCTTCAAACCCTGTGGTCAGAAGTGCACAATTCTGGGCTTTCTGTCTGCTGCCATGCTCAAAGGGTGCCCAGGCATGACAGCATGTGTGCCAAAGCAAGTCCTGTGGCTGGAGCAGGCTGAGCTCCCACACAGCTCCTGAACGTGTCTGTAGCCAGTATGGTTCTGCCCATGACACAAGCTGACCTCTGTCCCAGGCAGCTCTGATCCCAAATATAACATTGGTCAATAGGTGAGACAGAAGCAGCAGCCAAGGCTGTTTGAAGGAAGCCACAGACACCTAGCTTTGGCTGCTGGCAGAGGAATGTGTCCAAATGAAGAATTGCAACCTGAAGATTCTGTGAACAGAGCACCCATCCCCATGGGTCCTCCACTGATCACCACAAGTATCTTGCATTGCAAGTCATTACTTCTCTGAATGGTTGCCATTGCTTCTCTGAGTGATGGCAATGTCCTTAAAAAAAAAATATATATATTCTAGAATTTATCTCTTGAAACCATGRGTTCCAGGTAAGACTATGAGCTAGAGTTGCAATCCTGATGAGAAAGGCTGTATCTGAATTGCTGATGGCAAAACATATTTAATGTGAATGACACTGGACTGCAGAGATGGCAGCAGTTGATGGCACTTTAGACTGACTCTCCGGTGTCTCTTGCACCAGTAGATGTATAAACATCTGCCCCAGGAACTGTGCAAATGGAGCGAACTGAACAACCAAGTCTCCGAACGATAGCTTTCTTTCCACATGTTCAGGTGAGACACAGGTCACAAAAAATGTCTCCCTGATGATGCCATCTTGGATAGGAAGATAAAAGAGAGCTTTTTATGTGAAGGCAGTAGCACTTCCCACAGTCTGTCTGTCCTTTAGACAATATCACTGCTGTCAAAATCAAATTGAATACTTTGTAGTTTCAAATCAGGAAACACAAGTGTTGTCTCAGAATAATCTCTGGGAGAGATTCAAATTGCAGTTCCCTTTAAAATGTAGACCACTACAGTCTGTGTACTTGTTCCAAAGTTTTTCTAACTGCCAATTTGCTTGAAATAGGGAAGGCACAGTTTGCACTGGTACCCACTGTGGACTTAAAATAGATGCTAGTTGTGATTTTGGAAATAACTAATCAACGAGCACATTAGTATAGGGACTTTATCTCCCATCAGTGTCATCCCTCCATATAACTGGCATATTGTACTTCAAAAAATCCCTCATTTGGCACTCCAAAGAGGCCCTTTATTCACTCAGGCTGATCAGCTCAATACCTCCTTTTCTGAACCTGGTGTCTCAACCAAACAGTATAGTGTGGGCTACTACTTGTTTTGGACTACCTCCAAGAGTTAATTGATAGTTCTTTGGATGCAGATTTGCCATCACATTTGGAATGATACACCAATGAAAAAAAAAAAAGGATTGATAGCCAGTCCACAGAGACCAAAGATCTCTGGTGAGGAACTTGGTGAGGAACCATAAGAGAACAATTCAGATGGAAACAGTGTTGGATTTATAACAGTATTTTGTTCTTGTTGTGTCTTTTTGTCTCTTTCCAGTCTGCTGGTGCTCAGAACAGAGAGTGTGTGGTCTTGTTGCAGCCATCCAGAAGGAGAGAATTAATGGTCTGCTCCATGACATGATTAAAGAAAACAGACTTGTAAAATAAATAAAAGTTTAGTGGGATATGAGCATTGTCAGTGGGAATGAAAACCAACCCAAATTTTAACGTACTATTTAAAAAACTACCCATTCATAGAGGAAAAATTTAGAAAACTAACCAGATATTCTGTAGTGGGTCAGATCTCAATCCTCTCTAGGGAAAAATAGTCTCCAGAGGTGAGTGGAATCTTAGCTCCCGGAGCAAGTCTGCGGCAGGATCTGGAGCTCATCTGTGAGTCTCACAGGATGGTGCTGGCTGGAAGTGCAGTATTTCCAATCAAGCAGTGCTTTATTGTGTGCCATACTGCAAATACTTTTGCTGTTCTGATCTTACCAGACTGTGAACTATTTTCTTTCCTGCTCCTGGGGAATCTCACAAAGGAGAATTATAAACAAACAAACAAAACCCTTCTCTTTGTTACTGTGTCCTCTGACTCTTCAGAGGAGTTCTCCTGTGAAGAAGAGACCTGAACTGGAGCTGAATGGGCAAGCTGAGCTGAATAAATACATTCTGATGAGTTGGGATCTCAGAAGTCCTCAGTGGTAGAAAGTGCATTGATATAGATCCATCAAAGCATTTTAAAACTATGTCCAAGGCTCTTAGTATTGGTGATATTTGACCTATAATGAAAGTAATTTACTTGGCATCATCTCTTCCAGAAAGAAAACACGCTAATGGCTTATTATTTGATAAGTGATTTCAATGGAAACATTTCTCGTTCTTGAATAAGGTTTTCATCCATAAAGAGAGTATCAAATCAATGGTAGAGGTCTTTGCTAAAGTGAAAAAGTATTTGGAGACTCTTTGAAAAGTCCTTCCCTTGGCTCAGATAGTTTGCAGAAAGCAACATGATGAGGTTTCCACTTTGAAAACTATTTTCACTGAAAATAGGAGAAAATTTTAACCAAGAAAGTATCTTTTACCTGATATAGCTTTTGCTCTAATAAATTATTTCTTCCTGCAAATGGTCTACTAATCAAAATAAAAAATGAATGTGCTTTTTCTTCTGCCCATGTATGCTATTGTAATTTTACTTTGTTCAGGTACTACAAAGGAGACTTTTTTTTTTCCTCACTTGTCTTTCTTTCCATTTAAATAAATATATAAATAAAATATATAATACAAAATACATACTGGAAAAAATTGCTTAAATGTAGAAATTAGTGGAATTAATATGGTTACCTCACTATTTATTTTGCAAGGAGCAAAAAATGCTGCCAGGAAGTAGCTGAGTCATATTAAGCTCTGCCAGCCTGAAAGCTGGAGACACTCAGAGATGATTGTAGGCAGCTCTAAAGCCACCCCAGGTAACTGCAGTGCAGAACTGGTAGAGGCAGACTTTAGTAAAAGGAAAAGCACATAATGTCTGGACAGATGAGGGATTTCAATGGCTGTTTGTTAGTCTTTGAAGAAAAATTTTTTCTCAAAAACCTCATGTTTGTGTTTACCAGCAGTACCGAAGTTCACTGGTGGAATTTTTTATTAAAACATGTTTCTTAAATAAGCATTGCAAATCATTAAAAGAAAGCCATTTTGAAAAAGTGAACAGTAGCATTTGTAATAGCTAAGGAACAGAAACCTCTTAGGTATCTCAAAGTATTCACCTAAACTGCTACTAAATAGAATTCAGATGTATTTTCTTTATTTTATTATTTCACTTTTCTTTCTTAACAAATGCTATTTTCTTATCATTTTAACATGGTAGAATTAATCAAGACCAGTGAGAATGGACCTATTTCTATTCAGAAAAAAAAAAACAAACCAAGAACCAACCACAAGAGTCATCATCATCCTGGTAAGACTTACTCAGAGGTGCTATTTGCTTAATAACTAGCAAAGATAAAGTTTTCCATTTTACTGGAAGCAGGCACTGTGTTTGGAAACGTTCCTTATCTCTCTCTGTCCAAAATATCAATGTGAAAATTGAGAAATGTCCCCTCCTATTACACCCATATGGGAGATGGTTTGCAGCCTGCAGGATGCATTTGGTTGTGCCAAGCAGTTCCCGCTACACTTGAATCCTGAAGGATTATTGTTCAAAGGAAACTGGAGATGTCCAAACCCATGTCTCACATCCTGGAGGTTTTGGAGTTTTCCACGGGATTAATTATATACTAGGACATAGTTTTGGCCTGGAGTACAGTGAGGGAAATTGCATTTGGGTCTGACAGCACAATATTCACCTCTCTCAAGTCTGAACTCGGCCATCAGTGTCCGTATCAGCTGCATCAGCCAGTCACCAACGGGAACAAAATTCGAAATACTTTAGGAGCAGTTGCTGATGGTTTCCTGCCTGGAAGCAAGATAAAACAGATTATATCTACAATTCTGAGGCACTCTTTTAATTCTGAAACGGTAATGTTTTCTAGACCAAAATACAGTTAAACTGAGGGACAGATAAAAATGGATAATAAATTATCCTACTTTATTTTATTGTCTTTTGATAGCATTTTCTAGAGCTATGTTTGTAGGACTGAGGTTATAAATCTACAGTTTTAATTATAGAATTCTGAAGTTAAGAATATTGAGTCTATGCTGTCAAATCTTTAATTTTGAGATGTTTCTCCCCTGTTAATAGATGGAATGATTTTGCCAAGGAACGCCATAGATTTTTTTACCCTACTGCATTTCATTCATGACTATTTTCATGTTTCAGAAAAAAAAAACCATTTCTGCAACAACAAAATTTGTTGGAGAGTTGAACTTCTACTTACATTTACTGCAACATCCTTTTTACTTCATGATAAAGTTATTCCATAGAATCTGTTCTCTGTATAGTGACTTACTTTGAAAAGGATAATAGACAGAAAAATCATTCCATTCTGACATTGATGTAAAATGTTTTAATGCAATATAACTGGGAAGTGTCTGTGTAAGTCTTTGGAAAAGTTATCCTGCTTGTTGCAACGGTCCATACTATTACAAATTCATCTTCATTGTGATGAAAAGTCCCTCAGCAGCACGTGCTGCTTGAACTCTCTCTTAGTCTTTATCTTACATCACAGTAAGCTTTGGTGGTCAATATGCATTAGCCATTTTCCTTCTGTTTATTATAAATCTGAATTAAAATCTCAAACCCTGTTCCAATAGCCTGCTTTATTAGCTTTATTGTAGGCATGAAATCTAGTCCATTATGTTCTAATAGAGGGGAGCACTTAATGGTTACATATAAAAGTAATTTCATTCTTTCAGATGCTTTACTGAGCAAGGCGTTTGAGGACTAAAATTGTCCATAATGTTATCAAAAGAATGTAAAACATATTAAAAAAGCTTCATAAACAACATAAAACTRTGCACATTCCTGTTATCAAGCTAAAAGGTCACGGAGTAAATGCTAACTGACAAGTTTGACTSTAATATTAACTTTGAAGGCACAATACATCCTCTGAAGTGGCAGTCATGGGCTTATCAGAGAAATGGTGACACAAAACCCTTGTGATTGATCTTCTTCCCAAACTGCTGATCACACTTTCTAGCGGCTTTCTAGTTTCCTGCACAGGTGTCAGGCTCTGCTCTCTGCCAGGGCGGATTGTGGGGCCTCCACCAAAATCAGTGCCACACGCCCCTACACACTACCCATGGCTCTAGCATATGGCATGTATGACATGGGATGGCAGGTGTGGTTGCAAGCAGTTTGGGAAGATTTTTAGAACATAAATTAATTTGTGAATAACAGACTGACAAAACAAATCTTAACCGCTGCAAGCAAGACAGCCTGCTAGATTACGTGTGTAAGGTATCGTGTAGTGGGACTGAATGCCATAAATAATTCAAAGAAAAAGTTACGGCTTTTGCTAAAATAACAGAAATATGGAAATTTATGTTCGTTTTTATTCTTTAAGGATTTCATATATTCTCTAGTCTGCATGCAAGTAACACTCAGAAGTCAGAAAACATATGACCCTTCCTGCATTGCCAATATCCCAGAATACAATCCTTCTGCTCTTTATATGCTCTTTCCAGTTGTCTCACTGGAGTGATGACCACAAGAAATAACCATTCAGTCTCACCCATAAACCCCACACTATTTACAGGTAGGTTTTGGCTGTGTGGTTAGAATTTTTTTTATGCCTAGTCTCTACATTAATATCCATGCTAGAAGTCATAATTAAAACTAATTGCTATCTTCTGTCGGGCCAAGACTCCAAAGTGGACAAGCTGTGTCCTTTGCATATGGCTTCATTGCCTTTCCAGCAACAGTTGAAAGATTAGGCCCTCAGTTACGAAAAGCTATTTTCCTCAACTCATATGATTGAGAAAGATGCTATGGGTGTTAAAGAATTACTTAACTTGGACATATCCATTCTGCTGCTTTTGCAGTTGTGTGCATTTGATTTTAGTGTGTGGAGTTCACAAATTGCATAAAAGCAATTAAATATGTCAACATACTTGTAGTTATTGAGTCTAATTGATGCTAATCTGTATTCCTTAATGCATTACCTATTGTTTGCAGGATCTATTTCATCTTTCAGGTCATTTGAAGACTTTTGTTTTTTAAGTAGGGCCCTTATGAATGTTAATAATCTTTTTTTTACTGTAGTAAGTAGGAAGTCTATCTGAGGTCCTATTTTAATCATAGTTTTGATGCTTTTAGTTAAAATTAAAAATGAGATTAAAACCAGGTTTCATGTTGATACTAACTCGAGACAAACGTTATCTTGCTAAGGAATTACCATCTTCTCTCTTTCTGTCGCTACTGTGAAAGGGCTGGACTGATTTTCTGGGTTTTTTTAATGATATATGTACCACTTGTCTTGTGAAAACTTTTGCAGCTGTCAGGAGGTTTAACCCTTCCTCACCAGAATTTGAAATCTGTGGTCTAATGAGGGATAATAATATGGTTTGAAAAGACATGTAAGTTCATTAGACAGTACTGCTTCAAGCATTTTTTATTTTTGAATATGACATGCCCTGCAGATTATGAATCTTAAGTACATGCAATGATTCTTTTGCAATCAATCCATGATCCATGCTGCTAAATCACATGCAATAATCTAAATGGTTGTAATAGCAACTGTCACAGTAACTCTAAGTGTCATTGAGGAATGACAYAGCCTCAATATAAAGGCTGTCAGGAAGCACCTTTACAAATTTTCTGATCCTCAGAATGTTTTCAGTTCACTTGTCATCTCTACTTTCTCAACTACAAAAGCCAAAGCTTTAAAAGAAAACAGTGAAAAGGCAGCTACACAAGCATGCTCTGCGTAATGTCTTCTTAGGCTTCCGGCAGCTCACATCAAAACAAACCCAGCCTCACCTCCAGCTGGACCTGGCTCTCCACATCCATCCTAGCCCACCTATGTCAGCAGATGCAGTGCCCATGTGGCTGGAGGCTGTCCTCTGGGGTCCACCCAGTGGGAAATGTGGCCAGGGACTGTGAGAGAGAGACCACAGGCTCTGCAGAGCCGGGAAAGCCCCCCAAATCACGGCATCTGCCTTGGAACTAGTTCTGATTCCCAGCTACAGCAAAGTATAAATATAAGCCTCTACTACTGGATATTGTCAAGAAAAAAAAAAAAAGGAAGAAAAGCAAGAGAGAAAAAAAAAACCCCAAGAGAACTAAGAGAATCTGCAGCCTGCAAATGTTTGAAAGACTTCAATTTTTAGGTTCATCCCAAACTCCTGAACTCTTCTACCTCTTCTCACCTCTCCCTACATGTCAAAGCTCACCTCCCACTTGTGAGAGCTGTGTACCCTTCCCAACTCAGCCCCTGACACAAACCAGGTGCACAAGAAGACAAAACTGGGAGACCTGCCATGCTGTGCTTGGGGTATGAGTCCTTAGCATTGCAATAGGGTGGTAAGAGGCAGCGACCTACAGAGGATATCCCAAATAATATTCCAAAGAAGTRTTCATGTGTCTTTAACTATGAAACACCTGTTCGTTCAGAGGATTAAGGCATATGTTTGTATCCCCCTGCGTTGCTAGACTTCTTCTGTGAGTGTTGGCACAGAAATGCAGGCTAGAATTTTCACCTTCAGATTGGAGCTATTTTTGTTGTAACAGTGAAAAAGCCCAAATTGCAAACGACAAACTAAGAGTACAGAATCACAATTTCCACTGTCAAATTAAAAAAGGTTTATTCAGACATGAAAAAAAGCATTTTATGTGAGCTTCATGAACATATTCAGAAGAAAGGATGGATTTTCAACAAACTGAAAAGGGACACATTAAAAGCAAATGTAACGAAGCTTTGCTGCTCTGGTACTGTATAGCATCCTGAAGGGATTTTTCATGTCACTGGGGTAGAGAGCAGTGCTTGTCTTGAAGCATTTCCCTAGACAGCCTCAGGAAATCAAGCTGTGACACACATCTGGATAGCTCTGTACACGAATGGCATCACATTTAGAGACAGAGTTGGCAAGGAAAAAACCGTAGTCCATGCACCATTACGCATTTCTGCAAATTCTCAGTTCCACAAGAACCACGAGTAGACCAAACATCTTTGTCAGCAAGTGAATCTTTTTTCCATGCCACAGACCATCAGACATAAAACCTTACCTGGAGAACCATCCATAGGACAGTTGGCTAATATTTTACCATTTTGAAAAAGATGTCAAATCACAAATCTTCAAGAAACCATAGTAGGAAATGTGAAACACTAGTAGCACAGCATGATCCACTGTTTGCATTAAAATAACAGGTGTAGAAGACCAATACATTTAGAGAAATCAGAACAGCTTAAAAATTCATCAGACTGGAAGTATTTAAGCAGCTGAAAGGGTTATTCATACAAATTAGATGTTGCTTTACTGTTTATCCCTAAAGGAAGAAAGGTTTCATAACTTTGTGAGAGAAGCTGTATTGCTCCAAGGCTGCAATACACATATTTTCAGTCTGTTTTGTGAGAGGAGTTCWAATTGACAGCGGGATGGGACTCTAGCCCGCTTTATGGAAGACTGATTTAAGTGCTGCAGGTTATATGGTGTTGCAGTTAGATAAGGCTGCTCCTTGCAGGAAGCCAAAGTTCACAGAGTTCTAGGGTTGCTTCAAGTCGACATTGTTTTTACAAGTTGGGTAAAATCTGTTTGTTAAAATACAAATATTTTTTCCACTGAAACATGGAAGGATGAGACAGTTAGAAGCTGTCTTCTTGTTTGTGAGATCCTTTTCCAGGCTTTTCAGAGTTGGAAAGAAAAGAAAGTCATTTGTTCTTGGCTACCTTTCTGGGGCCACACACACTCTGCCTGTCCGGTTGCTTGCTTGGTTTGTGCTTCTTTCCATCCACAAGCTAATGCAAAGCTTCAACCAAATCAGTGCTCCATTTCCTGGCTTTGCAACCAATTTCCAGTGAAATCCCTCTAGCAACATGGCTGAGCTTCCAATCCAGCCTTCCTATACTGTGTTGCACCTTGGGCGGTGGCTTGTCTTGTTTCAATTACCACAAAATAAATGAGGCTTTAATTCCTCTTTCATTTCATCTGAAAGAAAGACGATCAGCATGCCCTTCCACTTCAGTGTGGTCTGGGATTGTCCAGACTTCACACTCGCAGGCAGCCACCAGTCCTGTCCAAAAACACAATATGCCTCCTGCATATTCACATCAACCAGACCAAGGACAGATGTTTCTCTGGTTTTACTGCACTTTTGGCCTGGACTGATGAGCCATTATAAGGCAGAATGGCCAATCTGCAATACTGACATCTCCTTCTTTGACACAGCTTTCCGATTGAAAATCATCCAATTTGTTTTAATTTGAAACATGGGAGTATACATGTTCCATCCCAAACCTTGAACAGAAATATTTTCATTTCAAACTAAAGAATATACATACTTGGCACCACTAACTGGGAGATCCATGTGGATTTATTTAATTTCACAGATTAACTCAGATATAAATTTGATGGCAATGGATGAAAAAAATGCTCTTTATTTTACAAGCATAATATGGTTTTAATATGCTGGCATGTTGTTAATGATGCATAACATATTTCCGTTCATCAAAGTCAGAAAATGGGATTGCAGTGGAGTAATTTGCTGTTTTCTCATTGAGAAATAGGAAGAGTGTCCTCTGTGCAGTATCTGAATTACTCACAGAATCATGGAATGGCTGAGGTTGGAAAGGACCTCTGGAGGTCACTTTGTCCAACCCCCCTGCTCAAGCAGTGACACCTACAGCAGATTGCCCAAGGCTACGTCCAGATGGCTTTTAAATATTTTCAAGAAGGGAGACTCCAAAATCTCTCTGGGCAACCTGTGCCGGTGTTTGACGGCCATCACTGTAAAGCGTGGGGTTTTTTGTGTTCAGATGGAATTCTTTGTGATTTAATTTGTGCCAGCTGCCTCTTGTCCTGGCACTTAGAATCATTGAAGAGAGCCTGGCTGTCTCATCTTTGCTCCTTCCCATCAGGTATTGGCATAYATATGTAAGATGCCCTTTCTCTTCACCAGACTGAGCAGTCCCAGCTCTCTAGGACTCCCACCTCTCTCTCCCCTCCCACCTCAGAAACTCAGATGCCTTAATGATCTTTTGGGCCATTAGCTGGACCTCTCTGCAGTATGTCTGTATCTTTCCTGTACTGGGGAGCCCAGAGCTGGACCCAGCACTCCAGCTGTGGCCTCAACAGTGCTGAGCAGAGGTGAAGGATCACCTCCCTTGACCTGCTGGCAACAGTCCTCCTAATGCAGCCCAAGGTGCTCCGACCATCTTTGCAGCAAGGGCCAGCTGCTGCAATGAAGGTCACATTGCTGGTTGGTGATCAGTTGCTCATACATGAGAACCTCCAGGTCCTTCCTTCTCTGCAGAGCTGATTTCCAGCTGATCAACTCGCAGCCTGTACTGGGCCTTGGGGTTGATCCTCTCCAGTTGCAACACTTGGCAAGTTCTCCTTATTGAAGTACACGAGATTCTTACCTGCCCATTTCTCCAGCCTGTCAAGGTCCCTCAGCATGGCCACACAACCTTCTGGTGTATCTGCCACTCCTCCCAATTTTGTCTCATCTGCAAAATTGTTTTCTGCCCTGTCATCCCAATCATTAGTGAAGAGGTTACAAGGTACTGGCACCCAACGCTTGTGTACGCTGCTAGGGACTTGTCCWCAACTGGACCTACTTCCACTGACCACAACACTCTGGACCTGGTCATTCAGACAGTTTTCAGTCCACCTCACTGTCCTTTTACCTAACCTGTACATCATCAGCTTATGTATGAGGGTCTTACAGGAAATAATGTCAAATGCCTTTCTTACTTTGAAATGTTTCAGGGTAAACAATGTCCACTGCTCTCCCTTCATCCACTGAGCAGATTACCTCATAGCAGAAGCCTGTCAGTCCACTTAAAATGTCAAATAATGTATTTCTTGCTATTCTTTTTAGGGGTCAAGCTATGGAGCCTGAAATAGGAGCATTTCACATGACCAGATCATAATTCACAATAATTTATTTGAAGTCTTTTCTGTACAATTTGATAGATATGCACTACAAATTGTTATTATTATAAAATTAATTGAAATTACTCACTAAATAACAAGAAAATCAATAAATAAAAGCTCAGGAGACATAGAAATGGCTTTTTCATTTGCAATTTTTAAACAAAAAAATGACATTTTCTTATCAACAGTGAAAAACTGCTCTCCTGACATGGGCAAAGAATGATGCTAAAGTAAATTCCTTTTGGCAAATGAAAATATGGTGTGGGTTGAATTTAAAATTTTAAACAGCATGATGTGGAGATGCAATTACAGTCATAGCTAGCTATAAATGACCAGTTAGATCATCTGGTCAAGTCCCCTGCCAATGCTAAATTAATTTTTGCATGCATTTTTTATTTTTTCAGGAAATTTGGGCACCTTCAGTAWATGTGATAAATACATTTTAAAATAAAGGTTATTTTGTGGTGTCTCAGAAGTCTGGAGAGAGAAAAAGAGAGAGAAASAGAGAGAAACAGAAGTATCACTTCAAACTACTCACTGTTGATACATCAGGTTAGTCTCATTTCAGCTTCACAAGAAAAAGCTGACAAGCTTTAAAGGAGGCCTCACTGCACAAAGAAATCGATGGCAAAGTGCACATCGATTTCAATAAATCTCTTTCAGTCACCAAACCATRTATTAGCCAGGGAAGAGATGCTGCCTCTTTCTGTCTTTTTGTCTTTAAACATCATGTGCGCTGACGATTGTGTAAAAATAAAGCTGGGGATGGCTCTAATCTCAGGTAATAATGGTCTCCAATTTGAAAGCAATCCTCAGAGACTGACAAATTATAACAAACACTGCCCTGGTCCCTCTAACAAATGCCGACCAGGCAGGGACAAAGCTGCTTCTGTGGTGTAGAGTTTCCTTTACTGGAAAAAGAGCATTTAAACAAGTGCTCTTGGATTTTGCTGTAAGCAGGTAAGTCGTCACACCAGGCTACTTTTCAGGAACATATTGCCATGGCACAGCAGTGAAGATCGGTGCCATGGTGGAAGGTCTGCAGGATGCCCTTGGGGACAGAGGATGCCAATAGCCAGTGCTGCCAGCTGATGTGCCAGCAATGGCGGGGATGCAGAGACCATTCAGAAAGGTCTCTCCGCAAAGAAAATACCATCTGCATGGYATATTACCGTAGTATTCATTATCCCCTTTATGTGAACCTAAACTTAATTGCAAAACTGCACCTCTGACCTCACCCTCAGAGCATAGAGCTCAGGAAAATACTGGATTCCTCCTTCAGAGTATGAAGTGCAGTGGCCGCCAGTCCCTCCTCTCCCACCTCTTGATCTCCTGGAAGTGTGTTAATAAGCTGTGGCAGATGAAGCATTATCAATTGGGTTCATTCAAAGTAAGAAACCCACCACTGCCACACAAATAATACAGAGGGCCCATAAAAGTTTGGATATATGAGGCCAGCCCACACCAGGAACTGCTGAAATGTGTGGAAATAATGATGCTCTCTGGTGTAAATGGCTCTTTAGAGTGATGCTACAAATACTTCCCTTCATTCATCACCCTGTGCTCACAGGCGGTGCTCTCCTGAGCCAGCCCCCTGGGACATCCCGCGTTCATACCGCGGTCAGAGATGAACGTCCTCTCTGTCGCAAGGTTTCAACTTTTTATCACCTATTACCACAAGTTGTCATGTCAGGTTACTGTAAATCAGATTAACATTCTTCTAATGCAGACTTTGCAGGGAATACTTGGCAGGAGAGTTTCAGAAAGGGGTGCTTAGGATGGTAATTTTAGTAAGAAAAGACTCCTATACAATGTGCTAAAAGCATTAACCACAATATAAGCAAAAAAAAAAAAAAAGCCTTAGAGCTGTTACATCCTATTAAGTAACAAATGTATGTAAGCCACCTCCTGAAACGTGGCTTTGGAAATAGGAGCAGAAAGCACCAGAGGAGGGTCAGCGTGATTTATTTCTGTTTTACCTGCCCCAGAACACCCTCATTTCCTGATGAACACAATGACTTGGCACAACTTGAAGCCCAGCAAGTCAGATTTCTCTCAGCAGACATCCTGATCACTCCGATAGATATTTTAGGAACTCGCCATTAGTTCCTTTAATTAATGCCTCCCCGACAGGGACTGGCGTGGTCTTTTCCCACATCAGCAGAACAAAATATGGTTCAGCCATTTTGTCCCAGGGCTGGGTGATCACTTATGAATTACCTGAAGCCAGTTCCCCTAAAGCCCCAGGTGCCTGCTGCCACCCTGGCAAAGCACCAGCTTCCCCCAAGAGCCTTCCCAAACCTAGCACTCACTTTATAGCACTTGCTCTACGCACRCAGTTCCTCCCTAGAGCCCACCTCGACCTTAGCAGAGGGAAGAAACCCCTCATACTATGGGATGCACTGTCAGTCCATTCTGCAATAACCAGTGGAAATCTGTGTGGCATGATCAAAGCCACTTTCCTGCTCACAGCTTCACTGCCTGCCTCGCAGCCCTGCTCCTGCTGGGAAGCCTGGTCTCACCGCTCCCAGCTGGAGCCGTGTCTCTGCTGACATCACTGGAGTCCTGCTGATGCACCGGCCAGGGTCGCGTCCCAGCTCCCTCACCTTGTCCTGTGCACCTCTTGCATATCAATTTGCAAAGCTGTAAAAGTCAATAGCTGTACATAGATCCACAGCTTAAAAAAATAAATAAAAATGCAGGCGCCCAGGAAATTTGCTTGCCACATAATTCCCTTCAATAGCAGGATGTTCTCGCTGAGCCGACCTAAGCATAACTTATTACAGAAAATTATCTCATATGCTGAACAAAAAATTCCCCATTGGAACTTCAACCTTTGCCAYCGGCAGCTAGCACACCGTGCTCCGCCTCCCAAGGAGCTCTCCCCCACGGGGATCCTTTGAACTCTTAAGACTACGTGTGATGGGTCTCAGCAATTATTTGCACTGTGGGCAAACTCCAGGCAGAGGTGCCAGCAAGGGCTGCTGGCAGCACGCCAAGGGACACCACAGCCCTTCCTACTGCCGCCTGCACCGTGGCCTTTGGGACACAGCTCTCCCTGCCCTGCCGCTTGCCTCCGGGAAGGGAGACGGCCTTCCCTGCTGCTGAGCAGAGKGATTTGCTGGGCACTGCGTAGCCAGCAGGCTTTCTAAATGCAGCAATTCTGGCTGCCTCCCACGGAGGATAAGTCAGCCTCGGCGTGACTTACAGACCTTGGCAGGGTCAGGTATAATCTTGGTGTTAATGGCTTAGGCATGACACCCAAAGCGCCCGGTCTGGGAACACTCTTCCCTTTGTCCTCCCTACCATTTCGCCCAAGACAAGTCAGCTTGTGAGTGGTTCTGGTTCTTCCCYGGCGTGCTTTGGTCCAGGAAATTCTCACTTTTGTATGGCTATTCCCATCATCTCCAAATGTGGCTGAAAATTTCCCATCCTGAGACAGCTGTGTTCCCCAGCTGTGAGGAACTGCGACCTCACTTCTCCCGAATTTCAGGCTGGTTGCTCCCAAATCTAAGAGCACTATCTGGAAACTGCTTTTTCAACCCCCCACCAGTGCAGCTGTATTCTTGTTTCCATCCCATAGCTCCCAAATGCTGTSCTTCCCTGTGTCTAGAGCACACTTGTGAAGGGGGCTACCAATAAATTAGAAAACCAAAACAACACAAAAAAACCCAGAAATTGCTGCGGGCTCTTGAGGGAAGCAGACAGAATGGATGAGGTGCTCAGATTTTTTGCGGGCAGCATATCTCAGGAAGCCCAGCCTGCCCTATTCCCTAGCTGTTGCACAGAAGTTTGTGGTTTCCCTGGATCTGTCACGGAGTACTCACCCTGTGACATCCTGCCTGAGCTGCCGCTGCCGGCTCGGGGCATTAGTGACCATGTTTAGATAGTTCGGACCGGGTAGCAGAGCCTGCACCAAAACCCCTCAGCGCCTGCTGAGGCAACAGGCTCCGCGTAAGCCTAACAGCACGAAACATTGGAATAAAGTAACCTCACGGGCCCGCTTTCAGTATTTTCCTTTTTCCCYCAGAAAAGGAAAAAAAAAAACCAAACCAAAAAAACACAAACCAAGGACCGTGGCGGGGCGGCAAGAGGAGCTGATGCCTCGCACGGCTCCTCACCTGTCTCGGCCGCCAGCTCCGCGGGCAGGAGGGTCCCGGAGCGCGCTGCCCACCGCCACCCCCGCGGGCGCTCCGGGCGGGCGGGCGGAGGCGGGGCGGCGGCGGCTCCAATGGGGAGGAGGGGGGCGGGCCGAGCCGTGCGGTGCCGAGCCGTGCCGTGCCGTACCGTGCCGGCTGCCGGAGTCTGACGGGCGCTGCAGGTGGGAGCCCGGCTCCGCGACGGCACGTAACTTCGCCGGGCCGGGGCTGTCCGCGCCAGCCTTCTTTGTGGAGAGAGGCAGGAGCCGCGTCCCTCCCGCAGCGGCGGCAAGAGAGCACCTCCCGGGACAGGCTCAGGTGAGGAGCCCCCGCTCCCCTCGCTTCCCCGGCCGCCCTTGCTGCCGCCCTGGCCTGGCTCCGTTCAGCGGGGCCCGCGGGTCGCGATGCGCAGCGGGACCGCCGAGCTGTCCTTGGCTTGAGGTCAGCGGGGAGGGCCGAGGGGCGTGCGCTGCCCCCGCGGGGCGCGCTGCCGCTGCGCATCGCTGCGCGGGGAGGGAGGGCTGGGGCGGCGGGGCTGCGGCGCGGGGGCGTCTCTTCGCCTGTTTCCATTCCCCTCTCCGCGTTTTTCCTTTTGGCCGTACGGGCTGTCCCGTGCCCCCACTCGTCCCCGCCGTGGGTCGTTTCGGGGGTCCCCGAGCAGGGYTTGCCCCCGCTCCGGTGGCGGGGCGGACTTGCTGCCCGCGGTGCGGCGCGGGATGCGCGGCGCCAGGCGGTGCGGTGCGGGAGTGCCGCAGGCGGGGTACGGCTCTTGCCGGACCCTGTCCCTCAGCTGCCCTTCCCGCCTTTCTGCCCTCCGCGGAACGCAGCATCTCCCGCGAAAGATCCGCCTGGGCACTGGGACGCGGTGGCGCCCGCAAAGTTACGGGCGGTTCGCGGCGGGGGTGGGTTGCGGGGGCGCGGAGGGGCCGCGCTGCGCAAGCCGGAGCGCGGCCGGGGGAGCATCCGCTGGTAAGCCCAGCCGGTGGGGCGCTGAAGCCCTTTTTGGGGCTTGGAGCCAGCCAGTCCTGATGAAGCCGCAAGGTTTTGCGGGCGGCGGGGTCGGTGTGGCTTTAGCGTTAAAAATGTTTAGTAGTGGATATTAATGAGGTGTTCCCCACCTCCCCTCCCCCCTTTTCTCTACCTTTTCGGATGTTTAAAAAAAACCCCGAACTACTCAGCTGGCGACATTTACATTTCTGTAGTAACAGCAATTCATTAGAAAAGTGATAGTAGCAGGAAAATTAAAAGTAGTAGTAATGGAGCCCCGGGGGTGGTTGCAGATAGCGCCGAGGGACCGTAGCCCCCCGCTCCCCGGCAGTGGACAGCGGCATGGGGGAGCCGGGGGCGTTTKGGAGCCTGTGGGAATGCGGGGGGCTGGGAGCGCAGGGTGCAATGCAGAACTGGAAGCGCCAAAACTCTGCATTTTGTGCATAGTTCAGTGCTGGGTGGCCATTTTTCTAATTTTTTTCTTGTCAGGCTGTTGGACCCCAAAAATGCTCATTTGGGACTTGAAAAAACATCCTCTCAGGCTCCCCAGCCCTTTTGCTAGGGCTGTTTCGATGCCAAATACTTGCATTTTTGTATTCCGAACGGGCGATCCTTCATCAAGCTTTAAACCACRTTAAGACGCAGCTAACCATTTGTGAGGAGGATCTTTTTCCCCCCTTCTCTCTGGAGTTTGCATGTTTGTTCCTCTGTTATTTCCAGGGAAGGATTTAGTCCCTAGTATGATGGCTGAAATGGTGGCACGCAATTCAGTGTGCTGCCAGATGCTTACCTTCTTTCAGAGTTTGGGATAGGCTCAGGCAGTATTAAAAGCTTGCTAAGAGGATACTGTTATATGGTTTCCTCCATTTTTGGGATCTGTTAGAAGCAGTCTAAAAATACTGGATCATCATTTCTCACGCTTGTAACTACAACACTTTCAAAGAACTGTTCTCAGATATGCACTTTTTATCCCTCTCCCCCACGCCCCGCCTTTTCTAACCTTGCAAATTATCAGTCCTGGTACCTAATAGAGAGCTACTCTTGTATCCTTGTTCTTGTAACTTGAAAGCMTCACTATTGATTCTGAATTGAGCAGTTTTTAACATCAAATCCTCATTATTACACAGGATTGGGTATTTTAATTTGCTGAAGAGATACCCCCTAATGTTCCTAGAAGCACCCAGCCTTTGCCAAGTGCCACAAATGTGCACAGTTTGTGCAAATTTGTCCAGAAAATGGCCTTTACTTTGGCTTTTTTTTTCAACTGGGAAATACTACCACCACCTCAGTACTACTCCTGTCCTTCCTGCAGCAGCATTTATTTCAGCATATGAAGTTTCTTGAAGTCCCTTGCTCAAATATTGGTTGCACATTACTGCCCAGAACTAGCTTAGGAAGGCACTTTACTATCTCATGCAACCTTATCTACCATTCCACAACTTCATAACAAACCCATTGGAACATGAAATGACCTTGGAAAGGTATCTTTCAATCTGACATGAAGCATTCTCTTAACGGGGAATAGCACTGCTCCACAAAGAGCTGATGTTTTCAAATTGATGCTTCTAAACTGATTTTATTTAT
Source organism: Parotia lawesii (assembly GCA_003713295.1). Lineage (NCBI taxonomy): Eukaryota > Metazoa > Chordata > Aves > Passeriformes > Paradisaeidae > Parotia > Parotia lawesii. Next base: position 163,268 of record RAHM01000176.1, on the reverse strand, counting down.
TTTTTTTTAAGAGGGAAGGGAGATGGGTGGAATATTGAATTGGAAAGGAAAATATTTTTTTAAAAACAAACCCACTCAGCTGAAGTTGAAGCACCACTCAGATGAAGAAGGAGGTGTATTAAGAATGTACATATGATAGTGACACTTAAGTCTTGGGTGAAAACAAGTCTTTAATTTTAATCAAARGAAAACAGCATTTCCTCTGCCAGTTCTGATTTGCTCATTCATAAGATCTTCAAAAGCCCAAATTATTAGTGGGACTAATTGAAATCTGGTTGGGTGTGTCAAATGGAGAAAAGAAGTGATGAAGTCTGAAGGAAGCTTTACATTTATTTGTATTGTTCTTGACATCATAATGTGATGCTTCTATATGGAAAATATTCCAGGACCCTTTCAGTCCCCAAAATGCTGCTCCTCTGGAAAGACTGCAAGAGCACTTGAGAATCAGCAGCAGTCAAAGGGGAGTCTTGCAGCTGTTGAGGGAATCAATGGAGGGGGTGCCTGGCCAGTAAACTAAATGGGATTTTGGCCCGGATGCTGGACTTGACACATCAGGCCTTGCAAAAGGATGGAGAGTGCATTTGTGCCCATGGTGTCCTTGCCTCTCAGGAAGATGGTGCCTCCTGTAGAGCAGTGCTCGGGAGCTCAGGATATGAGTGCCACCTGCTGGGTGATGAGCCACTTTATATCAATTATACATCATTTATGCATATGCATGTTGCACTTGTGTTTACATACATATGCAATGTTTATGTATGTGCTTATTTGCATACAGGTGTACAGCTTTTCCTCAGGCATGTTCTTGGGTGAACCTGTGAAACCTTGCTAAGACCTGAAGTTCCACACCTTCTGAGGATTTAGCACAGCTTGTGTTTGGTGACACTCAAATAGCACTTGGGCTTTGTATTTCAGGGGTAAAGGGGAAATTTTGATGCTGCTGACACTTAATGCTGCCTTTGCTTTACTGAAGGCAAGTGGGAATTTTCAGCTGTGTAGCTTATGGCTTGTGGTGTGGTAAACTTTCACAAGCACCTCAATGGTCAGATAGCAGGCTGGTGAGGTAGACCTGAAATGGAGGCCCAACAAACCAAATTCAACTTTGTCATGTATCACTTAAATGTAAAATTTTCAGAGCACTGCTGATTTAACCTTTTTTTTCATCTTAGCTCATGTATGTCCAAAAGTTTTATGAGCATCCCATCAGGATATGAAATATCACTTCTCATTTAAATTAACTGAAGATCTACAAAACTTGCAGAATATTGCTGGACTTGGTTTTTTTTTTTCCATTTTAAAGAATATGTTTTTCATATCCACTCTCCAACGTTTGCATAGACGAGTAAAATCTAAGAGTTTGATTCTGACCTAGAATTGCTACTGGAGGTAACACAATAAATCCAAATCTGACATCATTCCCAGCAATGGCCTTCCAATTTCCACCATCTTCCATCTCTCCTAGCCTGCTGGGGCATTGGCTGGAATGCTGTTTAAACACCAGTTTGATTCAGCTGGATACAGAGTGATTTCAGTTGCAGCACCAAGGCTCTTAGTTGTTCTGTATTGTATTGTCAGTATTAGGGAAAGATGCCCCTGGTTTTTGGGGCTTTGTTGGACAGCTAACCTCATTAAGGCTTTACTGCTTTCTTATTTTGTGGTGTGCCAGATGAGCCTTTTACCCTGTCTGTGGGTTAGGAATGGGTCCAAGCTGAACTATAAAAGTTTTCAGGAAACTCTCAAATGCTTTCAGCTGGAAAACTTATATTGATGTACTCTTGTGATAAATGGATAAAACGCTTCACATGGTTTTGAAAGTGTATTCCACCACTTGAGATCTGTACTCTCAAGAGTGCATAACAGTCAGGAATGACTTGATGGAGCAAAAAGCAAGTAGTGTAATTGCAGAGTTCATCTTAAAGTGTGATTCTAGAAAAAAAAAAAGGCACCTGCCATATCAAGAGGGATTACAAGATAGGCTTTTGAGGAAGGGGACCCAATAATAATGCATAACTCAAGTTCACTGTCTCCTAAAACATTCACAGTTAATTTGATGCTTGACAAATTGTGATTTCAGTGTCTGGTGAAGAAGCAATTGACCCTAAAATTGCTGCCTGAAGCTGAACCAACGTTTTCAGTTTCATAACCAGTGTCATGCAAAAATAGTATGTGAAGAGGAACAGGGGAAATGCAGAATGTCCYTGTGGTCTTGCTCTTATGTATGTCTCCTCACTCTGACCCAAGAAAGTGGCATGTAGTGTAGGCAGTGGATGCTGCTGCAATGCTCAAGGCAATTTACATCTCATTGCTTCATCCATCCCATTACAGCATATCGTGACTTTTTTCCCCCCCCAAACCTTCTGAGCTGATGATGGAAAGCTGCCCCTTATAACATGTCAAACTTGAACAACCACCTCTTGTTTTCACTCAAATGTATCAGCAGTATTATCAATGGGCATGCTGCTCTCCAGTCCCCTCCCCATTCTAAATAAACCAGTTCAGCAGCTCTCCTGCACGAATTCTGCCAGTTCTGAGTCATCCATACATTTTTGTTTTGTTCCTTCCTTGTGTTTTTGCACACCACGTTTCCCGCCATTCCCGCCTACTCAACATCTGCTTTCATGTGACCTCTCATATCCTCATAAATTCATTAATGTTAAGCTTGCTCCATGCCACCATCAAAATCTCACTTTCCGTAATATGAGGTCCTGTGTTTAGTCAGGTGACTCATTGGCCTTTACAGTCCTTGGGAGTACCTTGAAGTCATATCTGCTCCAGTAAAAATGTTCTCCCAGGAATCTCAGCTTCCCTTGCAGAGGTAAAAGACAGGTAATATCTTGAGGGCAATCTGTAACTACAGTCACACTGACAGTAATGGTGCATGGTTGCAGCTCTGGGGAAGGACTGGGGTACACAAGACTGACAAGAGAAATCAGAAATGAAGGCAAATCTTTTGCAATCTCTTTTCCCTTTCCTCTCCAATATTCTTCATACAAAGGCACTGGAAAGGCTCCTACTGTAAAAACACTCCTACAAAAACAGCAACAACAAAAAAAAGTTGTTTTCTAGCAAAGTGGTAAATATGTGAGCAATCATCTTCCTTTTTCTGCAGCCTTTCGTGCTGTCTTATTAATGGGCTGTGAAGGCTGAGGAGGAGGTAACTCATCAGCCATTATCCATCGGGTAGGGRGGGAGCTGCAAATTAGTTGCTTGTGACAGTTTAGTTTTCTTTTTTGACTCTAACAGAGAAATTTGTCTTCATATGGCATGATTTCTGCAGGGATCAAGTAGGAACCACATCAGGGGCTGTGCTGGTGGCTCACTGCCCTCCTGAGTTGCCTTGAGATTTCTGGAGGTGAAAATGCTGCTCTGGCCTCAGGCCCCTTTGCTGCGACCCAGCAGAAGAGCACTGAGTTGTGAGGGTGACTGTTCCTGAGAACAGTTGGTTTGGAGAATTTCGATGGTTGAAACACGTGAACTGAGAAGATATATCCCAATCTGTTGGAAGTGACTTTGCAATGGCCTCTGGCTTTTTGGCATCTTGTCAGCCTTGGCCTGATGATCAATCTGATGGTCATAGAGCTGCTGGGAGATGATGACAGCATTTCCTTCACTGCCTCCTTTCCTTCCACTGTAGGCTTCAGCACTCTCCTCGCCTGCTTGTCTATGCTCAGGACCTTGTGCACTTCCTGAACTTGCACATGCAATTGATTTCTCTAGTCAAAAGAAGAGCATGCCTTTGTCTGCCCTTACATACACACATGCAGTTTGTTTAGGTTAACCCACAGCAATTGGCATTTTGTACTGATCTCTTTGAAGCATTTCCTCTCCAAAGGAATAATAATTAAAAAAAACCCCACCAAACAGAAAAGCAAAAAAACCCAAACGCTAAATTGGTCGACTGTTTTGGAACCGTTGCCAAAAGAAATCAATGCTGAGCCTGGGAAAGCTGTAAAATTCTTTCTTGGGTTTTTATTAGTAGGAGAGAAGTGACACACACTGGGTTTGGTCACTCAGACACTGTTCAAAGTCCATATTGAAAAAAACAGTTATTTCAGCTTGAGTGTTCTTGACGGTTTGCAGATGTGTCACAGTGTGTAGATATTCAGCTGTGGGGTAGGCTGCAGGCCCCCTTAATTGCAAAGAATAAATTACCAATCCCCCATCCTTGACTGAGGATTCTGAAACTGAGCAGTCGCTGTGGTGGCTTTGCCTTACTTCCTTGCCAAATGTTACATCTCCTCTTCAAGGATTTTGAAATGTCAGCAGTATAAGAGAAAATAATATACCTTTTCCTATATGTGATATTGCACACCTGTTACTGCCTGATGGGGGAGGTACAGTAGAAGGTTTGTTTTTTCTTAAAAATACATTTCCCCCCCCTCACAAAATGCTCCTTATGAGGTCAGCCTTGACAGATCTTTATTAGACTGTAATTATTATTATTTTATTAACATTGATATTGTGGAATTTTTTATTTCTTTTTAGAGTAAATTGGAGGGTGGGGGGTTGTTTATGTTCAGTCTATTTAATGGGTTACCTGAAACTTTTGGGTTTTTTTGCTTTTACAGAAAGCAGTAGTGTTGTGTTGTTCATTGAATCTCAAGAGGTTTTTTTTTTCTTTTTCCCTTCATTTTCCTGCTGATGGCTATGACTGTGCTGAAACCATGAACTTCACAAACTGGATGAACGGCTGCCTCCTGGAATATGGATAATTTTGGTGAGTCTGCAAAATGAGTTTCACTTACTTCTGCTGGCTTGGGAGAAAGAGGAAGAATGTTATGTATTGGAAGTTGTGCTTGATGAAAGCTAAGGCCATTTTTGCAGTGTTGGTTTTGTCAAASCTTACTGAATTTCAACTTATTTTTGATGGAGTGTTGTTTTTTTTCTTTTTCTGTTTTATCACTGGCTAAGGTGAAGGAATTAACATGCACTGGATTAATTCAAAATAGTGTCATGTTATGAGATTGAGTGTTATTGCCTTTGTAATAATTTTTAAATTACTTTTCTGTAAGACATACTGTGAAGCAACAGCTTAGAACATTTTAATTTTTCTTTTCTGGCTTATTCAGTTGTTTCTGCAAATAGATCAGACAGAAGATGATTAATTCATTGGATGGCTTTTTAGAAAAGCACTGTGTCGTTCTCCTTACTGCTCCTAATGCTGATGTTGCCTRTGGTGTGAAATTTTAATAAATGATGTGTTAATGGTGTGTTTGCATTAAATATTGTAGAAGAATTTTCTGTGAAAAGGTCTTCCATCCCAAGTAGTCTCTGGTGAGGTTTCTTTTTTCAAAAGTAAAAAAAAGCACAAAGCTGTGTCAGGATCATACTCTTTCCTTGTGTGCAGGTGCCTGACCTGCAGAATATTCATCTGGGGGTATCTGCTGTTGCTCCCTGAGGAGGAGGGTTTGGCACTTTGGACCTTATTGTCAATAAAGGTGACTGGACAGCTGCAGGGAAAACATTTGCTTTGAATATATCAACCTGGAGGTCTGCTCCAGGAGCATGGTTGGAGGTGGTAGTATTTACCCAGTGTTGTCTGTAGGAGTACAAAAGCTGCCTCTGAGCACTGATGGGAGGTGGTTGGCAGCTTAGCAGCCTGGGATTTAGCTCTGAGCTATTTAGACCTAGCAGGAGGGACTCGTTACTACTAATAGGTTTAATTAGGGAAAACAACTTGCTTCACCTCTCACTTGTGTGGTGACAACCTCGTTTATGCACAGCCTTAAGTTTTGAGGGAGAAGACAAATGTGATTTGGGAGTGGGGTTGGCTGCCTGTCCTGTCCCAGAATGATGCGAGTGTTCCTGGTGTGGTGATGGCCCTATCCTGGGTAAGGTGTGGGAGTGAGCATAGGGCTGGCACTGGCTACTTGCTGACAGATTGTGGCTGGGTTTAGCTATACACACCCCTTCGGGGGGGAGGGGGGAAGGTTGACATTGGCTCTCTTTCCCTCTCCTCCTTCTTTTTCAGTCTCTTGAGTGTGCACTATCTGTGTCACCTGCATTCTTGCACTGGTGCAAAGAGCCCAAGACCAAAAGATGGGCCTCAAACTTAGGAGTTTCTTATCAGGGACTTTAGAGAAGATTTGAGATAAAACCTGGTATTTTGCTTTCGAGCATTTCTGAAGTATTGTTGCTTAATCCTTTTTGTTGATCCATAGCTTATGCCGGAAAGCTGTTGTCTCAGGGCAATTTCCAGAGTCCTGGAGGATAATGGCATTAATYACATATCATATGACCTTTCAGGCAGGATGAACATTTGTTGCACTGCTGCATTTACCTCCTCTCTTAGTTCCGGTTATGTCTTTTATTCCTCAGTTGCATGGCTTAGGAGAGCAGTTAAGAAGCCTTCTGCATGACTGCTACATGGTAATTTGGTGACTGAGTAGCAGTAAGGTCTGTAAGGCAACTGCTGCTCTGGATTGGTGTCCTTTGATGTGCTGAGGAGCCTTGAGGAGCCTGAGAGAGCAATAGCTTCTGGGCCCAGGAAGCAATGCATATTTGCTGTGATGGACATACTGCTCAAAACTCTTTGAGAGCTAGCAGAGTGCATTCCTCATAGCTGTGCTCCAGCATGTATGTTGCTTTTTTGGCCTGTTTTGTAATCTACATGAATAATTGGCTCTCATGTTGCACCTATATAAAGAGATGCTTCTTCGATATCTGGAAATGCAGTAATGAGTGCTGAAGTGCTGCCATCACCATGGCACATCAGGGGAAGTTTGATGTGATCACATGGGTGAGCATTTCCACCCAAGTTTTATTCTTAGATTTGTTTTTCACTTTCACTCTGATTTGGTTATATTTGAATTTTTGGCAAATGCTGTTAGCAAAGTTAAAATCTGAAACAGAAATCTAAATCACAGAGCAAAGTGTACTTCGCATAAACAGATAAATAGCAGAGCTGAAAGTATAAGGAGTGATTTCTTTTCACTAAAAGAGTGACATCATTCCAAGCTCTTCTCAGTGGTGGAAGGCCAAGAGACAGTGAATACCAGTTGAAATGAGAGAAGTTCACACTGGTTACAAGGGTAAAATGTTTTCACTCTGAGGACAGACAGCTGGATAGGGGCACAGGTTGCCTGGGGAGCCTGTGCAGTCTCCATCCTTGGGAGATTTAAGGACCTGACTGAACAAAGCCCTGAGCTGGATCTCACCGCTGGCCCTACTTGGAGCAGAAGCCTGGACCAGAGACCTCTTGAGGTCCCTCCTAGTCTGAATTATCTTGTGATCCATTAAAAAACACTTGAATTTAGAGGGATCTTTATGCTGGGAAAAAGAGTAAAGCTGAAAGCATTAAGTGGCATGGTCATGGAGGGTGTTGTGGTAGCAGCAAGCTGGTGGTGGCTGCTGTAAGATGAAAAGGGATGTAGCATCTGGGCAGGCTCTTTCTGGAGTGCTGTATGTGAACGTTCATTGCTTTTGGTTTTTAATTGAGCAGAGCAATTAAAACCTGAGACTTGCTGCTTCTGAAGAAGCTGTGTGCTGTTTGTTTTATGCCAATGGTAGATGTATAACTAGTCTCTAAAATTTTGGAAATAATCAGTTGACTTTTGTTTATATTGGTTAACACACCGCTTACCTTGTGTGAGGAGACTTCAGGAGAAATAAATTCTTCATGCAGAGTATTTCCAGTCTTTCAGGGGTTTTTTGTTTAGTGGCTTTTAGTTTTGTATTTTTTTTTTTAGAGATTGATATATGGCTATTTGCAGTCTTTCGAAAATTGTGTGGGAGTGCAAATAGGAGGCGGATGAAAATCTGTGGGATGATCAGACTGCACGTGAGCCAGCTCCCCGAGGTGATGTAGGTGCTTAGGGGTGGTTATGTGAAGCCAACAGTGCTTCTGTAGAGGAGGAGAAGAGAGAAGCAGTCAAGGTACTGACACAACCTTGCAGGATGAAATAGGTGAACCTGTAAAGAGTGTGGGTGTGTCAGAGGACCAAAGCACTGCTAATGGTTTACACAACCCTTCAAGTGTGTTTGTCTCTGTGTTTTCAGGAAGATGGCCTGCAGCCCTGGTRTTAGTCTGGCAAACACTTGAAAGTGAACAGAAAATGTACAAAATGCACTATAAGTGGGATATGCTTTGTGAATGTGCAATTGAATGAATATAAGTGTTTAACCCAATCTCAGTTCTTCTGTTGTATTTCTGGTTTTGGTTTTTTGCTTGATTTTTGTTTCTCTTGGAAGGGCATTAGTTTAACTTACAGATTGACTTTCCTCCTTTATGTTTGGAGGCAATACAGGTGAATATGGAAAGCAACAGTTAGTAACTCCAAATGGGATTTAAAAAGTTTTTGCTTATTTTTGCACTTTTTTAGCCACTATTCCATCTGCTTCCACTCACATACTTAGTGAGCTGCCATTCTTATCAGTCGTGCCCCAGCTGTGATGGCATGTGGTCAGTGGGTGAGCTCCCAGCAAGGCCAGAGTTTTGTCCCTTCCATGTTCAGAGGCTGAAAGCCATCAGGATTATTGCTTTGAGAAACTGGAAGCTTTGTATTTTATGTATGTATATAAGCYTATTTATATAGGCTTAACTTTACTTTGTTTGTAGCCACGCTGCTCCACGTGTCTGCACAGTGTCTGTTTTCAGAGTTACAKTTGTGTAACTGTAGTGGCTTTGTGTCCACTTTCCCTCCAGCATCAGATACTAGACTGGGTAATTTGCCTTTTCTTTTAGTTTCTTTTATATGTATGCAAAGCCTTTGTATTTGTTCTTCTCTGTTTTTTTCACATAGCTGGTTATTTTCAGCTGTTGCATGGATAATAGTGCTGATGAACAAGTATTTAGTCTGACACATAAAAGCATAGCTGTAAAGAAAATGAAGCAGGGAAAATTACAGTGGCAAAGGTTCCTAAATTATAGTTGTATAGGAAGATTGTGATAAGGAAGTAGTTAAACATTACTATTCAGTCAAACCTAGAACTGTGGCTGGTATTTCGATTGTCTCCTCCTTTTGCTGACACTTAATTTGTGTGGTTGGTGAGATACTCTTCCTGCTAATAAAGTCCCTGTTTTATTGAACCAGAAGCTTGTGGAAGTACATGGGTGTATTCTCCCAGATGGTTTTAGGTCAAGTGTCCAACAATTGCTAATTATTTTTAGATTTAGTTGTAAAGGAAATATTAGGTGCTTGCTATTAGGTGCTTACTCACTATTTAAAAAAAAATAAAAATAAACAAAACCAAGACACCAATCAATCTTCCCATCTGGGAGCAGATACACATCCAGTTTAGATATACWGGAAGGCAAACATAATGTAATAGGACTGAACCAGGATATTCACAGACTGAAGTATTAATGTTTGAGCTGGCTGTGTGCTTGCTACAGCTGCAAAGCCCATTGCTTTTATGGCTGCAGTATGTTTGCTCACAAGCCCCAACTCTGACAAACAGATGTGATCATCGTCCTGTGCGTGCTCTTTGTGGGGTCAAGCGGTCACTTGTCAGCGTGATGGTGAGCAYGAGCCACGATCTCCTAGCAGCAGGTCTCACATCTGAAGAGCTTTGCTTGGTTTGAGAGCATCCCAACAGTAATCTGCAAGACTCCAAAGACCAGCTTTCATCCATGAGGATGTGGGACAAAGAAAATGTGCTGTATAAGCCTTTCACAGAAATAAGGAGTGAGTAGGGCCCTTTAGGGAAAAAGAACTTCCACTGATCATCACAGACACTGTATTTTCCCTTCTGGAAATAGCCATTAGGATCTSTGTTGGTGGTGGGTAATAACTTCCCTTTGTCTCTCCTCTCAGCCAGTTCATAAAATGCCCTAAGGTAAGCTGAGTTGCTGTGGTTAATTTTGTTTGAACAGGATGGATCACTGTTTGTGAGCAAAAGGTAGTTTTCAGTGGTAAAGATAACTGCCTTTGTGCTTATCTTAACCGTGATGAAGCTATTACCACAGGTTTGTTAGAAAAAGAGTGAGGTGAAGGCAGTGGCCTGGACTGAGCAAAGGTTAAAGCAATCAGTGATAGCTTGGCTGTCAGCAGAATTGCATTGCTGGGGAGCGGGTCTGAGGCTTTGCACAACTTTATTGTCTGCTTGGCTTCCAGCTGTTCCTGCGAGCATGTCCTTTCACAAGCTAAGGAAGGGCCAAGGGTTGTCTGCCTGCAATTTCTGCCTGCCCTTTGCATTGTGAGACCAGTCCAGAGTGGGGCCAAAATACTGCAGAACTGGCACTTGTTTGTGGTGGAGCCTGCAATAAATGGATTTATCCAGTATCTGTGAGGCTGCTCAGTTTGGATCTTGACAACTTGGTTCTATATTTTTCTTTTCCTTTCTCAGCAGAATAGTTGTACTGAGGTTTGGTGTTGCTGCGTTCCTATTTTTAACACCAAAGCTCACTTACCTCTAGCTGAATGTGTGGTATGTTTCATTTGAGAGAGGCAGCATTTTGTCAAACGTCACAAATAAGCCTTCTTGCTGGAGCTGATTCGAACCAACTGAAAAAGGATTCTTCCTATTTAATTTTAATTTTTATGTGCAAAATTTTCATACAGTTGGAATCAGTACAGTTTATTGTCAAAATAAAGAGATGTCAGACCTGGCCGTAGTTCTCTCAACCCAGCATTATGTTTGTCATGTGGTATTACAAAAATCCACGCGTGCCTAATTTATTTCAAGTATTGTGGGTGTTGCACACCAAACTAATATATGTGTAGAGGAATAAAAATTCCTTTGCAGTTGCCTGGTATTAAAGACTGTCCCTTTATGCAGAGATATAATTGCTGGACAGTATATCTTTTTGCATTAAGGACAGTCATTGCAGCTGTTTGAGTCCTGTCATGTTTATGCATGACCAGATATTGCAATAGGCAATAGGAGGGGTTTGCTGCAAGGAGAGCTTTCATTTTTCAGTCTTGGGAAGTGGGCTCCATCTAGTGTTTAATTTAAAGATTAGACTCCAGTTCCTTTTCTTAAACGCCCTTGCAGTGTGGATAAAGGACACAGAAGAGGAGTTGTGATAGGCGCTGCTTTCTCTGATGATTATCTAGAGTGAGACTTCTTCCAGTACAGTCAGTATGGGAATGGCAACCTGAAACACTGCATCTGTTTTACACGTGCACGTGAAGCTAAAATAATTCTTTTATGAAATAGCATGTGGATAAAAAGAAATTAAACCAGCATGGCAATGATGTGATCCTGGAATATTTTGTGGTTAGTTCCTATATATATTCTCACAGTGTTTGATGTGGCATGTTGGAATCCAGCCTGTTTGTCTATAAAATCAAAATTAGAAAACTAATTGTGGGGCTCTTTTAAGAAGTAAAGAATTTTGAGATGTGTTTTGGGTATTAATATGCAGTCAACAGAATATCTTCCAATATGTAATGYTTCTCTAAAGAAGCATGTTATATTCCAACCTTTATTATTTTCTCAATATTTCAGTTTTTGTAATATTGAGCCCTCTGTCAAATGCTACTTAATTATTTTTTTATTAAAAGGGATATCACATTCTGAACTATTTTTAACTAGAATAGAAAAGTATTTGTTAATCTGTCATGTCTCCAGTGCCCTGATAATAAGTGCTGTGAAACAGAGGCAAGAAGCACCAATAAGAATTTTTTTTTTTTTTTTGAAGCTGGAGCAGGTTGAGAAAGTTTTAAAATTCTTAAGACTGAACACAGATTTACTTTCTACACTCCATACTGGAGAAGCAGGAACTCAGAATATTTAGTCAAGCAGCCACAACAGCAAACCTGCAGAGAGGAAAACCTGGGCTGTCTGAGGACTATTTAATTCTTACTACAGTGATTTTTCCCTCTCCTTAAGGGGACGTTTGAGGCCACTTAAACAGGCTTTTACCCTGAGCAGTCTGGCTCTTTGCAGCACTTTGGGACTGATGAGGAAAGAGGCAGGTGGGCATCAGGCTGGGCTGAGTGTGACTGCACGACTGAGCCACCAGCCCCTCCCTCCCTGCCTGCATGGGGGTGTTGCAGACCTTTGCCATTACTCAAAGACACAGTGGGGGTGTGAGTGTTGCCCTCACGTTGCTTACACTGAGGGCTGCAGAGCTGCCTGCCCRTGCGAGGTGGAGATCCCCCATGCAAATCCCCAGACAGCTCTTGGCTTATTTTCCGCCAGTTGCCTGAGAAGTGTGGAGCAGAGGCTGGAATCCATGCCTGAGTCATTGGCAAAGAGCCTGTTGTTGTTTCATCTGTAAAATATTTGAGGTCTGGGCTTTCCAGTTGACACTTGTGAGCTGAGTGCGGACAAAGTTAATGGGAAACATCTGGTGCCAGGAGGGAGGGGCGAGATGGTACCTTGGCCATGTGAAAGTGGGGAGCTGTTGTGGTGGGGTGCCGGGCTGCCCATGTCTCTGCAGTGTTGGGGAAAGGATCAGGAGCGATGGCTGAAGAGGACAGCCGTGGAAATAGGATGTGGGTGGTGAAACCCCCCTGAGCATGGGGCACCACTGCCAAGCCCTGGAGCCTCTCAGTGCTGGGCCGTGCTGGTTTCACTTGGCTAAGGAAGGCAGCCAGCAGGTGTGGGGAGGGGGGCTTAAGTGCGTGTACATATACACACTTTCTTGACAGCTCATAACTTGTTGCTTTTGTTGCTTCTTTTTTTTTTTTTTTTTTTTAGCTTTTGAGACACTGGTGTACTTGGCAACCTCTAAACTTCCCATATAGGTGTAAACTTGATCTCTCGACCCCACAAGGGATGATGGCATTGGAGTAGACACCTGGATTTTTTTACTATTAAATGCTGTCTTCTGTAGGAAAAGAAAAAAACAAACCAACATTTCTTTGTCTGTTGAATTTTTGAAAAATTTTAAATACCACATTGTTAAATGCAGCTTCCTTTTCCATGTTACTTAATTTCACAATTAGAGTGAAATTGTCCATTGGATGGTTGAAACCACTAGAGTGGACAATGAAAGCAAACATGTTTGTGTCACATGAAGCTTCTGGGTCTTACAGTGATCCAGTAGATCACTGCATATTTTGTGTGTTTTGTGTTTAGTAGTTACCTATGTAGAAGCTGTGGTTACATTTCAATTTCTAGACAAAAGTTGGAAACATCTCTGTTTCCCTTAAATCATTTTGTCACTTTAAACATAATGAAATCTGGGCCAAACCTAAACTACTGCTGTGCCATTAAAATGTATTTGTAAAATTGCAGACCAAAAGGGCAAGGCAGTATTTTTTCTTTTTAGGTCTGTCATCAACTCAAACACTACACCACACACAAATGCCTCTGCATGGTAAACCAACACCTCATTTCGAGCTGAGGCTAAAATTGACCACGAAGGTCCTACAGGTGGCTTTTTTTGTCACCTCCAGGTAACAGGATGGGACACTTCACTCACACTGTTGCTTTGAATCTGTGAGAGGTGAGCCGTGAACCTATGCTTGTCATGTCCAGCACTGCTGGGATTATGGTGGTGGTGTCTCGTGGCCAAGGGAGATGGTTTGCTGCTGACAGAAGAGAGAAGGTCCCAAAATAGTTGTCCTTGTCCCCCAACAGGGCCTCATGGCACAACGGCACCAGTACTTCCTGATTGGGTCCAAGATAGTATATGGTGAAGTTCTATAGAGGAGGAGAAAAACCTCAGAAAGGCTGGATTTAGTCGTGATGCTGAACAGCAGGCAACGTGGTGGTGGCACCAGGGGGAGCTTGTAAGTTCTGTGTGTTGCTGCGTCCACCAGGTCCCTCTGCTGAGCATAGAAGAGACTAAAGGAACAAAGCAAATGCCAAGATAGTCCCTCTGCACTGCAATGTGGCAAAATTGAGGATAATCTAGAAGAGAGGTGCTTTGCTGTGCTTGGGAGAGCTGTTACAGAGTTTGTGACAGGAATTGAAAAGGAAAGCAAAGTCTTGAGAACATGAGGTTGGAAAGGTGGTTCTGGTACATGAAAATTGGATTTGGAGCTTCCTGATCATTCCTGTTGCACTGGTACAGAAGTAAAGTGCTGAAATAGAGATGGAGTGGAAAAGAGCAGAAATAATTCATGGTTTGACGTAGTGCAGGTCATGAAGATGATGTAATTATTCCTAACCTATTTAACCTGAAAGAAAAAGAAAGCCTTAAATAAAAGGGTTGGGAGGAAGAGGAGAAAGCTTGTCTATCTAGACAAGACAAAAGAAATTTGTCTATCTAGAAGACTTAACTATTTTAGACTTGGTATCTCCAAGTAAAATTAAGGTGTAAAATGCTTTATCATCTACCTGTTGTCTTTTAAGATAGAGGTAGCAAATACGCAGTGCACTGTGGAAGTAAATACTAAGGGCAGACAGTTGGCATCAGCTAATTGATGTGTTGGGTAGTGTATTTTGAGAGAGAGAGAATACACTAATACATCAATTAACTAGATTAAGATCCTTAATTTGGATCGGACGTATTTTTAAAGCGTGTAGATGTGGCACTTAGGGATGTGGTTTAGCAGTGGATTTGGCAGCAGTAGGTTCACAGTTGGACTCTGTGGTCTTGGAGGCCTTTTCCAACATAAACCATTCTGCAGTCAGCATTTCAGACCGTGATGTGATCAGGTCCTGGCTGTTAATGTTCCTCAGCATGGTGGGCATAGCACCTGTGTCACAGTAGAAGTGTGGTCATCTCTCTCACACTTTTGTCCCTTTTTCCCACACAAACTTGAGCCTGCTGGCCTGGGAGCTGGACCCAGCTAGCATCTGCAATTTTGCATTGGTTTTGGTTACCTGACTTGAACTCCTTTCTTGCTCTGCTGGGGATTGATGTCTTTGGTAGCTGCACAACCTCTTGGGTCTGTGCCATGGTAGCATGTGACATCAGAAATTTATGAGCCAGAAATGTGCTGCTAAAAGGACTTTCGTTTAAACTGGAGGAAGAGAAATAGGGAAGGCAACTTTACTGTCCCGAGATTGAGAGGATTGGTTTCRTGACCTAAACCTTTGTTTTTATCATTACATTTTCTTTTTAGTTGGGCAAGAGATACTATCATCCTCCTTCATAATGTGCCTATAAGAAATAATAGCAAACATCATTGTATTGTAGCTCTGTTCTTACAGGTTTGATGTGATTGTATTTGGTTTCTTCTGTACCGATAAAGACATAAATGGTTTCTGAAGGAAAGCTTGCTCTAATTTGTAGACATGAAATTGGTACAAATTTGCCTGTTATTGCTGACGTCATTTCTTCTTTGTCTGACCTCATTCACCTGGCATTAAATTCATATTATTGTATCTCAGTTTAAAAATTGCCACGGCTAATAGGGAAAACCTTTGCTTTAAGTGTTTTGTTGGCTTGATCTAATCTATGTCCTTAATGTCAACTGTGGGACTGGATCCAGCTCTTCGGTGCTGACAACAGCCTTTTAACGTCATTTATTTATTATGGGGAAAACAATTTAAAAGCTTAGTTATTAAAGCCACTTTTTATAGGGGAAAGTAATGAAATTGCCTGGTCTGAAGGCAGAAGTTACACAACTTAATATACAGTCTTAAATAGCATTATTAAAGCCAAATACACACCATTAAAATCATTCGAAGTTTATTTTGTCATAAAAGCCCAAGCAGAGTGCCTTCTGAAATGATACTTTGTAATGCAATGGCTGAAAGTTGCTGCTCTGCCCACAGTGCAGTTTGCAGGTTATATGTAATCCAGGTTTTATTAGTTTGCTATGCCAGACTGCCTGCCCTTGCATTAAGTCCCCTATGCTCAAAGCCCAAGCATGTTTGCGGCTATTCTCCTTACAAAAGTAGGCACGAGGTTAATCAGAGTTATTTGGGAGCCRATTGCTGTGTAAATAGCAATATAAAATTAGATTGGACTGGAATATGCAATAGCATTTGTAATGGTTTTATCCTTCTTCTCAAATTTCTGCTCTGCTCTGAAGTTATAAGGATGCAACACATACCTAAAAGTTTCTGATCCTAGGAAAACTGGCATGTGATCTAAATTTGTCAATTAAAACATACATGTCCTTGCATACCAAAAAAAAATTTATAGTTTTTTTTTCTCAGAATGCACAATACAATGTTGAATTCATCAAAGTTTGTTTCTCTTGATAATTTTGGTTAAGGGAAGAGTTGACAATTAGTCAACTGGCATGTAAAAGACAGTGTTGAATTAATGTTCTAAAAGGAGAAGAAGAATTTCATTAATTCCAGAGATGATTTTACTTTTTGTTTGATTTAATTGCTTTCTCACATTGATTTTCATTAGCATGCAAATATTTCTTCCTTGCTGTGCTGAATGTTGAAAAAGATAAAATAAAGCAAAATACAAAGAGAAGCGATGAAGACAAATCTTTTTCTTCCAAAGGAAAATGTAAATGTTATCAGTACTAGAAGAAATTATAAAAAAAAGTATGCCTCTCAGAAAAGTGCAATAATCAGAGTTTTGAATATTTCAAGAACGATTTTGTCATTACATCAAAATAGCTCAATCAGAGCAGGAAAAATGCAGTATTGATAAATGATAATGCCATCAAGTGAGATATTTCGGGTGGTATTGTCACCAAAGTGTATTTATAGAGCTCCCTGGAGCTAATCAATACGAGACTGTACAGGAGTGGTAACTTTCCTGGTTGGGCTTATTTTACCTGCTTACCTTATTCTAATAGAAAATAAACCATCACTTCTGGGATGTTTGGAAATGAGAACTTTGACACCCATTATGAAGTACACTGCTATTTCTCTTTTCTGGATGAAGATTGGGGGGAAAAAAAACCTTAAGAAAACTTTGATTGGTTTAGATCTTCTGATAGTGATCTGAAATAAAGGCTTCTTGTGTGAGGGAATCACTTCATTTCTTCCTGACCTGTATTGAGTCCTAATAACTGTCATTTTATTGTTGAGAGAAAATAGTCCTTTAACTTTTTTACAAAGGAAATGTTCCTTGGAAAATCTGTGGCTGCACTACCTCTTAGATCAGCCTGTTTGATAACTTCATACATATGTTGTAGTAGGAATTTGATGGCTTCGCATATAAAATTTAGTGTTGCCGATGTTACACCAGTACTACTCTGTGTAGTATTGAAATGGCTTGCTGCAAAATTTACAGCTTAAAATAAGAAAAATGGAAAAAACCCTGTTGCTTGAAGACTGATGGCAAGAAGGTAGGTGAGAGAAGGGGTGTGCATTACGAGGGGTTGCAGTCTGAAGGTAAAACAAGGTGCAGAGGCCAGCACGGAATTAAATTAAGCAGTGTTCATGCACATACTCCACATTTGCTTAAGACATGGTATGTGAGTGGTCTCAATGTCAAAAGGCCCTCTTACCGACTTGAGTTTAAGTGAATTTATAATTGTTGGATAATTAGGAAGAAATTCTTTACTGTGAAAATGGTGAGGCACTGGAACAGGTTGCCCAGAGAAGCTGTGGATGTCCCATCCCTGGAAGTGTTCAAGGCCAGGCTGGATAAAGTTTTGAGCAACCTGGTCCAGTGGAAGGTGTCCCTGCCCATGGCAGGGAGGGTTGGAACTGGGTGATCTTTAAGGTCCCTTCCAACCCAAACCATTCTGTGATTATGTCCCAAGCTGTCTTGGAAAAATATTGCTTCTAATAAATTCTTACTGCTTGAAATATGAAAGAAAATTTTTAAACCACCTATTCTACTATTAGAAAAAGGAAATAATGAGACAGAATCGGAGAGCTCTTTTATTGACAAATGCAGTCTCTCTTCCTGTAGTGCCCCTGTAACTCTTTGATGGGGTTTCCCCATGAAGTCCTGCTCTGGTTTTGCCTGACCTGTTGTTTTGTTACAACACTCAGATGCACTTTTCCCTCCCCACTGCATACAGATGTCTCCTTTGGATCTTCCCCTTGTTTCATGATTAAGTGCTCCTGACCTCCACTTGCTGTTGTGCTTGGTGCCTCCCCACTGTGTCCAGCTCTTGCTGTCCTTCCATGCCCTCCTGTCGTGCTGCAGGAAGCCCAGGTGCCCCTCACTAAGCTCTCCTGGCTCTGGCAGGGCTCTGCCCATTGTCTCAGCCCCRTGCCACTTGGATCCCACCTCACTGCTGACTTCATCCCGTTGTACCACCCCTTTGCTGGCCCTGGGCAGCTGCGTGGGGTGCTGTGCTGCCGAGGCTGATGACTGTCTTCGCACAGACTCACAAGTGGCTGGATGGTTTCCCATTCTTCCCTTGTATCCCACTTTTCCTAATTTAAATGCTATGTTCGCATTAACCAGCTCTTTTCATTTCCCRCCTGCTCTGGTTTTTGTGGCTCTCCTAAAGCTGAAGCAGAAGGCTGCAGACCCACTGGAACTTTCTGACTGGGATCAGAATGGAAACACAGGGCCCAGGACCCCAGGAGCAGCATTGGAAAGCTTGTTTCTCTTTGGATCCCTTACCGGGACAAATCTTTTGAACTGCATTAAAGTTTTTAAAAATGAGCTTCCCTTTAAAAGCCTTGCATTTTCTTATGGTTATAGGCTGAGAACTGATTTGGAAGTGTCCCAGAAGTGGAGTCATTTGGCTTGCTGTTGCTATCTAGAGTGGTCACCAAAGACAGCTTTTGCTTTTTAACCTCTACAAAATGTTCCCTGCCTGTAATTAATGTCTGATGCCAACCTTAGATCTGTACACAGTGTCTCATGGGGAGAAGAAAAATCATTGCAATAAAGTTAACATTTTAGCTACTGATGCGTACTTTCCAAATGTTCACATTTACTGGAAGAAATTTTAATTATTTCATTTTAATGCAGTTAGATTTGTTCTTATGTCAGGCACAAATGAATCAGTAGTTTTCTGGCTCATCACATTTATTCTGTAAATATTTTTAAAAATCATTTCAAATCCTCTGAACTTTTGAATATGAATACACTGAATTCCAGGACCTTACCTATTTTTGTTTTCATTTTGTACATAAAACATGTTAGATAAAAGCTCCTTTCATCCATGATGGGGTACTATGTTTTGAACTAAGAATCGTGTTTTGGCCAGCAACATRAAGATCTACTGTGTATTGAATAAATATATCACAACTGCTGGTGAAAACATCCTCCACTTGCACTTACCCATGATGTGCTGCTGCTTGTTCCCATGCTAGTTACCTTCTGGAGATTTTCCTTCTAACCATGGTTAAATGGCAGCCTGGAGATAGCCCAGGTTTTGTTGTCACCGCTGAGCAGAATAATGCTAAAGTGCTGCAGAAGTGTGTGGCAGATAGGGCACAAAAACTTTGACTCTTCAGGGTAAATTAATTCTCTGCTCCTCTGGTTTTAGCTTGGAGCTCTGCCAGTCCAGCAGGGCAGCATCCTTCTCTCGACTCTTTCCTGCCATCGCCATCTCATGTTCATGGTCTGGTTCCTTTTCTCCTTYTCTCTGCAGTACTTCAGCTTTCACTTGGACATTTCTTCCAGATTGACAGATGATAAAGTACAGAGTAGCCCTCTTATTTTCTATGCTTTATTCTTTTTTTTTACCTATTAAARAATTTCTCTTGCCTGCTGTCTTTCTCTATGTTCTCCTTTTCCCCTGGTTCCCTGGTGCAAAATATAGCCAGAAAAGGACTTCTATTAGCTGTCAAGTTTTCAGACCAGTACCTCAGATTCATGAATGGCTCTTGTGAGCTTTTTATCTTTCTTAAAGYTCCCTTTTGTGGTGACACTAAGAAGCAGTGACTGCTAATTATGGGCTTGCTGGGCATCCATGGGCTTCTCCTGCCTGCCCTGCTGTGTCCCAAGAACCAGCTCTGGCTCCTATGCCTCAGTTGCAATCTCTACCTTGAAGCAGCATTTGGGAGGGATGCAACTGCTGTTCCTTCCTACAGTGACATGCCTCCTCCTGATAATGAAAGTAATATACCATTAACAGGCTCTTGTAAAGGAGAGAAAAGCATTTTGCAGTTATTAATCAAATCCAAACATCCTTACTTCCAACAGCAGGAGGCTGGGCTTTTGTACTGAGAGATCTATTATCCTTTCTTTTATAAGGCAGAGAGAGATCTTTTCTGCAGACTTTGCAGCTTCTTCCATATGCTTTCCTCATCTGGGATGGGGTTCTTTGAGTCCAATGATGATGATTACTATTATTTTAGCATTATTATTTATTTTTGCTACAGCTTTGTGAGAGGTAAATTTCTCTCCCTTTGTGGTAGGTTGTACTTAGTATGGAGCTAAGAGACATCCTGTCTCTTTTTGTGAGTCTCTCGGAAGGTAACAGTTCAACACGACCCATCGGTCAGAGCAGCAGCAGTTGATCGAGAAACACTACAGCAGCACACACCAYTAAAAACAAAACCTAAAACCCAACAACCCAAAAGTCCCCCAAAATTTACTCCTGGTGTTCCCAGTGTCCCATCCTCAGAGATTCGTAGGATCCGGGGTGATGTCTGTGGTCTCTTCCCCAGCAGAGAAAAATTGTCTCTCTTAATGACAGCTGTCTGGGAGGACCATTGGAAGAGATTCCCCCTAGTTAATTATCTTCCTTCAGCGTCTTCTCACCCTTTTTCTGAGCTGAATATTGAATCAAAAGCAGCTGCACAAGCATTTTTTAAAAATATTATATGTGAGATGTTACTTTTGCCAAATAAACTGCATTATGCCTGTTGAAGCCATTTTGTTGTTTTGTTTTGGTTTTATTTTTCCCTTTAAGTTTTGTGCTGTGTACTAGAATTAAGTAATTTCTATTGAGATGGTTTGGAAGTTTCCATGGAAGACAAATCTGTGTATACTAAATAATCAGCTTTAACAGGAATAGTTCTTCATTATACTATTTAACAAATGATACCTTTAGATTCATATGCTTGAAAATTATTAATAAACAATGCAAAAATAAGTAATCTTCTGATGTATCAATTTGTTCACTTACAAGTAGTTTCTGTAAGTCCATGTTTAAATGTGTTTTCCTACGTAGCCTACATTGTAGCAAGACATATATTAACATATACCAAGAGGAAATGTAAACAAACATCAGTTCATAGAGTAAAAGTCCACTGATATTTTAATTTTTAAAGTGTTCCTTCTTTCCTTTTTTTAGAAGCTTGTATAAGGCAATGCATGGCAGAGAGATCAGGGTATCTTATTTCCTCCTGAATCCTCCCCCCTGCCCCAAATTTATAAAACACATGCACAGAGTTCACCAGACAATTTGGCAATTACATTAGCAGAGGTGCTGCTCAGGTTTCTGCATTGCATTTGGCAGTGTCACCCGTGGTGGCTGCAGAGGAGAGGGTGAATAGGGTGGCTGGTGGTCAGTGGCCCTGGCTATCATTGCTAAGGGATGGAGGGAGGAATGCTTTAGGAATGCCAAGTGAGTCCCAGGCGTTGGTGGCTTTGCAGGGGAAGGAAGCTGCTTTTATTCAACTCTGCAAATACTGCAGAGAGTCGTTGAAGTCTCTGAAGCTTAGTAAGTTGTTCTAAAACTATTTAACTCTTGAGTGTGAATATTTGGTATAAATATAGCTGTTCAGATGAAAAAAAAAAGCAGTGATCTGTGTGCATTTTGTTCCTGAACTAGGTTTCCCACKATTAAGGGTCTTGTTCCCTTTCCTCATTTAGAAGTATTCCCCCAGCCTCGTTGCAAGTGTAAATTGCTCTCCTGTAATGAAATCAATGGACCTTCACCGATTTACAGTAGAAGCGAATAATTTGGCTCATTACGCATTTGATGAGATACGATCTGTGGTTGTCTTTGCGTGGACAGATAGTAAAACATTAAGAACTAATAAAAAATGTCATATTCTCCAATGCTGTGCTCTGGCTGTGTATACATGGAAATATTATTACATACGAGTGGAGGAAAAGTATCCATGGGTCAGCCCAGATGGAGACTTTTCTCTACTTCCTACTTCTGTTGTGAAACTCTGTTTTGTCAGTCAGGGTGGATAGAGGCTCTGGTTTAATCTTGGGTTCAGCATATATCCTGGCAAAGTGCAACTGCTCTTTACATGGGCCTAACTGGAGGGTTTGTTTGGGTTTTTTGTCTAATGGAAACAAAAGTTTCTTACAGTGGTACCAGGATGATGTTAAGGGTGGTTGTTTTGAGTCACAATTAGGATTTAAAATCAAATCACCTCAAAATTGGTTGTTCCTGTAATTTGGCTGAGTAAGTAATCCATCACCGTTTGACAGCCAGCTGGCTACAGGAAAGGCTCTCACATTCCTGCACGTTTGGTGCAGATCCTCAAAAACCTTTACAGCCGTGACAGCTCTGGTGAGGGAGCCTGCCTGGCAGTCTTGACCCTTTGGGAGAAAGTTCAACATGCTTTCTTAATTTTACTTTTTCTTAAAAGAAGGTGTGTTGCCATGGTATCTTCTGTGATATTGATACATGTTCCATCCCTGGTGATGTGAATTTTGAAAACGGAATTGAGAGTATAAGATAAAATTGATTGTGAGATGTGAGGAATGTACTTTAAAAGCACTAATGCACTAATGTGGATTATGTGTAGGCCTTTTTCTGTAGTTTGTTTTCAGAGGTAAATAATTTTTATTTCTCAAGTCCTGCATATCTCAAATTCACAATGTAGGAATGTGAATATTGGTGAAAACCTACTATTAAGACTTCTATTGAACAGTAAATTTGAAAGAGCTCTGCTGATGGCCAGCTGGTTACTGCACGTTTTTTCCCAAGTACTTTGAAAAAATATTTGTTTCCTTATATGCAAATGTTTTCTCCCCTCTATATAACACTCTAATGACTTAGATGATKAACTGATTTATTCACATCTTGCGTGTAGACTTTTCTGGACTGACTTTTTGCCCTATACAATACACGTGGTGTTTTTACCAGACGCACTAAGAGGAATGGGCATAAAATATCTAAAGGGATCACCTTGAGCTTGCAACCTTCATCCTTACGGTGTAAAAATCCAGAGTGCTTTGAGTTTTTCACAACGTGGGTGCCACTGGTGAATAGGGTTGGGTTATCTCTGTTTTTAGTAATGGCAGAGCTCTTTACTAGGTTGGGTTTAGGTTTGGTTCGGTTTGGGGTTTTTGAGGGGGGTGGAAGGGGTGGGCTGTGGTTTTGTTTTCAATGGAGAGTGCTATCGTGATTATAATACTGGAACATTTTACACACTTTGTGGGTTAGGAAGCACTCAGGAAAACAAAGATTACTTTGGTGAGGTGAAATAATTCTCCAGCCTCCTGGAGAATTTAACCTTGGTCAGGAAGCTTGGGTTAAATTTCTAGGCTATGCTTCTTTAAAATTACTCTTTTCCTCCTCTCAGTTAGTGCTCATGACCAGACGGGAGTGTTTTGGCTGCTCAGTGAGGCTTCCTTGCTGTGAATCAGACATTCTCTGGTGGCAGGAACCACAGATGGAATACCTGTAAGGGCATGGCAGTCCTTGGGGCTGCACGCTGTGGATGCTTCGTTTTGTTCATCCAGCAGCTGCTTTGAAATGAGGCGTGGCAGCGCTGGGGTCTGTGCAGGTGCCCTGGCTGTGGCAGGGGGATACTGTATGAACCTCCTGTGCTCCAAATCCAACAGTGACGTCTCTGTAAATCACAAACACTACCTTCCTTAAATGTACCGCATTTTCCTTGATTTCATTCCTTCATCTGATGTGGGATGCAGAAGGTTCCTCTTGTCTGCTGTCTCTGAAACCTTCCTCTGGTGTTCAGTCATGCTACTTGACACAGTACAGCCCCTGTGTCCTTGGCATTGTGCTCCAGTAGTGCCCAAGCACGGCAATGATAGCAGTCTGAAGCAGGAAGGATTTGGGGTGCTGAAGGGATTTTGTGTGGCATGTTCTCTGAGTGGTGTTCACAGGGATGGAGCTTCAGTACCTTCTCTGATGTCATGTACGATTGTGGCAGAAAAGAGCTCTTGGATAAGGTTCTCTAAGCATAGTGCTTTTGAAACTTGAGCCTGTCTCTTGGAATTATTCTCTGAAGCTACCCAAAAGCTAATGCAAATCTTTTTAATCTTTGGTAATAAGCAATGTGATCCAAAATATCACATGTTAATTCGGTGGCTGCATTTCTTCTTGCTCCTGAAAACTTCCCAAGGCAAGGCTGTGCTCTGAGCATGGTCTTGAAGTTCGTCAGCCAGTTTTGGTACCTACAGCTTAAAACTGTCATGGCGCGTCTCCTCTCAAGTACAGCAGAAAACAAAAACTGGTGATATATGGGAATATGCAGAATAATATTAGGAAGTGAAAACCATGTTAAAAATTTTTAATAAGTTTTGTAGGACCATGGTCCTTATGATGCCTAAAGCTGTTATTTTCAAAATCTTTTATGAGAATCTGTTTTTTTTATGTTTTATTTTACATGTCTATCATTTCATGCTGTTTAAGTTTTCACAAGTGAATATGCTCTGCTTCTGTGGAAAAAGTTAATAAGCTCCAGATGTGATTTCATTCTCTCCAGAGGTAAATTTAAACCTAGTAATTCCTTACAGGCTTTGAATCAGTCATTCTTCTTTTCTTTTCCTTAATACCTAGCTGATGAATTACAAAAGTAATTCAAACTTTGTTTTCCAGTTCTTTTCCTTTTCTGCTGGCAGCTGACAATTCTTTTGCTGTGATGCATATCAAATCACAGCTCACTGAGGCTCCTCACAAACAGGAGTGCAAAGCTCTCACATTGCCATGCTCCTCAGGGTTTACACCTTTGGGCTGGGAATGTGAAGTCATTGAAAACTGTTGATCTGAGAAGCCTTAGAAAATTTTGATTTTGCTATTTTAAAAAAATGAATTCCCACCACCCCTGGCTTAGAAAGTCATTACTCTATTGCTGCTCTTTATGGCATTTGCACAACCTTTCAGAATAATTTACTTTAGAAAATTGTGCGGTGAAAGAGTCTTGACAAAATCAGATTGAGGGCTCAAATAACAAAGGCTGCAATTGTAATGTTCCTACAGCTAATGAAATGTAATTTAACAAGTTAGTTCAATAATTTGCCTCTAAACTCCAGAGTAAAGTTTCATTCAGTGACTGTCAAATTTAAGATACCCCAAGCCTCGCAGATAAAGCAAAGACCATGCTTATAGCCCATTTGCACTGTGAGCTAGACTGCCAGTGTGGAGCCCTGCCAGCTTGGGATGGATGAGAAACTGGCTCCCTACAGAGAGCATCAGATTTGTGTTTTTTGCTTCTACTTTTTGACCCTGACATCCAATCCAGTAACCACAAGTGAAGCTGAACTGCTAGCAAACAGCAACTTTTTTTTCTTTTTATTTTTGTTCCACAGTAGAAACATGTGTCAAGTACAAACAGTGAAGTTCATATGCTGTTGTAGCAGCCCTCCTCACACCATTCTAGCAGAGGGTGAGATATCAAATGCAATCACACCAAAACCCCCTAGGAAAGTAGCACAGGATGCTTTAATGCTCTGGGAAGGGGCAGAGGACAATGAGGAAGCAAAGCTGGCCAAAGCAGGGACACTGTTAAAGTATTTTGTCGGACAAGGAGCACAACTGCAATGCCCTTGGTGTGGGAGGTGATTACATCCCAGCTGAGATCACCACCAACTGTTCGATGTGGGCCCACACACTAGACCTTGGGAGAAGCTAGTCACATCACTTACTGGATCAATTAAATACTGTAGGAAYTTAGCGTCCTACACTCAGTACATTTCTTCAGTTGCAATGGATGGATTGGATGGATGGATTTACCTTCCATGAACTTTATATTTGAGAAACAATTGTGGGCAAAGTGTAATTGAACAAGAATCTCAGAGGGATGAATCAGCTAAACCTATTCATTTCTCCAGCTTCCTGCTTTTTCTTCAACTTTTGTGTCTAATATTAATTTGATTCTTTCAGAGACAGACATTTTAATTGATTAAGTAGACCCTAGAGGTGGATAATACATTGCCAACATTTTTAACAATATGTTCCTTAAAAAAAATCATCCATCAGCTTCATGCTCTTCTCAGAGAGGGGAAAAAAAAACCTGTCAATTCTACATCCTTCACCTTGTTCCCCAAAAGATCCATCCTTTCTTCTTGTTGCACATCTGGTTTAGTACTTCCTAGCTTGCGTTGATTTTTTGTGTGCCTTCAGATGAGGGTAGTTAATATTCCCAGAAGTCATGATGGAAGAAACATACCCTGTTCCTTCTATGGGAAGTGGTTTGAGGGACCTTTTCTAATGAAGGCACTGTGAACAGTTTGCCCTGCATTAATGGGGCTGCCTTTGGGAGCAGTGGATACTGAGGGGTTCCCTGACTGAGCAGAAGTGTCTCATTCCTAGGCTTGGACACGAGTTGTTAAGAGGTGTGCTAGGATCCATGTCTGGATGGGCAGTCCTGCCAGGTGACTTTATGCTCCAAAGACTTTTCCCTTGGTGAGTGTAAGTGACTCCCATTCACCGTTACGGTGCCACGCAAAGGATTGAAGTTTTTAGGACTTAAGGAGAACCACAAAAAACTGCACTAGTGGACCAAGAGCAAAGAAAAATGCAGGGAACTGCACCTAGGAGGGAATAAGCACAGGCTGGGGGACAGCTGCCTCAGTAACAGGACTGCAGGAGAGGACCTACACATCCTTTTGGTGGACAAGCTGAACATAAGTCAGCAGTGAAGGGCAATGACAGAATCACAGACCATAAAATCATGTAGGTTGGAAAAGACCCTTCAGATTAGTAAGTCCAGCCATAAACATAACACTGCCAAGTCCTCCACTAAACTGTGTCCATGGTTAAAAAAGAGCACAGATGGCATGTCAAGAGAAGTCCCCCCTTGTCAGCAATAGACAGGTTGTATCTGGAGTCCTGTACCCAGTTTTGAGTCCTGCTCCCATGGAAGAAAGGCTTTCCATTTCAGACTGAAGGTTATCAAGATAGCAAGGAGGATGAAGGATGAAATGAAGGATCAAGAGAGGTGGGAATTGTGACTTTATGTATCCCAGAGAAGAAATTCATTGAAGGGGAATCTTATGAATGATTTATAAATAATGCCTCATCCTGAAAGTGTATGGCAGCAGAATGATTTCCTGCTAGGTGTAAATAACCAAATTTCATGGTAAAGATGATCAAACATCAGCACAGGTTGCCCAGAGAGTATTCAGTCTTCATCCTTGAAGATATTCAGAACCTAACAGAACAAATGCTTGAGAAGTCTGATCTAACTTTGAAGTTAACCTTGCTTTCAGTAAGGAGATAGGACTTGATGATTTTGAGACCTCTTCCAGTCTTCATTAGTCAATGATTCAATTAAAATCCTATGCTTTATGAACTCTTTTGATTTTTATCAGACTGCTAGTCAGGTGTTTCTCATGGAAAGTGTTTTTCAACCCATAATTACTCCTGATTTGAAACACTTCAGCTAACTCTTTGATCCAAAAAGAGTATATGCCTCACCTGCAGGGGAAGAGAAGCGATTCGTTTTTTTTTTTCCAAGCCAGAATTATCTTAACCTTGTTTTCAGGAATGAAAGGATTATATATTGTTTTACCTGTGTTAGGGGTTTTTTCTGTTCTTTCTCAAAAGTTCTGTTGTTCTTGTGCCTTCAGGCAAAGCCTGTTGGCTTGGCAGGTTGCATGGCCATACTGAGTGAAGTAATGCAGAAAAAGTTTATGTTCAATGAGGATTTGAACAAGTTGGTAAGACTAGGGAYGGATGGAAGGGAAGCCTCAGAGTAGAGAGTGTGATGGAGATCATAAAGTGGGGGAAAAGAGGGAAGCAGAACAGAAACAAGTCAGGGGAAGAGACTAAAGAGTGATATCTTTGCTTTGTCCTAGGTAGGGCTCGTTCAGTGGTGTGTTCAGAAGCTGGCCAGCCTCCTGTTTATATTTTGCAGAAAGGCTGTGATAAGTAGGGCAAGGCAATGCAGGTGATAAAGTAGCAGGCTGGACTGGACTGATCCATTCAGTCCTATCCGTTACCCCGAGTTCCCTAGTGAGGCTATGTCACTTATCTGAATTTTCCTTTTCTGAGGTTTGAGCTGTGATTTGAGAATCTCAGTACAAAAATGATGAGCTGCAGCTGAAAAGTATTGGGAYTGTGCTAGAAGATACCACATGATGTAAGCGCTCTTGCCTGGGTGGCATGACTTGGGCATCCCAATTTGATGGATGCTTTTGACATTAATGTGTGTGGCTCAGTCCCCCGTGTAGAAAACGAGACTGGAAAGATGGAGATTATCAGTATTGATGGCTATTCTTGCAGTGCTCATTTATCAGTGTTAGGCACCACAGGAAAGGAAGCAAGGAAATTGATAACTCTGTCTTCATGACTCAATTCCTTAAATATTCTTTGACTTTTGCACTGGGTAAGGCAGCAGTTCCTTCCTGGCCAAAATAAAAAGAAGAAAGAGGAAGGTTGGACATAGCGCATCAGTAGAAGGCAATTCAATTCTGGCATTTCTAAGTATTGACTTGTATAATGCTAATGTATTCTGGTGGGTAATTTTACCTATAAAATTGTGTTCCTATTAGTTTTGTCAATTTTTTTGTTGTAAGCATTGGCCCCTAATGATTCCTCTGAAGCTTCTCTGTCTGCTTGCATTACTCAGCATTACTGATGTAAAAGGAGAAGTCCAGCTTGTCCTGTCCAGTTCATTCAAAGAAAAGGTAAAATTGTCTTTCAGAGGCTGAGTGGACTGTTCTGCTGCACGGGTTTCCAAYAGTTCTTTAACCTTACTGAAAGTGAATACATATTTCTTCAGAATTTTGGCTCCTGCTTGTGATACTGTTGGAGCCTTTATTTTTAGAATTGCTATCTTTTCTCCTGCTGCCATATCTGTCTGCTGAGTGTTGCACTCCTGCCAAGTTACACTTGCTCTAGACACAACATAAACATAATTACATGTAAGAAATGTGAAATCATTGTGAAAAGGGAGTTTAGTTTCAAAATAATTTCACTTTAGTACTGTTTCTAGTTTTAATCCTGGCTGTCTAAAGCAAGAGTTACCTATTGTTGATGTGTAAAGGGTAGAGTGTGCTTTAGCTCTTTTCACTGCCTGGAGTTCTGAGATGTTTCAAGAGAAGAATTAATAATGGGCCTTTATGCATATTAATGGAGAGAAATTTGTTGTTTTCATACTAACATCTGAGAGGGATCACTAAAACTGTGAAATAAATTGTGTCTGTGGAGGAAGAAAAAAAGAAAATATCGGAGAAAAATATTTTATTTTTCTTTAAAAAAAGGTGGCCCTAGTAGTAGATGGTCAGGAAAGGTTTTCTTCATTGTCCCCTGAGGTCTGTCTTCGTCCCAAGTTCATTGGTTTTCTGATTATTAAGGCTATCATGTAAACCACAAGGAAAAATTGGCCATGTTTTGCGAAAATAAAATATTTGTGCTTGAGGACTCATTACTTTGATGCTAAGAAAAGAAAAAAAGAAAAAAAAACCCCAGCAAAACAAAAACCACAAACAACTTTGTTTGACTCGCATTAGTTGAGAAAATGCCTGTTTTTAGTTAACTCTGACGAGTAAAACTTTGAGGTTGAACTTGTGTAACATGCATTACTTAAACATTGCTTTGATGATTCTTTTTTTTTTAACTTGTGGCAGAGTCACAGAAGCAGAACTGAATTAGTAATTTGGATGAGTCCTGGTATCTGATCCAGTGCTGGTGCAGAAGGATGTTGCTGCACATCACAGCTATTATAGCAAGAGACATATTGAAAACAAATTTTTGTTAGGATCTAATGTAGCTGTTATGCAAACACATATACAATTGATTTTAAAATTAAAACAAAAGTTCATCGAGAGACACGGAAGTAATTGAATATAAAATGTTAATTTTATTCCTGTTTCTCTTGTATGTGATGTAGGACTGTCTGATAACTGGTGAGACTAAAAAGGGTTTGAGTCTCCCTTATCTAGATTGTTTTCTGCAGCTGGGAAATAAAAGTGSTGCCACAAGCAATGATGAATGGAAGGAATTGCATTAAGTAATTGCAAAGAAAGGCACGGATGAGCCCTAGTCCAGAAGACTAGGCTTTTGGGGAGGCTGCACAGTTCATGGGTGAAGTTCTTCTCTAGGACTCGTTAGACTGAAATGAGCTCTACAGAAGAGGCCCCAAACTACTCTGATCAGGTACTGTCATAATGTCATACTACCCTTGACCACATGTGGAGCAGTGTCTTGCGATGATTTAAAGCAAGGAGAAAAAAAAATGATTCAGTGGCTATTCATGTGAATCTGTGAATAGTGGCAATGTTTCTGCTGGCCTGAATAACTTTCAGGCTCATTTCTGAAGTTCCTGGCAGAGCAGCCCTGGAGCTGTGAGGGCTGCGCCCCACTCTTCCTCTCCTTTTCACTCAGAGGCTGGTGGCAGCTCATGCCCTGCCTGTGGCCAGCCTGACATTGTGCAGAAAGGATGATCTGTGTGCCTTCTCTCTGTCGTGGGGGACAAAAAATAAGCTTGGGAAAGAGGGATGCTCTAGACCATGTGTTTTGAAAGTTCTCCTCTGCAGGGAAGGATTGGTGTGTCTGGATTAGTGAAAACCTGTCTCTTCTGTGTCGGCTTGCTGCATACCAAGATAAGATATAGTTGTGAAAYGGAGCAACCTATTTAAAAACATTCTTCATTGTTAGAGAAAAACATGGGTGTGAAAGTGGGAAAGACAGGGTTGTGATGTGGGTTGGTCGTGCTCTTGTAGCACCCATTTAGATTCCCATTTATATTTTCCTAATACGCTCATCTCCTTTTTGCCTCAGAGCTATTTTAATTGAATTTGCTTGTTCTGCCTGCCATTTAGCTGTGAGCTGCCCTGACTAAAACCAGTTCCAATGCAATAACAAACCAAGCTGTTTCACTCAATTTCCGGCATTAAAAGCAGCTGACCTTCATGTGCTGCAGGAGGAGTGGCAGGGTCTAGCGGGTCTGATGCTGAGAGATGCATGCAGAATTGACTGCACACATAGCTTGGATGAGAAATTACTGTAATTGCACTAACTGCCCATATTAAACACAGTTGCTGTCTTTCTATGTGCGAATGCATGTGCGTAATTTTCAAATATTGTCTGCATTTGAATTGAATTATCAAATGGGTTGTAATAGTAGGCTAGAATTCTTTTGGGATGAGTGTATGTTTTGTAATAATTAGTTCATTACCAAGCATAGTGTAGCTGTTTCTCTTGAATGTACTTTTTTCATTTATTTAGAAAAAAAAGTGTTTTAAAAATTTCTCCAACAAATACAGCATTGCTACTCCTGGATAAAACACAAATAAAGGAATTGAGTCAGAACTGTACAGCAATTAAAAGTGTCTTTGTCTAATTTGTAACACAGAGCAGTCAGACAATGCACTGTTTCTCTCTGACACTATATTTCTGTTGGTTTTGTTAGACTTGGCCACCAGGAATATCAGACTGCACAGGGTAGGGACATCCTTGCATGATTAAACTGATGAGTTTTCCCATCCTTTTCAATGGTGAGGCCTTCACCCACTGAACTGTTGAGATTAGACCTCTCTGTTGCAGGGAGGAGTATCATGTTTGCTTATGCAAAGCTACTGTGGCAGATAGTATGGATAGAACACACTTTATTTATTTTTTCCACCTGTGCTGTACTTGTGGGACTCCTGATAGTCTGCTTCAGGCTCTTGTTGGATGAGTGATAAGATTTTCAGGCAGAGGCTTAGAAAGTCTCTGTTGTTTCTCAGTGGCTTGGTTGGAAAAGAATGTGTTGAGATAAGGCCTGCCAGTACCGCCGATGGGTAACCTACGTGCAAACAAGCARAGAGGCGGCTTATTTGTGTGGTTTATAATGCTGCTTTAATTCTTAGTTTTATAAACAACCCGACTGCTCAGGCAGAGAAGCGGTCTTGTGAAATCCGATATAATTATTGGCTGCTGCCAGAGAGCAGAATATGCATTAGGAAATGGTATGGAGGAAGCAGGGCTGCTTCTGTCTGACCCTTCCTTTCCTCTCACCAGCGTGCTGGGAGTCAGTGCAGCTTTCAAATCAGATTTGAAACCTGTTTGTTTAAGCACACTGCTTGCTCTGATTCTGGTCTTGAACATCATAGAATCATTAAGATTGGAAAACACCTCTAAGCCCATCGAGTCCAACCAATAACCCAGCTCTGCCAGATCCACTACTAAACCATGTCCGTTGTACCCATATCTATGTGTTTTTTTAACACTTACAGGGATGGGGACTCCACAACTTCACTGTTCCACAACTGCCTGTTCCAATGCTTGTCAACCTTTTCAGTGAAGAAATTTTTCCTAATATCCTTCTATTACTTAGAATACCTTGAGGATAGCACTTCATAAAATCACTCACTAGAAAACATAATAGGTGTTAGAAGAGGTGGATGCATTCTCAGCGTAATAATGAACTCTTGGTCAAAATGTCTTGATTTTTTTTCCTCATTCTCGTGGCCTTGATTAGTTTGATTTTCTCCTATGCTAGAAAGTAAACTTTATCATAGTACAGTTAAGACTACAAAAAGTAAATAAAATGACAGTGTATAGAGGTTTAAGAAGCCTGCATAAGAGCAGGTCCAAATATTGGCTGTCCACTAAGGAGTCTGAGATATACAATGCTATTATTAACTACAAATTTTTTAAAACTTATTTTTGTTGTGATTTAAGAAATATCACATGACTCAGTATGATTCATACCACCTCTCCTTTCCACGTTTAATTTTGTCATTTGAGTAGCTGTTACAACACTCAAGTTTCCCTTCCACAAGTTATTTTGCTGCTCTTTGGAACAATAACACTTAAGCAAAACAGAGATATACAGATCTGTGTGGGAGGAAAAAGAGGGAAATGAAACTCTCAAAAAGACCTGGTATTATTTATTTTCCCAAAGATATGTGTATAAAGTGAACCTGGTGTAGGAACAAGTATAGGAACACTGGGACTTTGTGAAAGAAATATACAATAGAGTTGAAAACTACATTACTGCTACATTGCAATGCTTTCAAAATGCTTTCTCTGGTAAAAATTTCAGGCTGGTTTTAGTCTGCTCCGCTTGTTAGTATTTTCATCTTATCTATTCCACAGAACCTAGATTTCTCGGGTCAGATTCATTGTTGGTCCTTCATAACAAACCAGGTTGATCACATCCCGGTACTTAAAGTGTAGTCTTCCCACGATATGATCCTGGTATCCTCTGGAGTCATGCTCAGGCAYGTATTTGCTCAGGGACCCAGGGCACCGGCTGTGTTTTTCACCTGCCCAGCCCCCTTGCTCTCGAGCRCGGCGGTTGCGGAGATGAGTTCCCACTACAGGTCTCTGGAAGGTGGAGGTGCTCCCTGCGCTGGTGCAAGTTCAGTGTTGGCTGCATGGTTACAAGTAGCTGTTGTTTCTGTCTCTCACTCTGCTTCAAATGTGACATCTTTGTGCACAGTTGTTCCCCATATGTAAAGCTCTCAAATATTTGTGWATGCCTGAGAATAGCTGTAACTGCTTTCTGTGGGTTAAGTAAACTGTACCCAAAATATTCCTTATCCTTTAACTTAGTTAAAGTCTTACACTGCTGTAGACATTCCAAAAATGTCTTTCTTTTTCGTCGCTTTCTTTTTCTTTTGTAAGTAAGCAAAAATAACTGAACTTTTCCTTACACAATAAAAGTATTTTATAGAYTTCAGGCACTAAAAGAGGTAACAAGAAGTGGTTAAGAGCAGTTGCTGTACTCCTGGTACAGAAGCTGAGGTATTAAGGACTTCAAAGATAGGAAAGTAAGATGTAACATGCTACATTATCTCATCATAATAGCTCAGTTTGCATGTGCATAATGCATTGTAACTGCTGTTTTATGGTGAGTTTTTCAGATGCTGTGATTACCTGGTGAACATTGCTTTGCAACATTCATTGACTGATGAATTCTATACAAACTTTAGACACATCACATAATGGAATGTCTGGGAAGTTGCGACGTGAAAATTTTATTTGATTAGCCTAAATAAAATTGATAAAGAATAGAGAGTGTAATTTTAGCTTTAGAGAGGCTTTGAAGAGGGTAAATGAATAAAATATCCACATTGATGATACAGCCTTCTCAAGAGACCTTATAATTCATGTGCATTTCAAGATCACAGTCAATTACAGAAAAACAAAATTTTGCTTTACATTGTAAATTCATCACTGAGGAGTTTAGCTTCAGAAGTCCTTACTTTAATCATCATAGTGGACATATGACAGTTTTTGATTTCATGAGTGTTGTGGAGTATAGAAAATTTATTTCTCTCAAAGGCTAGACCTTTTGTCATGTTATTCCAAGAATTGTTCATTAAAAGTTAGGGTTTAAAATTATTATTATTGTTGTTATTATCATTATTATTTGCTGCTCATTAAAAATAGGAGAAAGGAAAACAAACTGAAAACCTGCCAGTGAGGAATTTTACTGATGACATGAGAGCACTTTCTTTTTGAAGACCATTTCAGAGTACTACACAAAAATGATCTTGCTCTCTGAAGGGGTTTGGCACTCTTGCACCCCAAGAAATGCATCACCACAATTGTGGTGGATACTCAAGGCTGAGCTCCGCAAGAATAAGTCACTCTGTCTCCTGACTTTTTGCTTGAGTGGAACATGAGAACACGAGCTCATGTTTCATCATTCATCTGTATAATCACTTTCAGGTTCCTTCAAAGAGTGGCAGAATCCCCCACAAAGGAAAATAAAGCAAGGCTTCGTAGTGCTTAATGCAAAGCAGAGGGTGGCTGGCGTAGGGAAAGACATGGAGGCTCTGCACCACAAGACACTGGTACAGCATCTTTGATGCTAAGCATTCGAATCCACTCTGTGCAGTGGTATGAGAAATACACAGGAGTGGTGGTGGTGTAGCCGGGGTGGTCTAGGATGGATAGTCTCGAGAGGCAAAGCTTGCCTCTGTCTAAGGGACATGTTCTGTTTTGGCATGAGCTCGGCCCTGTGTGGSCCTAGCAGGCAGGTATCCTGTTTGGTTAATCGCAGCGTATGTTGTGATAGACGGTCAGCATGAGCAGTGCTGCCTGTCAGCATGCACACAGCCAGGGCATATGCTCCTTCCTGCCTTGCAGAAATATCCAGAGGGGTGTTCAGAGTGCTGGGCTCGGTGGGGTAAGGATGGAATGTAGACAACAAGGAGCAGTAATAAAACCTTGTGAATACAACCTTGCCCATACTTCATTTTCATCTTTCCAATTTTTCTCCCCAAAATGTGAAGGAAGATAAGAGAGCAACTCATTGAAGTCATCTGAACCCTCTGAAAGCTGTTTTATGAGTTCATTTATCTGGCTTGCTTGTGTTTCTTTGTAACTTCTTTCTTCTGCCAAAAATAACTCTTAGACTATAGATTAGCTGCTGTACAAACAGCAGTAAAATGGCCCAAAACTCCAGGAATGGACTCAATAACAAAGTCAGAATTGGAGGGGTTTGGGACATTTTATTCCAAACTAATTAAATTATAGAATTTTCTTGCAAAGGCAACAACTGTGCTCTGCCTATTGCGCAAATGTAATGCTTTGTATCAATGCCGCTGTGTTTTTCCTTTGAGAAAATATTTGTAGGTTTCATTATTTCTTGCATTGTGTGTCTCGTCAGGAGAAAACAATGTCTTAAACTGAAAATACTCCTTTTCCAGCCGTACTGCTCTTGTCTGGCACCTCAAGCGTCAGCAAGGTCTGGTTTCTGTGGTTGAGAAAGGATTGTTCATGCCACATGTTAACAGGTGCAATGGCAATTGCAAATTTGTCGTAAGCAGATGGGCCAAGATACCAAAGTGTAGAGTGATGCAATCCATCACCGTGGTCTCGTCTGAGTAGAGCAGGCAAGTTGGGAAACTGAGGACCAGTCCTGTTTGTAAGCTCTGATACTGTTAACGTGATTTTATCTTGCAACAGAGATTCCAGTCCCACTTTCTCTGTTTGTTACTTTGTTTTGAGAGAGGAGCTACATTAAAACCCTGAAAAGTGCGGGTGCTTGGCTGCTCTGATTGGTGTGTTAAAGGGAGCCTTGTAAATAATTTGACTGAAGTTTGAGCAAAATGAGGAGGAGGCTGTAGCCTGGATCTCTCTGCTTCACAGGCTCTTTGTAAATACATGATTTTAATTATGTATTTGAAACCACTGACGTGTGCTTGACTTTAACTGTCACCAGCGGTGCTGTGTCAGCCCCCAGGTACACTGAACGGATGTTTGCTTATTCCTGGATTTGGGTAAGGAATGGAAAGACAGGGTGTGCTTTGTGTGTTTTTGCCCAGGAAATAGATTTTTCAACCTGAATATTTGTTTAGATTTTGGGTTCGACCTTAGAAACTTCAGCACACAAATTGTTTCCTTTCTTTTTTTTTTTTTTTTTTTTGAGGTGATGACAGGAATTACTGCATTTATTTTTCTACCAAGAACAAATTGTGCACCCAAAAATTTTCTGGGAAAACAGCAGAGCATCTCTTCTTCTAAATACGGGATCCTTATGTAAGCTTGTGCATTCYTATCAGCCTATTTTTCTGAGTTACTTTTTTAAAGCAGGAGAGCTGGCCTGATGCTTAAGGCATGGAGGATGTTGCTTGGCAACTTTGGGCCATGCATGCGTTTCTGTGGGAGCAGCTGGACAGATGTTTGCACATAGGCTGACTGGGAGCAGTGCCTAGTGGTGACCGAGTAAACCCAGTCCTAAAATTGTTTCAAGAGATGTGTGATAAATTAAATATTTGCACTGTGAGAGGCTGTTCATGATACTCATTATTTGGAAAGTGTAGAAGCTTTTCAAAAGGTGAGAGGCTGAGATGCCTTTCTTGGGTATTTTTCAGTGCCTAGGGAACGGATACATACCATTTRTCATTTGGGTGAGCGAAATTTGTTTAGTTTAAAGCTGTGAGTTGAAGATGATGGCTTGTTTTGGTGTTGCCTTCCCCCACCCCCCAACTGTAACAGTGTTATTTTCATGCTATTAAGAGGATTTACCCTTCAGAGATCCCAAGGCAGATATTCCAGGACTGTTTTGCAGGTCTATGTCCTGTTAGCAATTGGCTGCATTTCAGTTAGAAAGAAAACAGTGGAGTGTGAGCCTCTGCTGCTTTCTATCCTGATACACAATTTGCTGGGTGCACACAAGGCATCTAACTTTAAGGTATGCCACTATATTTGCCAAGGAAAAAACACAGAAAACATAGATTGGTAAGTAACCTCTGATTTTTCGCTGTGAGTGCTGATAGTGAGAGCGAGTTGCAGGGGGAGTAAGCTGTTGAAGCASAAGGAAGGGATGAATGTCTCTTCACTACCTTCGTTTTTACTGGCAGTGTCCCATGAAGTGAATGTGAGACTTAAACTGTAATCTGAATCAGATCATGTTTTAATGCATTTTGAAAGCATCTGAGCAGCTATAAATGTCAGGTGGAGGAGCTCCTGGCTGTGTGCAGAGGCTGTTTGCTGGATGTGGACCAGTCCCCGTGAGCCCCGCTCAGGTGGGGGTTGAAGGTTAGGGGTATAGTTTTGACCAGTTGCTCACATAAATAAAGGCTGATGCCCAACATCACCATCACAAGCTGGCATAGCCCCCAAAAGAGGCAGCAGTGTGATATTGCTGTCATTCTCACTGCTCATGTCACACCACACCACCCACTCCTCAGTCTCGTATTGATGAGATCTCACAGGAATCGTAAGGAGGACTCGATCAGATTTATTGTCTCTCCTCCGTTTTCGGTTCTAACTTGAAAGGGTTTACCCACTTCTTCCCACGGCCTTAATAAATATTTGTAGTGACTTAGYGAAAGGGGCAGGAGCAGGATGGAGGTGGGAAGGAGCAGCTGGGAAATTGTGGGATTGATGGAGACTTTTCTCCTGTTGGTATTGCAGATGTCTAACTGACTGGGAGAATGTGGCAAACTGGGCCAGGGACAGGCTGCAAGGAACAAGGGTGACATCTGGCTTGGTGGGCTCAGAGCCACCAGGCACAGCCCCAGGTCCTTGTTTTGTGAAGAGCAGCCACTTCTGCTGTCAAGTTTTGTGCAAGGAAAGATRTAAGAGCAAGATGAGGCAGCGTACTGGGAACAACTGTGCACTTATCTAACTAGAGACAGAGAAATTACAGTGCATAAATTGGGGGTTTGCTTTCTTGTTGTTTTCTTCAAGCAGTATATTTGATAGATTAAAAACACCAGGCCTTCCCCCTTCTGCGAGTTTACTTATTGTTGTCCAATCTGCGTTTTTCTACTYTTCTGTCACTCTGAGAGAATAAAAATGGAGAGGGATAGTTTGACAGGAAAGATAGTCAGCAAACCTAAAGTTCTTGTTTAGACACAGCAGGTCAGAAATGTTTTAATTGTAAGGAATCCTTGAGCCTAAAGTAATCCTTCAACCATTGAAGAAAGCAACCTGGGACATCTTAGCATATAAGACAATACAGATAAAGGATAAATGTGTTCCGTTTTGAGCAGTTTTCTTACCTTTTCCCAATAACATTTTAGTAGGATGATAAGCATAAACATTCATTGTACTTTAAACAAGAACCTACTACTGCTTCCCTTAATTGGTATTAACCTTCATTAAGATGAGAGTTGAACTGTGTTGGGTGCTATGCAAACACTCATTAAAGTGCCTTTCCTCCCTGGTAAATCTTGCAGCTAACGAAGGCAAATGATATAAAAGCAGTTGGGGGCTATGCCTATTAACCTGACCACCGGGAGTCATTTTATTAGAGGTGTCACGAGGAAGAGGCATCTTAAAATGCGATTTGTAGAAGGCRGTTATGATTCAGCATGGCATTTCTATTTCTGATAGTAGTCCATAAATATGAGCATTGATTCGTCTTTGACTCAGTGAGACTCTAGCTTATGCTTAAGGTAAACTTCAGCTTAAATCCTTCTCTGAATTAGATGAAAAGACATAGAAGAGCTAAAAATAGTTTTAGAACTGAAATGCAAGACTGGGTTTAATGGTATGGGAAAGAATGAAGGAAGCAACCCAGTAAAGGAGAATAGTTTGTGTTGACCTCCATAGAGATGGTTGCCGTCTGGGAAGCTTGTGGTCCTAGAGTTGCTAATAGAAAATGAGAGTTGTCCTTCCCTCCCTTATTGTTAGGCTGTTCAGGAACCTTACTGAAATGAAAATAAATTAGTACTAACTGCATATTGCGTTGTCGGTTTCCTGTAGTCAGTGTATATTAAATCAGAGTACAGTTAAACCTTATTAATGACTATGAATAAACAAAATAAATCAAAAATTAAAACCTTAACTGAGATGAAAAGCTTCAGTTTATTATTTTCTCTGAAAGCTAACTCTTGTATGTTTTGGACATGGCCTCAGGTACATCCCAAAGCATCATGTATCCATAAAATGTGGCTACCTTGGCTCATAATGGGGTCTGGAGAACTGCAGCAGGAGGTAATCCTTGATAATCCAGTTAATGCTCTCAGTCAGAAAGTAGCCACAGATATGAAAGTGGCAAAGGGCAGCACTGAATTAATTGCAGTAAATCTTCTATAGGCAGGATCTCAGTTGCAAAGCACTGGGGCCAAATTTACTTATTGTTCCTTCAGTAGTCTTAAAATGGGGTGGATTTGGCAGTGACTGGCAGAGTGAGAGTTACTTCAGAAAACAGACCAAATAAATCTCTACACTGAGGTCAGTAGACCAGTGTCAAAAATGAAGCTGGCCTGCTGTGTCACTGAGTTCTCCTAAATGATATCTAAAGGTTTACTACTTACATATTTGAAGGAAATGGTAATATTGGCCGATTAGTGGGCATTATATTTGTAGTGAGTGAAGACAGAAATAGAAGATTTGGTTTGATTTCTAAATCTTACCTTCATCTGTTCGCAGTGATCATTTTTAATTATGAGAATTTTGTTTCATTGCCATGGAGAAAGTTAAGCTGCATGAGTCATGGACAGAATGATTTGCTTTTAATAAATGGAAGTGGATACGGTAATAATAAAAAAAAAAAGAAAAAAATACTCAGTTCGACTCCAAACCCATCTGCCCGTCTAGACAGATAGTGCCAAGCTCCTGTCTGCTAAGAAGTGTCTTCTTAATAATGCTGTACTAATGCTAGTACTTTTATAGTACTTGCCATTTTTCAAAGTGCTGTGCCCAGCTAATTCATCGTTGGCTGGACTTGAGACGGCCTTTTGCTGAGTTTGATAGCATTTTTGTGTCTTGGTTTTCTGTTATGTGCTATTTTGAATGCCATGTCCAATCAATTACGGAATCACAAGAATGTTTTAGGCATCGGTTCCCAGAGCTGGGCAATAATCCTTGTCCCTGTTCTTCCAGGGTTGCCTATTCATCTTTTCCTGGCAGAGACCATGTGTCTCCCCATTCCTCTCCCCTATAAAAAAAGTCCTTGTAGTGGCCAAATGCTTTGCACAGGCCTGTTTTCTTTATGACTGTTTTCCTCTGACTGGAACCCCATGGGGAAGGGGTTAGGGTGGGGCGGGGGGGTGTGTGGGGGGGTGTGTGTGTGTGTGTTGGCACCTTCTCCTTTCCCTCCTCTAATTTACCTGCTTCATGTCAGAGGCTGTTTGCTATTATTCTTCCCTGGCTTTTTCTTCCCCCCTTTGAAGGGCTTTCCCCCTTTGAAGGGCTTTCCCAGCAAGTTGCATGTGTTCACCAAAGGGGAGAAACTGGAACAGCAAAAGGGATGGATGGATAGAGAAGAGAATGGAAGGCAGAGCTTTCCACCTATTCTACCCCCTTCCCTAGCTCTGTGTCGTTCTCCTGAGTGACTCTGACTCTTGCTCATTCAGTTGGGTCCTGCCATCTCAATACAGAAAATGGAGAAAATACAGGGAAGGTATGTGGTACACGGGGAAGGAGAGTGCTTTGGAGGGAAGATTAAGAGATGCCTCTCGTAAGGGCTGAGGAGGAATAGGTGGTTGGGAGGTCCCTGGCCAAGAGGTATGGTGCTAATGGACGGAGGAGGAGAATGGGCCAAACTGGATATGAGAAGAGGAAAGGGGATGGGGTAGCAGGAGCAGGCTGGGAGAGGTGTTCTGCAGTCACTGAAGTGGAGAGGAGATGGTAGTGGCACGCAGGCAGCTCATGTCTAGAGCAGCAGGGTTCAAAGGCTGTGCGTTCAGAGCAACTGCTGGTGTTTGGCATCCTGCATCCCGCCCAAGCTGGTGCTGGTTTTAAATAAGCAAAATGTAGGAGTTAGAAACTCCTCTATGGCAGGCAGCAGAGGCTGCTTGACTTGTTGCCAGCAGGGCCTTATGTGGAGGTGAGAAGG
Source organism: Parotia lawesii (assembly GCA_003713295.1). Classification (NCBI taxonomy): domain Eukaryota; kingdom Metazoa; phylum Chordata; class Aves; order Passeriformes; family Paradisaeidae; genus Parotia; species Parotia lawesii. The sequence goes on along the minus strand of RAHM01000176.1, from coordinate 122,330 downwards.
GACTGCCTTGGGCTGCACCAAGCCTGATGCGTTGGGAGTTGAGATAAATGGAACTCAAATGGAACCATTAGCTCCTGACATCTAGGTCTGAAGAACCACCTCCAGAAACAAAAGAAAATAGCATAAATAAAATTATTGTCCCATAGCAAGGCAGGAGATCAGTCTTGTGCTACCTGGACTTGTCATCTGATGTCTTCCTTTTGTAAATGGACACTGAGTTAATTCCAGTGAAGTGTAGGGGGATTATTCACGTTTCCCACCTGTGTAAGAAGAGTATGGATTCAGGCTTGCTATAAATTACTGAAAAAACTTTTTTTTTTCAAAAAAGAAATAATTTTAAAAACTGCTGATTCATGGAAACCTAAACTTCCTTGGAGCTTCCTTCTGACAAAAGTCATGACAAGTTGGGCACTAACCCACTTTGAAATTAGAAATTAACATTTGAAAATTAAAAAAACCCAAAACCTGTGAGTGTTGAGAGCTCTGAAACTTAGGCTCACAGTGGCAGCCCAGAGGTACCAGCTCCCTTTAATCTGTTGCGAAGATTTCCTGTTTGTAGGAGCAGCCTGTTAATACCACTTGATGCTTTGAGGTTAAATCAATGTGCTGGAAGCCTTCTAGATCCTCAGATGAAAGATGCCATTATGTATGCAGAATATCCACAAAAGGGATCACAGAGAATAGTGTAACTGTGGGGCAAATCTGCCTGCAGTACTGCTCAAGGACAGCATGGGTGGCTGGGGAGCACTAATACTCCTGTGATGTGTCTGCTTAAAAGTGATGTCAACACCTTCCTCTGTAATGGGCAGTGCAAGAGCTGCCAAAGGTCGAGCTGGTAAATTCTTGCTTGTTTTTTCACAAATATTTCTTAAGTCTCCTAGCTTGCTTTTGAGACTCAATGTGATTCAGAGCAACTCAGTCCTTTCCTTACTTTTCTCGTTTTGTTTTTTTTTCAAATCAAACCTTGTTAACTCTAATGTGCGTCTTAGCTGTCAAGTCCATTCCCTTGTGATTTGTGATGGCTTCCAGAGCTCCTGGTGGAAAAGAGTATACAAGTCTTGTTATTTCAACTGCGTGACCAAAGGTATGCCCTCTCTTAGTTGGTGGCATGCATTTTTCTTTTGAACTCTCTTTCCTTCTCAGGAGCATTACGGTGTGCCAGTTCTGCTAAACGGCACTCTTGCATGGCAGGTGAAGAGGGCGGTGTGTGTCTGGCTACGATGCCACATGAAATACAGAACAGCACAGTTTTGCAGATCTGAGATATGGTATGCTGCTGCCTTCTGTCAAAACCTCTTTCTCAAATCCCCCAGAGATGCTGCTAATTAAAGGAGCTATTCCCTGCCTCTCCCTCCTCCCTTGATTCATATCAGAGCCCTGAGTATAATTTGAATCTCATAAGTTTTGGGAGTTGTCAAAATGCCCTATCTAAAGAGAGAATAAGCCTCATTTATCTACTTCCCTGTACCAGGATTGAAGGTGCAGCATGAGACCGTATTGATCTGTCACTCTTCTGCAACCAAGCCATCACTGCCCTTCCTGTGGTCAATTCCTCCTCTGGAAAAGAGCAAGGTCAGCTGCTTCTGGACCCCCAGAGAAGCAAATGAGCAGTGCCTCTGAGCATGGTGATGCAGCAGAGTCTCAAACCCAACAGCCACTCCTATGTGTGTAGAGTGGAGAAGTCAGTTTTGTACTCTAAGAGGAGCTATGTATTTACCACATTGGAATGGTGCAAGTAGGATTAATCCCCTCCCAAACTGCTTTTGTAGGCACTACAAATTTTTGATGCTTTCTGACATGTGGCATGTCGTGGTCTGCACTGGAGTGCAAACTTGAAAATAGTCTTCAGTTTTACATTATCCCTTCTGGACCAGGAGCTGATGTGTGACAGGACCTATATTTTCTTTTTTCATGTTTTGGCAGTGTTGTCGAGGAAAATACGGTTCGTATTTTCGTGTAGTTTGTCACTGAAAATTAAATTTGAAAAGGCTGGTATCCCCCTTTCCCCCCATCAAAACCTCCACGTGTAATTCAAAGCCAAACCTTGCCAGCTCACAGCTTGCTGCTTTTAAGTTGACGGAGAGCTTCTCCATTGCGGGGGTTTGCCTGCAACTGCAGCAGCTAAACTCGTCTCTCTAAATAGATGGATTCATTTAACTGAGCCAAAAAACGGCTGGATCCCTCCGGACACAGGTGGGGATCCCTGTGCTGGGCGGAGGTGGCGGGGCTCCCTACCGTGCCCGGGGAGCAGCCCTCCGTGGCCCAGGGAGGAGGGCAGGCGGGAGGGCTGCCTCCGCAAACCTGCCGGCATCCAGCTTTTGCCGCTCTCCCCGGCGTGCGCTTTTAATTTTTTTTCCTTTTTTTTTTTTTTTTTTTTTTTTCCCCTTTCCTTTTTCCCTCCCTCTCTCCGGAGGAGCCTCGGCAGCCCTGATTTGCTGGGGAGCGGCGGAGGCTCGCTCTGGGCAGAGCCGGGCTGCGCTGCCTCTGCTGACGCGTGGCCGCCGCCGCGCCGGGAGCAGCCCCGCGCCCGCCACCGCCGCCCCCGCCGCTCCGCGCCGCCGCCGAGGTACCTCCGCGCCGCTCCGGCCCCGCTGCCTGCGGTGCCCTCCCCGCAGCGGGGAGCCGAGGGTATGCCCGGGGGGGCGGGGGCACATTGCATCTCCCCCTTTTTATAATATGTACGTGTTTATTTATATGTATGTGTGTGTATATATAGACACATATATATATATAAATACATGTGGGTATATATTTTTACATCATTCTTAGGAGCCATTTTTAAGTTGGGGGGGGGGGGCGGCGGGTGCGTGCGGCCAGGCTGCCTGGGGGGGCCGGAGCAGGCAGCGAGCGGTGACCCCCGCAGAGCGGGGAGGGCGGCGGGGGCTCTGCGGGGACACACACACACAGGCTCGGCTGCTCCCGCGGCAGCTCTGCCGGGAGGCGGAGGGTGGGAGGGGGACTGCAATTTTAATTTTTTTAGGACGATACGCATTTCTGTGGGAAACTTCTGTAGGCGGCAGAGGCGCGGCGGAGGGGGGCGGGGGAGGCGTGTGGCGTGGTAGGGCGCACCCCGAGCCCCCCTAGGGCCGTGCCTCCCCCAGTGCCCCGTGCCCCGCTCACCTGGGGGACACAACACCTGAGCGGTGCAGGGGCCCGGCCGGGGCTGCGCTACTCGCGATGGGGGGGGTTRCCCCCTACCCCCCCGCCCCGGGCCRTGGCTTCTGCAATGCGGTGGGTGTGGTTATGCACGGAGCACATCGCAGCCCCGGACCGCTGCAGTGGMAGCACCGCGCCGGCCCCCTCCTGGCCGGCAGCGAGGGGCCCCACCGGGCCGGGCTGCCCTGCTCCGCTCCGCTCCGCTCCGCCCCGCGCTGCAGGGATCGCGCGTCCCTGCCTGCCTGACCCGGCGCGGGCTCCCAGGTGCTCGGGAGCGCGGCCCGGACGCTGGAACCCCTCACTCTCCCCCATCCCCACTCCTGGCCCCGCGGAGCGCGGCGTGGAAGTGTCGGTGCTCGGCCAGGTCTGTGGGGAAAGGGGAACAGAGAAGCCGCGGGTACCAGCAGCGTGCGAGCTGAGCGGGTCCGTCGGTGCGCCCGCATCCTGGGTGCGGCCCCGCGCCCTTGGGCTGCCAGAGAGGGACCGGGGCGGGTGGGTGGAATAGGATTTTGTCTTTCTCGGTTGTCCCATTTTTCATTCAAAGGCGAAACTTTATCATATATACAGAGAAGCTTAAAAACTCTCACTCCTATGGTGATCGCAATAGCAAAGCATCCCTGTCTGGCCTTGCGCTGTCTTCATTTAATTTCTCTTGGGGCTGTGCTGGAGGAGGAAGGCGCTGGGTCAAGGCGGTTGTTACTCTCACCACAGTTCTGCAGCGTGCGCTCCTGTTTGAGGCAGAGATGGAAAGTATTTCCTCCACTGAACATGCACATTGCTTCGAAGTTGAAGGGAAACTACTTACAACGTTTGAGGTCTTTTCTGTCAAAATGATTGCAAGTCAGAGGCCCACTTGCCAAAAAAAAAAAAAAAAAAGAAAAAAAAGCTCTGGGTTAGGTGTGTCCCATGTGTATCCATCCTTTTACAGCCTGGTGAGCTGAGTGATACCTTTTTGTTTTACTTTTAGCACTTGTCAGCAATTGTCCATAGAAAGCTGAAAGGTTTGTATAAAGAAGGCAAGTGTAACTAAATCCCATAAAAAATAAGAATATAAGCAAGCTACATAAGGCTTTGACCAATAAAGGTCAGATGCGACTGAATGTATGCTTTTTCTCTAAATCTATGGAGAAGAGTCCTTTCATAGAGTATTAAAAGGTCAAGATCATCATGCTGCATCACTGATGTTGTTAAATTCACTGGTCTTGCTGCACCTCTGAGTGTGTACATGCATAATAGGGTATAGGCAAATACTGCTATGCTGGTCTCCTTGGGCTGGAAAGTTTCAGCTCTAGTGTGAGGATGAGACCTGCATGGCAATCAGGGGAGGAGAAGAGAGTGCCTGAGAGCACCGCATTGGGGTAAGAGCTGCTGGAAGTTTATTCCTTACGGCACTGCTTGAACAGGAAGTCTCCTTGAGCTGCTGGCATGCTGCAGACCTGCTTGCTGCAGCAGAGAACACGAAACACATCGGGAAACATTACAAATACACTGGTTCTATTTAATCAGACCAGTACGGCCCYGGCCTCTCCCCAGACTAATTGCCTGCAGTCGCATCCCTCTGTCAGTGGTGCAGCTGATGGTCTTTTCTCCCCAAAGGCTGCCCCGTATGACGAGGAGCTGGTCGGATGCGCATCAGGAGCTCATCCCACGGGAGCCCCGCTGCTGCGGTGGGCAGGTTTAGCCTTGGGGAGGAGCAGCGGGGGAGGGGGGACGCAGGGTGTGGCACCCATCCCCAGCCTCCCCCTGCGCCTCAGCCTTGGCGGCTCCTCACTGGGTAGGGCTGTGTCTGACTGCTAGAGAGCTGCACCAAAACTGGAGAGGGCTGGTTTGGGTTGGGGTTTTGTTCTCTCTTCCGAGAAGGAGCAAGTGAAGGTGAAGCTACAACTTATGTAATTTTTCATTTAATCAAGGTGAAATCTGTTCTTATCTGTAGTGGAAACCTGCTGAATATTTTGTCTTTGATGAGAAAGAATTGCTATTCAGAGATTTTTCTTTGAAATCCGGGGAGGGGTAGGTGGTAGTAGATTTGTCCCACAGCAACGTGGTCGTACCTATGTTTGTTATATTTGTTGTTTGATGCATGGTTGTGAGTTCCGTGGGGGTTATGCATAGTTGTTTTCTTAAAATATGTAAAATGTCACTTCTTTGTATTTCAGGCATGATCTTGAGTTAACAGAAAGTTCTTGAAATGTGTTAAATGTGTTATTCATGGTGGGTGACATTCAGACTTGTTTCATGGAAATCTCATGTACCAGTAAATGACTGCTTGTTGTCTGAGGGAAAACGTCAAACCATTTATAAGTGGTTATAAAAGACTTCTTGTCTCTCATGAGATGAAGCATCAGCTTTATTTCTTGAGCTACGGCATTTTCAACACAGAAGTGTGAAACTGTGTGACTTTGTCACATCAAAATACATCCTCGGGTGAGAATCTGTGCGTGTTCAGTGCATGTTCAGTATATGTTGGGCTTTGGAAATGAAGGGTTGGTCCATGCAGGGAGGACTGTTGCGGGTCTGCAGGACTGTGGGTTTTTTGATGTGTATAGCATGGCCCTAGGATTTAATGGTTTAGCATCCTATTTATCACATTTTTACAGGAAATATTTTATGACCGCAGTGTTTGAATGTTCAAAGTGTTTTGTTCGAACAAAATTTCTCTCTAATCAAGTGAGTATAAATGCATGCATATAACTGAAAAATATGATTGCTGTCAACTAAGCTGAAAATTAGGCTGAAAAAGTGTTTATTCTGGAGAATCATGATGGATTGTTTTTATTTGGTACAAAAGTTGTAGAGTATGAGTGTTACCCAGAACTAGACTTAAATAAGCATCACTAAGCAGTTTGAGTCAGTAGCATAAATGAAGTCTTTAAAAGAGATGAACCACTGGGAGAATCATAGTTAGCTAGCTGTTTTATAGCATGTTTCTCTAAATTTTCAATCTCCAGTGTTAGCCATTTATAATGGCTGGGGAATGGTCCAAGCCTAAATGAGTATATGGACACATAACACTTCCTCTCTCAACAGCTGGCTAGAAACACCCAAAGAGAAAGGCTTGTTTTCTTTGGGAAGAGCTCCATTTCTTAAATTGTACAGCCTAGGTAGTGGAGAAGAGGAGCATAAGCACTTTTCTTGGCTTCGGTAAGAGAAAACCTACAGACCCTTTGCTCCCTCCCCTGCCACTCTCAATTGTTGTCACCATCACCATCAGTGCAGACGAAGCTTGGGAGGATTGCTGAGGACTGAGCACCTCTGGAAAAGCAGAAATGGGTCAGTATTTGGGACAACTGAGTTAATCTGAGACAGTGTGCTGTATAGACAGCAAAATCAGTATCTCCCGCACCCTTCCTGAGTAATTGATATAATGCAATTTGAGTAATTGTCAGCTTTTTGTCTCTGGAGGAAAATGAAATCTTTAAATTTTCCTTGGTCTTTGTATCAGCAGCACTGGCTGTTCTTGAATAAAGTGGATAAAAGCAAAAAGAAAATTATAATCTATTAAATTGTGAATCTATTTGTATCCTATGGGATGCAGTACATGAAAGGGTATTACATAAATGAAAGTTTAAAAAGTATACAGAAATTAAAAAAAAAAAAACGGGGGGGGGTAGCTTTTGTACATAGACCTCTTCAATTTTTACCCTTTCCTTTTTAGATCTGGGAAATACTTTGTGTGCCACAGACAGAGAATCCTTTTCAGTGGCTTCATTATCTATCAAAACTGATCTGTTGGCAAGCTGAGAAACAAAAGAAGTACTGAAATCTGCAAGAGGATCACCCACCAGGTGTTTGATCCCACTGAGAAAAGTCTTTCAGTTTAGAGGGTTAAAGAAGAATGTGGAAACTGGGGACTCGCAACATGTGTCGGGGATAAAGGGCTAGAATAAATGGAAAGCATATGTGAATATAAAAAAGTATTTTCAGGAAGGGGAAGGGAATGTGAAGAGAAAAAAGCAGGATACAATTTTGGATACCTGCTCATGTGCGTGTATTTGTATGAAACAGATGTTTATTGGCAAATGGGACAGAAGGAAGCAGTCACGGCATTGCTGTGTTAGGTGAGACTTGGGAGAAGAAAGCTCCTGTGTGCAATAGAGAATGGTTGGTGATTTTAGTTTTGGGCTATGTTAAAACTGGGACTACCAAGGTGTAGCATGTGCCCATTGCCCTGCTTTTACTGCAGCCTTTTTCTTGAAAGAGGGGTTGGGTTTCCCAGATGGGCTGCAAGTAGCAAGTGAGGGAATAATTTGAGGTGGCTAACAGCTGACCCTGCTGGGCTTTTGTTTGGAACCCTGTTGATGAACGGTGGGATGTTCATGGGAGAGAAGTAGGGAAAACACCTGTCCCTGGCCCCTGTCAGACCAGGGCAAGCTGCACACTTATGCCTGTGGGTTTGTTCTGCTCTGTAGTTGTGTCCTGCTCTTCCAGTCAGGCTCTTTCCTATCACGCCCCCTGCATGTCCCCTTTCCCTGGCTGCAATCACTGGCTGGGTGCCCCTTCCTTTGGGCTCCTTGGTGGAATCCCTTCTGAAACCTTATCCTCTGGCACTGTCCATTCTTCCCATCACCCAAGAAAGTGGCCAAGTACCTGCTCTGCTTCTCCTCCTCCTCATTTGGGATTATTCCTTCATATTCCTCATCCTCAGAGTTTCATCCCTTGCAGTGGCTCAGTCACAGTACTCTCAGCCTCCCTGGAGGAGGTGAGTAAATCCTGGGAGACAGCCACGAGCTGGGGTGCACCAACAGCCCTTTCCTTGGTGGCAGGAGGTGATACCGCTCATGGCAGCCAGGGAAGCTGACGCTGCTGGTAACAATGGAGCAGCAGGACTCCCTGGTGGTGGAGGTTACCTTGTTTAGTTCTTATGAATCTGAGGGCAATTATGTGTAACACCTCCGGTTTCCTAGGACGTACTGGCTGCAAATAAAATCTTGTTTAATAAGCCAGCAAATGTAAACAGGCTGTGAAGAACAGAAGAAAAAAAAAAAGACAACCCAACTCTTCCAGACCTAGGAAACATATGTTTATACTAACTGAGAGACCTGTTCTTGCACCCTGACTCACGTCGGGGAGTATTTTAATCTGCCTGTCTTCCCACAGAAATCGGTAAGCCTGGCTGTGAAGCAAGGCTCAGTTTGGTTTAGAGGGAGGTGTCAAAATCTGACCCAGCCGAATCATAGCTTAGGTCAGGAAGCTGTAATCTTTCTAAGGACCCTGGAAATGATTACTTCACCARGTGCACTGTATTTATCACTGTTTTCTTTCAATTAAATTACTGCTGTTGCAGAGCAACTCTTGGGGCAGACAGAGCTTAGCCCCTCTGCTTCCAGCATGCTGTGATCGCTGAAGGTGCCCCACAGATGCATGTATGGAGTCTATACATGGACATATGCATGTATACAAAGAGAAACATCACTGCTTGCCTGTGAGAATTATTTGTAGCAAGAAATCTGGTACCTCTAGTTTATTCCTAGTTTGCATATCAGTAAATAGGAGGTTTGATAAAGGTAAAGACGGTGGGTGATGTATAAAATTGTGTGTTCAGGAAAGCAGGGTCTTTTAGTCTGGCCAGATAGTCTTGATAGTCCAGGTACTGGTTGCGCAGAGCCCTTTGTGTGGGGCATCTGGCACCGGCATTGCCGTGGGAGGTTGGGGAATGATGGGCAGCTGCCTTTTTGGAGGTCAGCATGTCACTTTGTCTTGAAGCAGGCATAAAACACAGGGCTCACTTCCACTTGAGGGGCTGGCCCAAGGCACAGTGGCTTCTTGTAAGCAGGTTTCTTAATTGATCATTTTGTAATGATTGCACGGTTTGCTGACACCGCCAAGTGGTTCAGTGCGGCTGACACGCTGGAGGGAAGGGATGGCATTCAGAGGGACCTTGACAGGCTTGAGAGGTGGGCCCATATGAGCCTTGTGGGGTTCAACAAGGTCAAGTGCAAGGTCCTGCACATGGGTCAGGACAATCCCAAGCTCAAATACAGGCTGCGAGATGGATTGAGAGCAGCTCTGAGGAGAAAGACTTGGGGGTGTTTGTGGAAGAGAAGCTCAACATGACTCAGCAAGGCATCCTCACAGCCCAGAAAGCCAACGGCATCCTGGGCTCCATCAAAAGCAATGTGGCCAGGAGGCTGCGGGATGTGGTTCTCTCTACTCCGCTCTCATGAGGCCTCACCTGGAATATTGCTTCCAGATGTGGGTTCCCAGCACAGAAAAGGTGTAGACCTTTTTGGAGCAGGTACAGAAGAGGGCCACAAATGTGTTCAGAGGGCTGGAGCACCTCTGCTGTGAAGACAGGCTGAGAGAGTTGGAATTGTTCAGCCTGGAGAGGAGAAGGCTCTGGGGAGACTGCATTGGGGCATTTCAGTTAAAGGGGGCTTACAGAAAAGACAGAGAGACTTTTTACACGAGCGCATAGTGATAGCACAAGGTGGGATAGCCAGGTTGTCCAGAGAAGTTGTGGATGCCTCATTCCTGAAAGTCACAGAATCWTAGAATACACTGAATTGGAAGAGGCACATCAAAGATCAGTCCAACTCCTGGCCCTGTGCAGAACACGTGTGCCTGAAAGCATTGTCAAAGGCCAGGTGTTCAAGGCCAGGTTGGATGGGGCTCTAAGCAACCTTTTCTAGTGGAAGGTGTCTCTGTCCATGGCAGGGATTTTGGAACTAGATGAGTTTTAAGGTCCCTTCCAACCCAAACTCTTCTAGAATAATGGCAGTACATGGCTACTTTAACCATGTGTCTCACTACCCAAGTGCTGTTGTAAAATCTCAAGAACAGCCCTGGAAGGAGGAGCACAGCTGTGGGGTTGAAAGGTGAGGTGAGATGACAAAGGGTTTTTTTAACCTTGGAAATTGTCTTTTCCACTTCTTCTGTCTTTCCCATTTAGATCATTCCAAAAGACTAAGGTTTTGGTCAATTATATGTGCTTAAAGAGAAACACTGTAATGTAGTTTCCACTGTACTGGAGCATTATTCTTGTACAGCTGGAGCTGGCAGCCTTTCATTCCCTTACCACCTCCTTTTTTCTCCTAAAAATAGCAGCACACTACAGCAGTATTACAGGAGAGGCAGAAGAACGTTTCCTGAGCAACAATTTTTGCCGGATAGTGGTTGAGGTAGCATCAAGAGCAGATTTGGGGGGAGTTGGAGGAAGATATAAATAGGAACAGAACAAAATGGGACAGAGGCAAAATTGGTACGGAGAGGATGAGGCTGGTCAGTAAAAAGCCTATGGGTGGTGACGTTCACTGGGCTGTGTAACAGTCTGCCTGGGGAATTGGGAGAAACCTCAGCACTTGAATCATTTAGGAGTTGTCGAGACAGAGCACTCGGCAACGCTGCATGGGTAACAAACTCACGGTGCAGATAGGAGGCGTGGGTGACATGACCTAATTTTCGTCTCTGATTTCTATGATTTATTAAAGAGTTTTGCAGACTTTCTCTTAGCAGGCTTAGAGCTGGAATTTGAGGCATGGCAATTAGGAGGATCCTTTAATACCGTGCCAGCATGCTGTTGGGGTTTCATCAGTTACTTGCAGGGGTAGTGTGCTAAGTGCAGCAAACAGAGGTTGGGGGCAGGCTCTGTTCCAGTTTAGATCTGGTATTGACACTAGTTTGCTTTCTGTGTTCACTCCTGCCCTCAGTGCCACTACTCATATTTGTGGATTATAATCATCTATTCATGGGCTATAGTAGGTATTTTGGAAAAAAAATTAAAAAATAACCACCACCCACAGCTGCTTCTCATGCCACCCTATTTAATGGCACTCTCAAGAAATAGAGAATAGCTGATTTATCTCACTTTATCCTGGCCTTGGGAATCCCTTCGTGCCTGGGTTGGAGAAGCAGAGCCAGCAGACAATGCTTCTGCCCTCACTGGTTTTCCAAGATAGGGAGAAAAGACAGGACCCACCTCCTTTGTCAATATATTTAAATATATTCAGCCAGGCTTTCTGTCTGCATAAACAATGTACCTACTTTTATTTGCACGTAACTAAATATGCCACACAATTACTGTGATGGTGAAATGCTGATCTAACTAAATTACTTGAAAGCTAAACTAAACTAAACTTAGTTGAAAAGCTGACCTTACTCTTCTAAGCATTGGTGTTAAGGTTGTTATTTCTGATCCAGTTCTCGTTGACCACAGTTCTTGTGAAGCCCAACCACACAGAATTTCACACTTAAGGTTTGAAAGTGTTCTATCCTCATCTGCTACTTCTCTGCCTTACATTTCTTGACTTATTCTTTGTTGTGTGAACCCAAAACTGTTTTTCTTACATTTGCATCATATATAAACTATGAATATTTTTCTGTGTAGCTTCTCTACCAACATGATGATGCAGAGCAGTAAAGCCAGTCCTTTTCTCAGCCCTAGGGGACAGTGATTGAATTAAGGATGCAGAGCTGAAGAATAAAAAAAGTTCCTTCTTTTAAAATTTTTACCAACTTCCCATTGCTGTGTTGTAGGAACAGACACAAAATGTCTCTTGCCAGTATAGGGCAAACTGCTTGGTTTTGGGACTACCCATGGAGGCAAGATGGTTACACTGACCAGGATTCCAGCAGCTTCTGTAACAGGAATGTCTGTGTTAAAACAAACTCTTTGCCTGGCTTTGGACTCACTTCCTCTTCAGCTCCAATTTTGTTTTTATCTATCTGCTGTGCAGACATGATCACTGTATTTTCCACATCCCTTGTTGTTCAAACCACCTTGCCTCACCCCAGCAGAAGTTTGGTTATTGCAATTTATGTTCCTGTTTCGCTGTGTCCTGTATTTTCCATCATCTGAAGCACCCCTTTCTAACTCTAGCCGGTGTTTCTTCTATCTAAAAGCAAAATAGCTGGTATGAAAAAAGATGCCCCCCATGACCTTCTGATCCTGTGATGTTGCTTTGAAGAACACCATCAGTGTAGTTATGCCTCCTTCTTTTAGCCAGTCTGTGGAAATCGATACAAGTGTTTGATACCTCCACAGGTTTGTAAGAAATCTTGCTGCGCTTTTTTTTTCCCTAAGTAAAAAAGTGCTGGCGTGCACTAGAAGATGCGGCAACAAAGCATCATGTTATAAATTTTCTAATTGCATAAGAAGATACCCATCACTCTCTGGCTTCCAAGCAGTTCTAAAGGGCTAAAACAGATACGTTAACTACATACTGCACTATGGACTGTACTGAAAATGCTTTGCTACCTTTCTTTTAAGGCACGCCAAGGTTATCATTGTTCCTAACCTACAGAACTGTGAATGTGCTTCCTTGATAGTGTCCTCTGCGCCTGGAATGTTGTTGTAAGAGGAAAAAGCTCTGCAGGACTGGATTTGGCAAACAGATCAAGGTCTCAGCCAAGGAAATACATTGTCTGTTCATTTTCTAAACAAAACTAGCTCAGCTGAAGGCATGTGTTTTGTATCTGGTTTCCACTGGCTTTATTTTGATTTTGTAAAGTAGATGTGATATGCAATTATTTCTGCAAACGTGACATTGTTTAAAAAACACTAGTTGTTAAATATTTCTTAATTAAATGTTAGCTGCTGAACCTGAAAGAAACTGTCCAGAAATTCAGAAGGGATAGCACAAACATTAACAAGAGTCTGAATAAGAGTTTGCATAATGAATGGAATTATTTCCTACTTAAAAACATACTGGAGATGTGGGCTGAGCAGAATTCACTCTTTGACTAAAGATGTGGACTAAAGAGAAGGAGAGCTCTGACTATACTATGGTAAAGTGTGGGACGTTCAGTGAGGGGATTAAAAGATCTTTTCCTCCTCACATTTGGTTTTTCAAAATCTCATGTTTAAGCCCAACRTCTTTACATATCCAGGCAAGGAATCCTGCTTTCTGGTGGCATTTAGTCTTCATTTTAAGACCTTGGATAGCCCACTCTTAACCCGCTATTCTGAACTTGTGCTGTATGGAAACTCCATTTTAATTAACTCTGTGGAAAGTTTTAGAACATTATGTCTTTCTCAACTCTGGTTAGCCACGCAATGAGGAAACTATTGATCATTAATACTAGAGAAGTACAAAATTAGGATATAAGAGTAATATATGGCATTGCTTAACATAACAGTTCTGCAAAATGCATGGTATCTTCCAGAATTGGGGTGACAAGGCATGATGACAAATGCATTCCATTAGAAAAAGGCAATTCCTTGAAAACTTAGTGTGAGCTTGGAGTATTTCACAGACTCACTGAATATGCTGGACTGGAAGGGACCTTCAAGGATCATCAAGTCCAATTCTTGGCCCTGCACAGGACACCCCTATAATCACACCATGTGCCTGAGAGTATTGTCTAAACAGTCCTTGAGCTCTGCCAGGCTTGGTGCTGTGACCACTTCCCTGGTGAGCCTGTTCCAGTTCCCAACCACACTCCCGGTGAACTTTTTTCTAATATCTAACCTAAACGTCCCCTGACACAACTACAGGCCATTCCCTCAGGTCCCACCACTGGCAAATGAAGTAATGACTGGCAATAGGTAAAGTTTGCATTCAGTTTCAAGTAAGAAGCTTCTCAGACTCCTTAGTTCTCCCTGTCAGAGCCACAAGTAGAGAACACACTGCTCTTTCCAGGTGCAGATAAAGCCCTCAGCTTTGTTTCTGTCACCTTACTTTCAGACTGCAGCATTTCTTATCAGTGGGCCTGCCCAGGGTCCTCTGCTGCTTTGCAAAACAAAAGGTAGGAGGTRGCAGTGGGGACAAGGATGAGGTCCTGGGCCCTCCTGGCTGCTGTGCCTGCAAGGATCAGGGCTTCACCCCATGGTGCTGCAAGACATGGCTTCCCCTTCTCAAGGACGTTCTGTAGTAGCTCCTGGGGCTGGTGACTGACTGACTGACTGACTGCTCTGCTTGGTCTTTTGTTGTAGGCGCCGCCAAGATGAATAATTCAGTTTGTCAGGTGAAAATTTAAATTGCATCAGTCACACCTCTTCTAGAGTTATCCTGTGATTAAAAATGACAAACGGGTTTCAATGAAACACTGTTTTCATGTTCGGCTAACCTCTCAACACATACGTATTTGAAGCCTAAGAGTGTCACACGCACTCTTCAAAATCCATCCTTAAAATGATATGTTTAGTGTAAGGAGGGAGAAAAGTTTCACCTATAGTTTAGAGAGAACTGAAAGTGTATTCATTTTCACTTGAAATATTGACCTTTCTTGCCTTACTGCTAGGAACAAGCCCTAGCTGTTCAGGCTTTGAATTTTTGCACCTGTCTGGCATGATCTCTTCACTGAGAAGTGATGCTTTTAGATTTGACAAAACCTGAATAATTAATCTAGTAGCTTACCAAAATAGCGTTACTGTAGCTGATAAATCCTGTGCAGTTATTGAAATTCATTAAAACCTTAATGTTAAATTGTTAACCTCAACCAGTAGTATAACATGGAAAACCAATGCATTCCTTTCCTGAAGGTGCCCCCACTTTGTTTAAATGGCAGGTGACTTCCAGCAAGGCTGCAGCCTTCATCCCCTATGAAACCAGCCTGCAGTTCCAGAAACATGAGGGCTGCATCTTAGCACTCAATTTTTCCCTGCCACATGAGGCAAAAAGTGAAACCAAAGCATGCTGTGACTCCTGAACATGTTGAGGGAGACACGGAGATGGCTGATCCCGAACATCTCTGAGTCTTCCTCAGCAGGCTGCGGGCTGTGGGCTGTCAGGATTGCCAGCTGGCACTTGCCAATCGTACTATGAATGGAGCCTGCTTGCTGTTTTCAGTGATAGTGCTTCAGCAGTCAAGCAGATGTTGCTCTACTCTATAACAGTATTTGGAGATACAGGCTCCTTGGTTTTGGTGTGCGGAGTTGCAGAGCTCTGGGATTGAGGATGAGGTACATGTCTCTCCAGCCTTCAGGTTTGGGTTGGGGGAACTTTGTAGGCTCAGCAGATGTCCCAGACATTTGGGGCTCACAAAAATAACAGGATTTTGTGGCTGTTTGGTGGGGTTTTCTTGTACTGGATCTGAAGGGATTGTGGATGATGAGTCTTCTGAACCTCAGGCTGTATGTCCACTGGGTGTTACACTGCTTCCACCTGCTTTGCTCAGCTTCCTCAGGGTCTTGTTATGTCATGCTACCAAAAAATCAAATCAGACATCTTCCTTTTTCAACTGTGTAGCCAGTAATTTTCTTATAAAATATCAAGTCCTCTTGAACACTGCAAGAGTAGTACCAGACGGAAATGTTGTCAACCAGCTCTGCTGTTAAAGTAATCTTTTACATGAATATGAAAAACACATTTTCAAGATTGAAGTGCTAACCCAAATTTACTGTTTCAATCTAAAGTAAGATATTAGGCCTTTCATTATTTTTATTCAGTCTCCTGTTCAAACTTGGGGCTTGAATCAAACAGCTTTGTAAGTGCTGTTGGTTATACAGCTCGTTCTAGTATATTTTCTGTACAAAATGTGTAAACACATGCAGTGTTTATGCATCAGTTTTCAAGCTCTTTGCATTCCAGCTATTGGCACTATAAAAATGCATTAGTTTAATTGTTGAGATAATACTACTTGGCCATTTAATTTCGCTGGTAAAAGATGAGACAGTTTGTAAGTGAATGGAAGGTTTTTAGCCTAAAACCTGTAAGGGTAAGAGGCTTTGGTTCTAGTCCATGGTCTTGGAAATTGGAAGAAGAGCTTTTTAAGGACTACTTAGAAATAAGTGATGGATATTGGTGCCATCTCTGTGTGTGGCAGCTGGAAAGTTTAATTATAGGCTGGGAAGTCAGTTAGGGATTAAGAAAAGTGTTAGCAGAAGGGGTGAATGTTAATGACAGCTGTCTGCTGCAGAATTCAGTGAGGCAAAGTACATATAGAACATAAGCATAGGGACAAACACATGCTGGCTTTGAACATTCAAAAACTCCAGGCCTTTGTTCCTTGGCATGGGACCCCAGTTTGTGTGAATTCATTTTAACAGCTTGCACATGTGGAGGGGGGAAGAATTCCTTCTTTAGTTTCAGAGTCCTCAGCACAGGCGAGCTTGTGTTCGCTGTTGGAAAACAGCACCTAGGCCAGGGATAAATATAAACTGGGAGAGAAGCATGCACCCATGTCCTTATTAGGACAGTGGCGTTGGCGTGAGACAAGGAGATCCATACAATGAAATGTTTGGGCTGAGGTCCTCACATCCACATGCCTTGCACTGGCTTTGCTCTGGTCCCAAATAGCACACTGCCTGTGCCTGCAAAGACCTGTGAACTAAAACAAATAAGAAAACCCATGGCATGGAGTGTAGGGTTTGTGGGCATGTTGCACCTTGTGTTGCAGACCCACACCAGCAGTCTGAAGGAAACTCCAAATCCTTCTGCCTCTGAAAGTGATGCATTGGGAAATAGTTTTGCATCTGCTCAGGGTACCCATAAATCCTGTTGTACAGGTCAGGCACCACTGCTGAGGTTAGTAACAGTGCAAGGGGCAAGGGTGGTTACAGCCACAAAGTGTTAAGGCTGAATCAGTTTTCCCTTTCTGTCATTTTCCTAGGTACTCAGTTTAGTTTTCATTCAAGTACATTCAGTCTGTTCTGAAAATAGCAAAATAGCATTTTTTTCTTCTTCTRTGGCACAGGTTCTTCACTACATAATTTTGTTTGAATGAAGAGGAGTTGGAGGAGATGTGTGCCAGACTTAAGCTTGCTAGGTGCATACGTGACTTAACAAGTCTGCTTTCTAACAAAAAACTGCTTTCTGCAGTAACCAGATGTCATCCTCTGAGAGGACAGAGAATGATAACATAAGCTGTCTATTGAAAAAACAAAACAAAACAAAAGAGACCAAAAAAATCCCCCCCAAAAGCCAAGAAACAAATCCCCAAAGGCAACCAAAAAAACCCAACCAGCCCACAAAACCCAAACCAAATATCCAGCCTTTTTGTTATGAAGAGTGTTTGAAATAGATGTGCAATCATGGCTTGTTGGTGTTTCTATTCTTAGAGAAGTTTGGATTTATCCCTCCTTTATGGGAGTTTTAAAATTGTCTTTTATTCAGCTGCAGTAGTAGACCTGCTGTACATTACAGACATGTATGGTATGGCCAGAGTATTAGAGGAATAAACTCAGAGAGTCATCTTCTCCATCAAAATTAAACTAATGTGAACATGTGCATTATTTATAATACATTTCATAGACTTAGAGCTGTACATGATCTTGCTTGACAATTAAAACTTGCAGTGCGCAAAAATGTATTTAGTTTAATAAGCTGCAGAACTGTCTCCTATGAGATTTCTGGATGTTACAACACTGAGGTTGTTGCAAAAAGCTAATAATTCGGCCTTCCTGCACTTAATTCCATGTGACCAGCCATAATGAATGTATGGCTGTGGTGTATAYGGTGGTACAGTCGACTGCTTGAAAAATAGCCGAATGATCTTCATAAAACTTTGGTAGCATTTGGRTGCTTGCCAGTTTTGGTTACAGCTGGAGCTGGGTGGTCAAGTGAAGTGGCTTGTTATCTGCTGATGGTATTTTCTGTCCTTGCTGGTTTGAGTGGGTGCTGGGTGGGTGCAGTGGCACGTAGGGGCTGTAGGCTCCCTCTCTGGCCCAGCTGCTTCCCCCTCACTGAGGAGGGAGAAAGGTATTTACACCTCTTGTTCTTGGAGAGCTTACAGTCCATGGGAAGCTGTCTGGCATTGGACAGAAAGCGCTTCATGTGGGATTTAAAATGCTGGACAAGAATTCACAGCAGGCATTTCCTGTCGTCTGAAGTGTGAGCAGAGGAAGAGGAAAAAGAAAAAATCCCTGATAAAATGCATCTCACTTTAGGGATGGTGAAGCTGCATACTTGAACCTGTGTCACTTAAGGTTGTGTAAGTGCAGGTCAAGCAATGTGTTGAACTGCAGATGAAATAATAAGGAATAAAAAGAATACCAATCTTTTTGAAGGCAGTACACTTTTACAAGACTGTAAAAGATTATAAATGGGGTGAAACAGGGAAGAACATCGAATGTGTGTGTTTTGGAAGTTGTGCCCTTGATTGTGCACTTGTGTGTGAGCAAGAGAAGAAATCTCTAACTTGCTCAGTCTGCAGGCTGCTGTGGTTTTCTGGGTGGTTTCAATTTTGGGGTTTTTTTCTCCAGTTGATTCTTCTCCCCTCCTCCCCTTACCCCTCCCACCCCCCTTGGAAAACCCATTAATTACAGCTGTAATTCTGAGGCTTAGATGCAGTTCTGGGCACACATGACCCTGCCACGTTCCTGGTCTTATTTAGTCCTAATGGATTAGACAAAAAAGAAAATCTCAGAACCCCACCCTGAAATATTGCAAGCTGCTTTTCTTCTTAAGAACTGCTAAATATCCAAGTCTACACTTGCATCCACTTAAGCCAGTTTGAACTAGCTTCTCTGCAAGTTTTCAGTTGTCTGAATGCCAGCCATTGTCTACCACTTGGTTGGAATGAAGCAGTATCCTATGTTGGCCTGTCAGCCCTTTCTTGGCTTCATATCCCCATGGCACATTTACTGTCAGTACCAAAGGTAGGAAGAGAGGGTCTCCATGGTGGTGTAATGTAGGCTGGGGTTTTGTTCCCTCTTGAGAAACCAGTATCGAAATTGTTCTTAAAATACATGTTAAAGGAATCAGTCTCGATCTCTCTTTTGATTTTTCCATTTTTTCCTTGGTGAGGCAGAGCATGTAGTTCATTTTGTGAGCATATTACGATGCCCAGATTAACCTGAAATTGCAGTCTTTCCTCACCATTTAACTTCTGCTTCAGCAAGGGTTGAGGCAAACATTTGCCAGCATACTGAGAGGAACCTGACACTTCAGTTGCAAATAACTTTTACCCAAAAGCACTGCTTGTGTTGGAGCAGTTTGGCTCTGGCTTGCAGCCATGGGTTCACCTAAGCATGTTACACGAAGTGACAGGTAGACAGAGGTAATACATATTTTAATGTGCTTGACTCAGCTAGAGACCATAAAATGAGGTAGACTAGACTTTCCTTTCCTAGCGGATGTGAGCTTGCTCTCAATTTATTAATAAGTTACAACACCGCCAGTAATGCCACTCAGGTCGCCTTAATGGCCCTGTGGCTCTTGAAATTGGACAAGAATGTTGAGTTCCTGCCTTCTTTGGAAGATGTTCTCAGCTCCTGTGAAACCATTACAGCATACATGCTGGGGGTCAGCCTGGCCAAATTTCTAATGGCCCCAAGACCTGTCGAGGAACTGGAGTGTGTGTGTCAGCAGTGAATTGAAGCTGTAGGTGAAATTGGAAATGTTTCCAATTGAAAATCCCTAATATTTTAATAAATAAGAGTGGCACGGCATGAATGTACTTTGGACACAGGGAGCTGCAGTTGTTCTAACATAAATCATGTGCACTCTTGTCACTGAAACTAGATCTATAATGGTAATAAATACTTTAATTTTTTGAATGATACCCAACAAAAGAGAAGGGACTTTATAAGTATAAAATTTAAAAAAAAAATCAAATAATATCTAGCTAGTAAGTGGGTTTTTTCCTCACTTTTTTTGAAAATAATGTATCTAAGACAGTTTTTATCCACTCGGGAGATCCTTAGGCAGGAGTGTGGAGAAAAGAGTGTGGGATTATGAACGGATCAAAGGTTAAAACTAAGTTGATAATTGTCATAATATGATGAAAATATTAAACTCTTTTCTACCTGGAGGTATGAAGAGAAGTCTGGTTTTCAGACATAAAGCTGTCCTTGCAAGCTGTTTAGCATCAGTAAGCACAGTTAATCTTCAGCTGAGAGTAGAGTTTGGATGCTATTGCTCTGGAAAGAGGTGAACTGATGGCAAAGAGAACAGAGGAGAGAAAAAAGAGCCGGAGAGAGGACTAAAAATAGGACTTGCCAGAAGAGGCAGAGGAGAGAGTGGTCTGAGGGGCAAACAGCAGCCGTCTGCAAGCTGCAGAGCCAAGCTGTTCATCCACTGTCGTCGGGGTGAGGAGAACTCAGTACGTTTCGAGTAGGAAGAATTAGGTCAGACATCTGGGAAAATTTTCCTAAACAGTGAGGCTAGGGAATCAATGCAATAAATGGCCTATGGGGAACATGTAAACATCAGCATTGTGGGATTTTAGTAACAGGTGACATAAATATACGTCAGGTAGAGTTTAGACAGGGGGGCTGGGAAGGGGACCATGGAGCATTGAAGTCAGTATGCAAGACGAGCTCCCTAATTAAGATCCAACATACATCTGATGTGCTTGTTTTGTGGTGGTGCTTTTGGCGTGTTTGCATGTCTGTATCTCTCAAAAGAAAATGGGGTGGCTGCTGCTGTAGGAATAATTAATGCCATTCTGGAGCTGAGGGAAGGGTTAGTTGGTTTCTTGCTTCTTTGGAAACCTTTAAAGCAGTGATTTCTTGGGGGTAAAATTTCTGTGGCACTAGCTGTAGTAAAACACATACATATAGTGAAGGTGACAGGGAGCAGAATGGGTTGGAGCCCAGCTGCAGGGTACCAGTTCCCTGGAGCATTCATRACATTGAGGGAGGGGGTGGATGACCTCATTCATTTTTTAGTCCAGATGTAATGGCCYTGTGAATATTGGCATGGAGTTTTGTGTCCCCRCAGAAAACAGASTGCAGAGTGAGCAGAAGAGGGGAAGGAGAGGTGAAAAGTGACTCTGTTGTTAATCTAGCATCAGACATAGCTCTAGAAGAAGCTTGTGGTTGTTGAGTCACCATTTATGATGCTCTAGGGAGTAACTGTATTTCCTACATGTTTATTAGCTCCTGAGAAGGYTGAATTGTGCACTAAGGTATCAAAGTTGTTTGATATGTTAAACTTTGAAATTATAAATGCCTTCATGAGCAAATCTTTCCAGTAAGGAGTGAGACAGTTACCCAGTTACCTTTTTTTTTTTCCTCACCCAAACTACCACATAATGTGGAATATAAATAAGTTGAATTTTACATGCTGTGACCTGAATGGTACTGAAGAAAATGGATTGGCATAAAATAATCATTAGGTACAATGCACAGCAGTCCTTTTTCACTTGTCCAGAGAGTCTTGCATAGAGTCCTGCACAACATCAGGAGGAAAGACGGCAAAAGCCACTGTTCATGGACTCGTTTCACTGGTTTGGGCACTTACCTCTTTAGCACATGCTACAAGTTTGAAACTCAACACACTTAATAGGGTCCGGTATCAAAGTCTTTCACTTCATTTCTGAAGTGTAGCATTCTCTCTTAAATTAAGGTAGATTTTAGTGACAGAATTAATGGTTTGTAGTCTTAAAAACACACCATCAAACATTTAGCAGAGATATGTTTAAAGAAAAGTATGTGGGGAATGAAATAATTCAGATTGTAAAGTTATTCATTCCAGAGTTTGGGAAATGCAGCATCTAGCTTAATTACCTTCACTTCTCCTCTCAAATTATCAGCTTGATACGGAATACATTTTTTTATTATCATTTTAAATGCTCACTTTCTGTTGAGTAACCTAGATTTATGTGACTTACTTTTTTGAAAGCCTAGTGATTTAAAAGCTGCAAAGAGCTTTTCTTCCTCTTTCTGCTGCAAGAATTTGTCCATTCCCTCTTACTCTTTTTTTTTGGGGCTTTTTTTTTTGTGATTAAACTGCATTACTGCAACTTTCTGCTTTCTTATTTTCCYCTCCTCCCCCCTTTTTTTTTTTCTGACCACTGTCTTGTGGGGACACTTTAGGCCACCTGTCTGTCCCAATTGCCTCAACCCCTTCTGTCCTCTCTGAGCTCCTGTCGTTTCTATGTGTCTGAACTCCAAGAAGGTCATACACATTGCAGAGAAATTGCCTGATCTGGTGACACCCATCTTCAGAGAGAGCATAATCCAGTATAACACTGGGTCAGGAGTATATAATGTAATTACTATGGAGCTGTATGTAGAGCATTTTAGGGTTTAATAGGTAAAAAGGGTTAGAGCCTCTTTAAAGATAGCTGTTTTCTTTGTCAGGTGGTATTGGATGCTGGTCTGCAAATCCTTGTAGTTTAGTGTAGCTGCACAGATGGTGAAAAATTTTGCCTTTACTGGGATGTTATGTGAAGACACCAAAAGCTTGCTCTTAATTCCTTATAGAGCTGATCATGCTAAGGACCCTCAGGACTTAACTAGTATGCATTGGGAGGTGCGAATGAGCTTCCCGTGCTTTGGAAACAGGTAACTAAAATGGTTCTAAAACATGTAATCAAAGTGTAACTGACTCTGGAAGAGAAACCCGCTTTCTGGCTGATTTTARGTGAGATCACTCCACAGATGCCTGGATCCACCATAAATATTCCTACTGTTTGTGTGTTTCCACTCTGACCAATTCGTTCCTAGAAGTCCCTACTCCCAGACCATCCTCAGATCTTGGTTTGCATCCAACACATGATTTTACAGCTGGTGTCTTTGAGGCGTTAGAGCTGACTGCTGGTATGTGCATTTGAGTTTCAGGGGGGAAATGTTGAACTGCGTTTTCAGAGGATGCTGGGAAAATGTTTTTGCAGTGACAGTGTAACCTGGGGCACACGTGTCACGGGCTAGCTGCCGGTGCCAACTGAACAGTATTTTTGTGATCCATAGCAGGTAATTAAAGCTCTGGGGAGCGTGGAGATCCCAGAAGAGTTTAAGTATAAAAACCTCGCTGTCTGATGCCATGGGTTGGGTTGTTCAGGCTCACAAGATTTTAATTTATTTGAGGAGCCAGTGGTTTCCTGATGCAGTGCTCCAAACTGGAAAGTCTATTACTTGATATTGCAGGATGTGTTTTATGTTCAAAACTGACATGAATGCCCAGGAGATTAAAATCTAAATAGGAAATGAATAATTCATTTCAGAAAAACAAAAGCTATTATGACTAAAAACACTGTGATGCCTCACCATCAAGTAGTCTTACTGCATCAGACCCATTTAGCACCTTCAAAAGTTGAAAAATGGGAGGTAAAATTAGTGTTAGTATAGGAAGGAACAAAAGGAAAGGAGGAATATGAAGTAGGAGCACTTTTGTCCCCAGGCCTCAGTATGATGGCTCTCCTCACATAGAGCTGCCTTTATTTAACTAGGACCCAGCATGAATTCAGGGTGGTTCCTCTGGGTTCTTTTGCTGCCTGTGACTTCTTCTTTCCTTTTGCATCTGCCTGAATGTTTGAAGTTTTCTCAATTATTTTAATCCAGCATTGAGGAATACCTGGAGCTCCCAGTGATGGAGAGCAAGCACTGCTCAGGGATGTTGTGGGGGAAGCCATTGCTTGAGCACCCTGCCTTGCATGACCCATGTCTGATATCTGCCTCCAAGAAGAAATGATTCATGACCCCCTTAAAAAATTGCTTTTAAAATTCTCAGTTCTGGGGAGGTTTATGGAAAACCTGCTGAAGCTGAGCATGCTGCAGGGCAGCAATGCCTGTGAGCCTGTGCCAGGGCTGGGAGCTGGGAGCAGGGTTTGCAGCCACAGTGCTGATTTGTGTCTTGCTGGGAAGGAGCAGTGGTGGACACTGGAAATGGCTGTGGCCAGCTGAAAGAGGCATTAGACAACTGGCTGCAAAATGTCCGTCTTCCTTTCTTCCATCTCTGAACCACACTGGATTGGAAAAAAGGCTACAAAAACGTAAAAGTGAATTCCCTCCAAACCATAAAAATGGGGGGGAAATATCCAGTCACTGAAAAAAAATTATACTGCTACATCTCTTTTGCAAGTAATAAGCTGGAGAGGGTTTAATTTATCAGTGAGCAGTCCTTTGTGACTTTTTCAAGCATTATTCAGTAAAATAAAAAACAAGGTTTTGTTGCTGGATTCTAATTAATAAGAAAAATTAGAAAAGTTGAGTTGATATTTTAAATTACAGTTCAAATTTTCTTTTATTTCATAGGCTCTTCCATCATCTGAGCTGTAATGATAAATGTCTGGTCACAGGCAGTCAGAAGCCCTTGGAGGAGATGGGCTTGATGCTCTGATTTGTACCTTGTCTGTCTGGTTCTCTTGTTTCTGTGAGGTTAGGCAGGTCACCGGCTTGGGAGCACTGGAGCACAGTCTATTTAGGTACTGCATGAAACAAAGAATATTGTTCACAGGTGTTACAGTATTTTGGCCTGAGGGTAGTGTGATAATGTAGCACACCTGCCATGTGTCAGCAACCCGTGCAACTCTTTTTTTTTTTTCTTTTTTTTTTCAAGTTTGAATTGATTCTATTTTCTGCTCAATATAAGAGAATATGAACTTTAATGATGTGATGCCTGAAGCACACTCAGCTTCTGTGACATTAAATACAACTTTTAAATAGTGAATGGTGCACAGGGAGCCCCATGTGAACATTTGGCTCCAGAGCAATTTAGAAAGGTCAAAACCTCATGTAAATGTAACCCAAGTAATCAAAGTCACTTGTTTGCAGAAAATCAGCCTGTGCCATTGGAGGCTGTTTTTTGCCTTTTTAGTTTCTGAATAAAATATTTATCAATTGGTTGTAATCACGCTACAAGAAGTTTTGCTGTGGGTTTTGTTTTTTGCCAAGATTTTTTCAATGAAAGAGGGGTGAAGTTGGGTGTGTTCCTATGCAATTCTCTTATGACCAACATCTGTGGGATGTTGCTGTATTCTCCATTATGGGTTTCTTCATTTCCTTCTCCTCCTCCTCACATCTGCCTCCTCCCTGTAATTCTCTGTTGTTTCTCACTATACAGATTTATTAAGTTATTTGTGTATTATTTCTGCTTCCCCTTACCTTCCTGCAATGCAGTATTTGTGCAGATTAAAGCTTTTTTGTGAGCTGACAGTTTGCTGAAGTCTGTTATAAGCAATAGTTTATTGTGTTTCTTAGCAGTTCTACTTTGATCTTTTGGGCTTTCTTTGTGGTGGCACTTGAGGTTTTTTTAATGAATGAAGTAAGTGTCAGGTTCGGGTTAAATTGTGCATTTCTCTAGTTACACCCAGCACTCCCAGAAAGGTGTGTGCTTGCCAGGTTGTGTACATGGGCTCCTCCAGATGGGAGCCATCTGCAGGAACTGGCGTGAGTGGTGGGCAGTAGCTGTAATCAATCCTCCTTTTGGAGCTGGTGGATGAATCCTGGCAGTGGGGGATGAGGGGGGCAGAGCCAGCCCCCATTCTGGATGCAGGGAAGGGTGCAGCTGCTGCTGCACCCCATGCCTGGAGACCTGAACAGAGAGATTGGTGGAAAAATGCAGTTCCCTTCTTCCGCTGGTAAATCCATGTTTGCCCCTGGGGAAAAATGCTTGGATCAGCAGGACAGGAAAAAGTGAGCCAAAAGATGTTATGGTGGCCTGATTTTTCTCCTCCTGTTGAGAAATTAGGGTAGCCTTGGGGTGCTCTAGGTGTCACGACCTCCAAAAGATGATCTGGTGTTTTCAGGGAACCCAGTCAGTCGGACTTCATAAACCTTGTGTGCAAGTGGGGCAGCAGAAATGGCAGTGATTCTGGGTTTTATTGTTGTGTGAAGCCTCCCATTCCGAGAGCAAAACAGGCCCAGGTAATTTCATTGACTCATAGAAATTAAAGGTAAACAGTAGATAAAAATGTCACCCTGTGCATCCAGGTGCTCTGAAACAGAAGCAAATATATGCATTTTGTGAATTTAGAGTTGCCAACCCAAGTGGAAGGGGTAGCAAAATAGAMAAAATTTTAATATCTTATGCTTTATAAAGTTGCAAACAGAGAATTTTGTTGCTGCTTTTTTTTAACAGTACGTAAGTGTCCCATGATGACTCCACACAGCTATAGATAACCTCTTCTTGACTGTCATTATAGTTGATATGCTGTCTACTCTAAATCCCACTTGATGCCAATCAAGTTCTTGCTCCACTGTTAGCAAATGCTTGATTACTTTCTGTCTGCAAGAAGCTTGAATGTTTTGCAAGGCTCTTATCAGCCCATCTTTCTATTCCCTGTCCCGAAGTAAACAAATCCAGCTCCTTAAGTGTTTTTCTACTGGTCACATTTTCTAAAGCTGCTATTGTTCTTCCTACTCCCTTCTTGACACTCTTTAATGCATATTTTTCAAAAAAATATGGATCCCAAACTTAAATACAGCATGCTTTGTACCTCTCCCTGGTGCTGCAGAAGACAGAACAGCTCCAGCATCATGTCCCACCGAAATTCGTCAGACCCTCATGCTGCTTCATTCCTGCTGCTTAACCCATATCTTCATCATCACTTTTCACTTCTGAGGTCCTCACTCCTGCTGCCATTATCCTTACAGGAATGTAGTCAGATTCAGCACATATGTGGTTTTCTTTCAGACTGCTTTGCTCTTCTTTAAGTCAGGTGAGGATGCCAGTGGTGTGTCCCAACCTCATTGGTGTGATACTGAGCATGGATCAGGCACTCTCCCATCTTCCACTGATCCTCAAATCCCTAAATCAGTAAGTTTTCACAGGTTCTTATCATGGTGCTGATAACTTTGTTGGCTAGGTAGGCTAGAGTTTGGGTTTTTTTAATTACTTGTACATGTTACCCCCGTCCTTTCTTTTTTTCTTGTGATAAYGTAAGCTATTTCTGGAGTTCACTCATGAACAAATCATGTGGGGCTGTTTTCAAAGSCTTTCTAAAGATAGGCTCTGTCATCTGTGCTACTCTACTTCCTTTTTATCAGCTGGGACAAAT
This sequence comes from Parotia lawesii, assembly GCA_003713295.1. Lineage (NCBI taxonomy): Eukaryota > Metazoa > Chordata > Aves > Passeriformes > Paradisaeidae > Parotia > Parotia lawesii. The sequence continues at coordinate 95,633 of RAHM01000176.1, read as the reverse complement.
GCCCTGTCAGAGAGAGTGAGAGAGACATTACTCTAGTTTGACATGACTTTTTGATGCATTCATGTTGGCCATTTGTTGTGTTTTGTTCCTAATCTCATTATTTTTACAGGATTAGAAATCCTTTAGCAGTGTGCTCCAGTAACTTTGGTATTAGAAGTGCTTTGGCTTTTCTGTTCCCACTTTCCTTTTTAAGACTGGGTGCTGTGTTTGGTCTTTTCGACCTTACCTGGCCTCTCTGGCATCTGCATAGCAGTGGTTAATGGTTTAAAAATGATTGATGGTGGTTCCCCAAGCACTGTAGGGACATTTCCAGTGGCTCCTGCTGACTTGAAACCACTTGGCTGACTGATGTGTTTGCTCTGTTCTTCCCTTACTCCATCCAACCTGCAGTTGCACATCCTGTGTGTCAAGTGAAATATGCCCCCATTATCTAGTCCCAGCTAGCTGCTGGGAAATGAGGCACTGAGGAATTCAGCCTTTCTCATGTTTTGTAACAAGCCCGGTTTTCCTTCTATTTCCTTCCTTTTATAGACTMTTTGCTTATTATTTGCCACATCTCTTGGTTAATTCTAAGTCACTTTGCATCCTGGTCTTCATTTCTCCTTTTATGTTCATCCCTGGGTCATGTGTCTCTGGTTCTGCTTTGGTGTACAATTCCTTTTTGACATATTCCTCCCCTTCCCAGGCCCTTTCAAAGCTTCTGRCAGTTTCTGTCCCCAGGCTTGCTAGGTAAAGTTTCTCCAGAAACACTCCAGCTGCATTTTCATTTTGTGGTGGTGCTGCCAAGGGGTGCATGTGTGCCTGGGATGAGGGAGCTTTGGGTCCTGACAGGTAACTTATGTCTGCAGTCCCCTCTTTGTTCCCTTTGAAAGATGTGTCTGGTGGTTTTAAGGTGCCTTCTCCATCTCATCCAGAGTACATTACTCCTTCCTTAGATGTTCCCTCTGGTTTTCCTTTTGTCTTCATCGAGAAACTTTAAAAAAATCTGTATCATGCACCTTCCTAGAAGGCCAAACAAATACTTTAGCTCATGCTATATCGTGCAACACCTCCAGGAAGCTTTTTTTATTGTTGCTGATTGACACCTCCCTGCCCTCCCTGCAGCCTCCCTCCTGCATCTGTGCTTGGGCCCATGTCATGTGCCACCACATCTGTTAAGTCATTTAAGCTGGAGCACGCTCTGCTGGCACGATGGCAGCTCATCTGGATGTTTAGCACCTTTCTCCATTGATTTTCCTCTTGTCTCTTATTACTTTTTTGACATTCTTTTCATGTGGTTTTTTTTGTTTTTTCAATGTGCTGCCTCTAATGGGTTTGTGCTTATGTGTGTACATTTAAGATGCRATGGTGAACTCTCAGCACAGCCAGTGTGTTTGTGCATTGAAGTGTAAGGGTTGCACTTGCTGGGCTGGAGCCTCACGGTCCTATCACCCATCACTGCGCAAAGGAGGGCTGCCGCTTCCCCCTCCCCATCCTGGGGAGGTCCAGCCCTCCCAGCTGAGCCACCAGGCCCCCAGAGTCACACTGGAAAGGTAACAGGAGCATGCAGTTGGGAGGGGGCACCCAGTGGCCCATTTTGGGGTTGTTCCCGCCCATATCCATTCAGGACACATCTCTGCAGTCACTTTGGCGTGTCGATAYCCACTGAAGTAACTGTAATGCCAGGGAGGTGCCTCCACTGCGAGGCTTCCAGTTGATGCTGGCACTGGTGATGGGTCAAGAGCTGGTTTTAACTCTTGGGGACCCTCTGCCAGGCGTTTGTGGCTTGGGTGCCTCCTGCTTGTCAGGGTGAAACTCATCCACATTAAAGCGGATCAACAGAAAATAATCGTCTTCCTAAAAAGGAACCCAACTGGAATGAAGTGAGCTGAGAATCAAGCTCAGTTTGATGAAAACAGTTTATATTTCAAGCTTAGAAGTCGGCGTTCTGGTGTGTATTCTTTTCTTGAAACATATATTGGCATTTCTGTCACTGCTCATTGCAGCAATATTGTTCTCCATATGCTCTTCTCATCAGCATCTCATCGTTATTGGATAAATATGTCTCTCATTATGCAGAACATTATTTTTGAAGTATGGAATCATTATTTTGTTACATAACTTCCAAATTTGGACCTTTGCAAAGATTTATAACAATCTTCAAGAATTACTGTAATTAAAGGAGAACTTTCCACAAAGAGAATTAATTAGATCAAAGAAGCATTTAAATGTAAATCATTAATCCGTGCATTACAGGAAATAGTTAGTGGCTATGTATAGCTCATTTAATTATACTTGGTTCAATTTTGTTTTCTTATTGCATCACAATTTATTCGGAATTAATTTGCAATTTCTTGTCTAATGTGACTTCTGTTTGCTTAATATAGCAGATATTTTCAGTAGCGTGTATTTATATATAAATAAAGATTTATTAATGACTGCAGCATTAATTAAACTGTGGGCTCTGCTGTCAATTAGCTGTGAATTTTCTAGCTCTGTGGATGCAACCCAGAAGGTTTGTGCTCTGAAAACGGGAGGTAGAGTGTCAAGCAAGTTTTTGAATGTATRAATTTATACAGTAGATTGGTATTGTCACTTGCTGCAGGGGACCAGGTGACACAGAGGACAACATGGTTTGGGTTCCCTTATGGAGAAAAGGGAATTATGTGCTCTAAGTCTATAACGACCTATTGATAATGGGATTGGGAGTCTCCCAATCTGCTACAGGTTGGTAGCTGAAGGGAACAAGGTCTAGGTATGGTGTAATGTTTTAGGATGTAGGGGTTTTGTGAAAATGGTTTGCAGGTTTTGTAATCCTTATGTAATGTCTTTGTGTAGTGTAAGGGTATGAAAAGATTTATTTTCTGAGATTTGGTCTAATAAAAATTATTCTAAAATGCCATATTGGTTTTTTGAAGTTGTATTTTAATACTTTGACAGTATATTAATATTTATATTCCCTTACATGTTCATCAGCATCACTAAAACACTGATATTTTAAAACTTCCCACTGCTGAAAGTACATACATTTTTAACTAAAGTTTTTAGTAGTAGATTAAAATAAGCTAGTTTAGGGCTTCCCCTCCCCCCCACCCCATCCCTCTCTTTAATCAAAAGACTTAATTTTCATTCTGATTTTCATTCTGCAGCCAAATGTACTTTCGCCTCAGACTATCCAGTATTAGCAGCATCTGTGTTAAGTTTGGACTCTGCTAATCTTTTGGAATCTTTGAATACTGGGTTGTAAGCCAAAGAGTTGCTATCCAAGAGCACATCTGGCTTGCATAGTATTACCTCATTTGTATAAGGTAGTGCTCCCAGTTTCTCTTCATTAGTTTGTTTTCTGTTTGTTGGAAAGGGGAATTTGATACAGAGGCTGTGCTGGCAGCAGAAAAAGTTTAAGGAACTTGAGTGATTTCTTGCTTCCTGTACTGAAATTCACATTAGAAGTCATGGTTTTGGTACATAGCCAGTTACAGTAAATAAACTAATCAAATAAGAATAAGGAATTCTCAGCCAGCTGCATATTTGATAAATGTTTAGGCACTACTAGCCATCCCGTCAGGTTTGCTGCAAACAAACAGAGGTAGAGTAATATTTATGTTGGTAAATTTCTTAAGATTACTGTTATTTCTTTCAATAAGTGAAATTACCTCTTCCTAGGAGGATTGTTGTGCTACTTACAACAAATGAAATGCTGTCAGAGTTCATGCGGATAAGCAGCTGTTTGCTGAGGAAGGCAAAACAACTGATTGGTTTGCACTGAGAGAGGAATATTGTTTTCTGCCTTGTAATGTAGGTGTTTTCAACCCGCACTAGATGGAAGGAGATGAATCTTAGCAACACTGTCATCTGAGGAGTTTGTAAGAAATTGGATTTGCAATGTGCTTGTYTTGCTTCTATTTATACCTGTAAGATAACAGTGTGAGAAGAAAAGTATTTTGTTCTCGGTATTTGTTACCAAACGTGTTGCATGCATGGGGAAATAAAGACATTTGGAAATGGGCAACCTTGGGTTAATTAAATCCATCTGCTGTCTGACTAATGATAGTAATATTGTATCCAGGGAATCTCTTACACTGAAAGATTTGATAAAGCACACAAAGTTTTCTAATAAAGCACTCTTAAAGCCAGCAAGAACTCATGGAACTGGAGAGAAAACCAGTCCTAGAGAGTAACTCAGTACTGTTAGGCTATGCTTCATGCAGGAATGTCCCAGAAGAATTTAAGAACCACATTTGTTGTTCCCTGAGATTCAAAATTATAACTGGCAGGAAAAGTAAAACTTGTTTACATCTCATGCTACGTGAAGTTGTGGTTTATGGGGCTAATTTAAATGGCTGTTTCCATGCTTGCAAACAGCCAGGATACAAATGTTCATTAGGAAAGAAGCTACACAGGGTGCAAAAATGAACTTTCAGAGGCGTGGTGATGGCAGCGGAAGGAAGACAGGCTTTTGGTTAGGTATGACTGGCAATCTGATCCTACAGAGAATAATAATACCTCTTTCTAAACAGCAAGTATGAAAGTTACTTTTTATTTACACTGCTCTAAGTAATATCAAGAGGGGGAAAAAAGTACTACAACTTACTACATGCATTACTCTTTGTATTGGTCATAGGTGCTCTTTGGTGTTGTTTGAGCAATGATTTTTGTAGCTGTAAGTTAGGTTTCGGTAACTTCCTAATTCATAGTTTCTGGAAAAGAAAATTGAATACATAGTTTGGGTTTATTGAAATAATTATTTGATTAATTTGCATTTCATGTCTTCATACACTTGTACAAAACATGGGGGGGAAGTGGGAAACTTGAGACATTCGTAGAGACCTGGGTGCTTTTAAAGCAAGGCAAATATAATGAGTGTCAGATGAAGAATAGTTTATTCCATGTTGATTTGACAGATGGGCAATGCAAAACTCTGAGAGATTAACATTGTTGTGCAATTTAATGTTGAAAGCGTACAAAAAAGAATGGCTTAGGAGAATTGGAGGATGGGTCTGTGTGATCTACATTGAAGGGACTTGTTTAGGCTTCCTTCGTAGCAAGTTGAAGTCACTCTAGTATGTGGTTTATCTCAGCTTAAAGCAGGAATTTAAAATAGGTCAGATGAATCCCTCACTGAAACGTCTGTTTTTCTGCTCCACATTTAAAGTGACCATCTCAGATATGGACAGCTCAAGTTTGATTAAATGAACACCTTTCTGACTGTCTCATTTTAAGACCCAAGTTAATTATTACTTTTTGTAGATGCTAAAGACAATTTGTTAAAAAACACATTTCAAAAGATATTTTTTATACGGTTGTGCTTGTTCGAGTGTAGAAATTTACGATGTGTTTCTAAACAAGTGTGTCACGTGTTAGTACCTTGAAAATGTGGCCTGAAGCATAAATCTGCCATGTATGCTTTCTAGTTCTGCTTCTCTCTCATGCTGTTTTGGCTGGCAGGAGGTGGGAACATGCACCCCCATCCTCACACGCAGTGCAGGAGCTGAGCACAGGCTGAGTGCTGTGACTTGCTTTGCTCTGCAGAGACACGTATTCACTGGAGAGCTTAGTCTTGAAAGCGCAGAATACACGAGTGAGTTTGAAAATAGTAATTGGCCTCATTTAAAACATTTTATGTCAAGCAATTTAGCTTATCAAACATTTAAGTGAAAAAAAAAAGAAAGGTTTGTACTTTTCTCATGTTCTATAATAAACTTGCTTCTACTAGTAAACAGTGTAGTGTATGCTAGGAGTTCATAGTGACTTCCTAGCAGATGAATTAGCAGATGTATGTTTTGTGGAATCACCTATAATTACACAGTAGCCATGGCTACCAGGTTAAAGAAATCACGACCTGATGACTAACAGAAATAGATTGCAGCAGACTGGTTTGCCTTCAAGTTGCTTAGTAGCAAAATATTCAAGAATAATTTCCTGAGGCCTGAGAACATATGAGTAACAAACATAAAAAGCACACTCTCTTTGCTGAACTGATGCAGAGTCTGCTTTTTCAAATCCTTGTTTTGATACAAAATCACAGTATTTTTTTTAAAGTTGGGGTTTGCTTGTATTTAGTTTTAGTATTGGGTGCCAACCACATATTTGCAACAAAACAATTTAATTGAATTAGTTAAAATTTTGAATTAATATTGCTAATATTTTCATTTTGATTTAGTACTGGACAAAGTTAGGTACAAACATAGACTCTTCACATTCAAGGAAAGTTGTATTCCCTTCATTTTAAATCTAACACTTAGAATGACTTAATGGAAGTCTTTATGTTTTCTTTTGGATGCTCTAGCACTTAGAAAAAGTGACAGAAGTGCAGATGAATTCAAGTGGGAAGGACAGAACTGGATTTAAGGGCAATTGTATGTTTGCACTGTTGTTGGTCGACCCATTTCAGATGTTTCTCATATGTATAGAATCATAGAATCATTTAGGTTAGAAAGGCCTCTGACATCATCTAGTTCAACCATTAATATATTGCTTGAAAGCATCAAAAGTACTTGAGTACATTTCCAAAAGGGAGTGCAGGTGTTGAGGAGCTCAAGCCCTGTTGAGTTCAAAGTAAAGAACAAAAGATTTAATGTTTCAAGTTTCCCCATGGTTTAGAAACCCAAACTCCACTGGGTTTTGTTAGATTTAAGGCCCAATGTGTTACTCTCCTTTTATGAATTATGAACTACGTAAACTGTGTTTAACTTGAACGTAAGTCCTATAACTGTGTATTACTATGTAGAAAAAGATTTTTTGGCAACGTGTTTTTTGAGAGTATGGATGCATTTAGACCTGGTCTTTTGCACCAGGGAAGCTTTCCTAGGGATCCTGGTTGTGACAGTGTGATAGGTACTTAAGTTTTAAAGTCTGAGAATATTAAGACTAAAACTTTCTGATCTTTCTTCATTTTGTATGCCTAGCTTACAAATTCCCAGCTATGAGATTGTACTCAGTAGGTCTGCTCACGCTGTTTTACAGAATAATCAACCATGACTACAGAATCGGGATCAGACTCTGAGTCCAAGGATAAAGAGCAGGATCAGGAGGAGAGCCCTGCTCAGGAAGGGGCAGCGGAGACCCAGCAGCAGGACCAGCAGCAGCAGCCACAGCYGCAGCAGCCACAGCAGCAGCCGAGTGAAGAACATCAAACCGCGCTCGAGCAGTTCTCGGCTGTGGCAGCGCACAGCACGCCAGTGAGAAAGGAGCAGGTAGGGGAGCCCAAGCACACACGCTCGCTGCACGCAACTGGCTGTGTACCCACCTACTGCTCCTGGGAAATAACAAGCCTGGCACGTTTGGAGTGGGGATTTATATTCAGATTTGCATGGAAGGCTGTTTGATGGGATGCTGTAGATCTGGGCTGGTTGGTCTTTCGTGTTTAAAGAAAAATAGTTCTTGCACAGAATGTTTTTAAATTCATGGCAGGTATTTCTGCCCCCAGTGCTTAAATAGGAGGGCAGTCTCATTAACTAAGCAGGAAACATCTTCGACCTTGCGTTTGCATTAGACAGCAAACAGCGTCAGTTTTTATGAAGCTGAAAATGTTTTCAGAGTTCATTTCTTTTGACACCTGCTGAACACTGATTTCATGCTTGCTTGTCTGATGTGCGAGACGTGAAGAATCTGTGGTCCCTTAAGTTTCTCGTGGTTCTGAAATGACTGCATTATAATTACTTGAGCTATTCATGTAATAGGTTTCAGAAGAGCTATTGCATGCTTTTCCATTTAGTTCATTGTTGCACTTATTAAATTTGCGGAAGCTCCTTTCTTCTTTCCGTTAATAATTTCCAGTCAATAGGATTAACAGGCATTGTTCTTCATGGGTAAGTGACATACAATTAATGAGGTGCCTGCAAATCACTTCCCTTAGCTCCATAAGGTTATGACCCTCATCTGATCACATTTACCTTTGGAGAGTGGAATAAGCCAGTCTAGCTCCTCCTCTCTTCCATCATTTAAAAAATTCTGGCTGTTTGAAGCAGGCTCCTGTTGTTTTACCTGGGTGGGGTAGACAGTGCTGGTGAAAGCAATTTTGATCTCTCAGATAGATCAGAAGTTTCCTGTAATTAGCCTGGGGAAAAGAAGCAAGGCTGCTTGTCCAAAAGAGAAAAGGTGTTGAATAAACTGGTCGTTAATTAAAAGGGTAATTCTATCAGTTTTAGGCATAAGTCTTAGTATTTATAGAGATGCTTTTCCAGACATCTTCAGTAATCTTTCCACTTCAAGTTTCTTTTCATGTTAAAAAAGTAAAACAAATAAACAACAACAAAAAAAAACCCAAACCACAAAATAAGCCTAACCCCAAAATAACCGCACGCACAAAAAACCCCCAATTTAGACACCAAGCCTGTCCATGTGTGTTTAGAGCTGTGAGGTGCTCTCATGTGCTGCATGATCCCTTTCTTTCCCAGAGATCACTGGTGAGCTGGTTTCTGTAGAAGGCATGATAGAAGAACTGGGTTAGTGAAAGGGATATGTGACACCTTCCTGCCGAGATTACCAGACTGAATCCAAACGTCCGTGCTGTAAGCAGACTGCCAGATCCAGCTGCACTGACAGGCCCAGCGTATTTCGTATTGGCTTAAGTGTCTGTAGCTCAGGAAAGGAACACTTAAATGCAGCACTAAGAGACAAAGCTGTTTGCAGCGGTGTCATTAAAAAGCCAAAAACTGAAGGAGCTCATTCTCTCTCTTGCTGTCTGTAATTGCAGTGAGGAAGTTGATTTTTGCTCTTGCTTATGTGAGAGAACCTTGGGAAGGAAGATTTAGGTTACCAATSCATGACAGTGACTTTTCTTTGTCATCCTATGCACATAAAACCCCCCAACATTTTAATGTAGGTGAAGAACCTTTTCATATTGAGATTAACAGGTGTTGTAGAAATGAGTCCTTCCTATGAGGTGTGATAATGCAACCTTACTTTCTGCCTGCCTTCCTGTCTCTCTGAAAAAAGGCATCACACAAGGTTGGGCATCAATGTTTCTGAGCAACTACCATAAGTGGATGGGATTAATGTGTTTTGCAAATGTGGCAGTATCACTTTATACCTTGGATGCTTTGCAGTGAGAAGCTGCAAAGTATCCAAGATCGTTATTGCTGAATCCCATGATTCCAGAGGCTTCCTTTGAGAGGGGGCCCAGCTTTAGAAGAGCTTGAACATACTCTGTCACACATGAGAGAGATTATGCTCAAAAAATGCAAATATGAAGCAACTTCTGCTGCATTAGAATTTAGTCCACGACACTTAGAAAATACAGCAAAAAGAGAGTACAGAAACTACAAAAAATACAGTGCAGAAATATCTTCGAGAAGAATTTAGGAGAAAATGAAGCAGAGCACAAAATAATTCACTCTGCACATGGGTCTTTCACTGGCCATTTGTTTTTTCCTAGATTCCAGGATGTCAAGTTTCTTTAGGAAGAAGAGACTTAATACAGTCTGAAAATACCTCAATGCCTGAACATATCAGCAGAGTTTGGGGGAATCTTCTCTAATGGTTCTTGGCATGTTTTGTTCTCCAGACAAATGAGAGGAAAACCTTTTGTATGATTTTAACCTAGACACATTCYCCTGATCTTAATGTAGATGGGAACCTTAACAAACAAAATAACCTCAGTAATATTTTTTAATGTTTATAAATACGCAAACGTCTGCTGTAGTCTTGAGATACTGAGTGTCTTTATGAAGGAAAATAATGACCAGTCCATTGGGATTCACAGAAATTGCTTGTAGGCTGAGTATGGTTCTAAGGTTTAAATGGATGATGGATGTCCTTGTTGTGGATTTTTTTTCTCAAGCAGCTTTTCTGTTTTCTTGAAAGAGATTAGTTCCATGCTGGGGTATTTTTCTGGTTGTTTTTTGTTGAAGCAGAGTGCTAACTCTCACATGAGAAATGTAATGAGCCACTGGGTAAGGCAGTGCGTTTTTTCCCCATCACTGGAATTACTTTTTTTACCCACATATGTGCACATGCACCTTTCCTGGAAGATTCCTTTTGACAAAACATATAGAAATCATCAGAGCCCCTCTGCCCACCAGCAACAGTGCAGCTCTGCACAGAGGCCCAAGCAGGAGGCATCTTCAGTGTTGTTTATTTCTCATTGCACAAGGCTGGACCACTTGCCAGCTGGCTGCGGATGTGGTAGAAGGGTAGCTGTCCCCCAGCCTTGCTGTGAGCCCAGGGAGACTCTCCCTCCTCATCACAGCTGCTGTGAGTGTTAAATGCTCAGCAAACAGCTGATCCGCTTACATACACTGTGCCTTCACCTCCTGCCAGTTTTCAAGGTATGCAAGGACCTTGACATCCTGGCACAGAGCTGGTGTCCAACTGCTGGAAGGAGAAATTCCTCTTGTGCTGGAGCTAGAATAGGGGAAGAGACAGCTGGTGCTGGGTTGCTCCTGAGGAAGAACACTCATGGCCCAGAGAATGCAACAGATTTTGAAAGCAGCTCTTGTTTTTTATCTTTTAAGCTCCATTTTCTTCCAGTTTCCCCATCCAGGTAAGCCCAGGAGGCCATTGCTGTGTCCTTCTTGCAGGGAAGGGAGGACTGTGGGGTCTTGCCTCACCTCTTAGTAATTTGCTGGGGCTTTGGTAGGAGCTGACACTGTAGGTATCACAGCCAGCTCCAAATTGTCATTCCCTCCATTCACTGGAAGGCAGAGGGGAAACTTAAAGCTTGTTTTTACAAAATCACTCAGGGACAGTACCCCATGATTTATTACACTGTTGTTTCAGGTTATATGATGCAACATTGTTCTGGTCTCAAAGCAGCTTAAAGCCTTTGGATGGATTTGCTTCATTTTCATGAAGGTTTATTATATACAATGAATGGAAACAGACTTGAAGGATTAATTTACAATATATTYCCACTAATGCTTGTTGCTTATTACACTGAAATAATTCAGAGCCAGAGCAGGTTGGGGTTTTTTTGCCTTGTAGTGAGATAACAGAAAGATGTTTTTATTTCAGTTAAGCTTTAGCTGAGGTATTACTGCACTCCTGTTGAGGTTTTGTTTGGAGACTATCAGGGATACAACTGATGAGAAGGGTAATGACTGCAGCACAGTGCTGTTGCTAGGAAGGGTGAAATGCTGTAGAGCTGTTCTGGCTTTCATCTAGTGCTGTGGAGAGGACTGTGGGCTGTGCTGCATCACAGTAACTTCAAATGGCCTGACCCTCAGATRAACCCAAGTAAAAGCAACCATGGTTGTTACTTCTTGCCCCTCTTCCCTGCCATACCTGCCTACTTCTCTCCATCTTGAGGGACTTACTGGGCATCAGCAGAGGGCAAAATTCATCCTCTCAACCTGTACTTACTGTCCATTTAGCCAGCCAGCCGCACATTAAAGTTGTTTGGCCCCTCACTTTTGTCCTGTTTTCTTAACCCTTTGCTTGGGTTCTTGGGGAGCCTTTCTCTCTCCCAGGCACGTCAGCATCCCCTTATGAATTCACACTGTTCAGGGGGAATCCATGACCTCATTCAGGGGCTGTTTCCTCACTGACAGCAAAATTGGTGCAAACCTGATGGTGTTTTTCTATTCCGTATGACACCATGGAAACGTTGTATGATTTAACAGGTACGGGATTTCAAACTAATATCAAGAAACCGTAGGAGTATCTGTTCATCAACAACGTTTACTGATTACTCAGAATTTCCAAAACACCAAAAAAAAAAATACAGGAAGTCCAAGTGGGATTTTGTACCTATGGAAAAAGTAAAAGTCTTAAAATATTTTCATGAATGCCCCTCCTTCATGAGTATTCTGTACATTTTGGAGGGAGATGGGAGGGCTGGGAGAAATATGGGAAATCTTTTCAGTAAAGACTCTGTCCTGCATCAAGCCTTTCTTTTCCAAGCCCCAAAAAAGGCTCACTTAAATGCTTGGGTGCAGCAAGCACAGTGAACTGCAGGGCATGACTGGTTTATCTTACTTCAAAAAGTATCTTTCTTTCTCTTTATAGGCCACAGAGAAAGAACAGGAATTTGCTGCTGCGAGTGCAAAACAGCTGGAATATCAGCAGCTAGAGGACGACAAGCTCTCTCAAAAATCTTCATCTAGCAAACTTTCCAAGTCTCCTCTAAAGATCGCCAAGAAACCGAAAAATATGCAATGCAAAGTGACGCTCCTGGATGGATCAGAATATGCTTGTGAAGTAGAGGTAAATGGCTTTTTTTCCATCCTTTCAGGAGGTAAATGGTGAAAATTATATTTCTAATTTAAGAAAAAGGATGAATGGCCTGCCATTTCACCACTGCCAAGCACAGAGATAGTTTCATTGTTTTCTCTGGAGGTTTTTGAAGATGGTGCACAGATTTTAGCTAGGTGAGGGATTCTGAGCACTCCCTGAAACAGCCAGAGACTCTGGATTAATTTTCTGTTGGCACATGCCACATCAGAATGCAGAAAACAAAGTGTGGACAACAAAGCCCATAAACAAAGAAGGATTTTGATCCCACTGGGATTTTCTTTTCCTTGGTATTTTACTGAGTTGAGACTTCCATTGAGTCATTGTCCATACAGTAATTCTGACTATTGTGAGATTAATGCGGGCATGAGAGACACCCTGGGTAAGCGGGGGAAATGTCAGGCACAAATAGCAGTGAGAATGGAGAGTTTTGTGTGCTTTTCCATGATGTGTGTGAATCATAACTCTGTCTGAATGTTACTAGTAGAAAGATGCTGTGATTTTTCTGTAAGAAAGCTTGCCTTCCCTGCTGGGACTCTGACAGGAGCCTACTTTTGGGAGGGATGGTCTTTGCTCTCACTTAAAAGCCAGTCTGTGCCTGTGGGCAGACCCATGCTACGAAGATGCCTTTAACTCCAGAACGTCCCAGAAAAGCAAAAAGTGAGCACGTTTAGCATCTCAGAGTAAGCGTGAGAAAATTCAGCATCTCAGAGTGGACCCTTTTTCCATTCAGTCATTGTCATCAAGGTGATTTTTGGGCAGTGGACCAGCCTGTCCTGTTTTAGGTCAGAAGGTCATGCACACAAGACAAGGCTGAGCCTGGCCGAGCAGTGGCTGCAGAGGAAGGATGTGTGTTGGAGGGCCTGGCTAAGCCAACCATCCTTTGGGTAACTGCGGGGTGCCATGGAGAAGAAAAGCCACCAGGGGAGAACAGGAGAGCATAAAGGCAGAGATTAAATAGTCTKCAGGCTTGAAAGGGAAATCCGCAGGAGCATGGAGAAGGAGAGAGGGTGGGAAAAAGGAGTACCTGACTGGGAGCCAAATCATGGCATCTTTACAATCACRTTGCACTCAGCCCATTTGTCCTTCAGCTGTTCTCATTTTAAGTGCTTTGGAGAGTGGCAGGTGAGCAAAAACCTCAYTGATTTTTATTTAACCCTGGCATTACAGTTTGGGTCAAATTTTGCGATGCTAGGAGTGAGCTGCAAACAGAAGCTGGTATTTTACTACTCTTACAGCAACTTAGCAGTCCATGCTGTTTGAGTATCTTTTAATTTCACTGGTCAAGTCCCATGTTGTTCCTTCAATCTAGGACTAGCTATCTGGACACATCCTTTGTGGCTATTAAATGGTCATTTCTTGACCTGCAGTCTCAGTTTTGTCACTCAGGGATAGTGTGGGAGCCATTAAGCTGGAGGAGTGACTCATACTGGCTTTGATGGAAAGAGTCAACTCATTTCAGCTTTTGCCACTTTCTTGTAAAATGTGAGTCACTTTTTGGAATACAATCAAGCAAATCTTACCAAATAAGATTTCTATGGAAATCTTGTATAGCAGGCTGAGCTTTATCAGAATCTAAGATGGAGCAGAAAGAGAGATTTGTTATGTTAGATTTCCACTTATGCAAAAAAAATGCTGTGAATAATACTTTCTATAGGAAGTTTCACTCTTKCACTAAACTTGAGCTCTCTTGAAGTGTCAAAATGCTGGCATATGGAAGCCATCATGTTTTATTGCTTGTCAGATTTCTCTGCTTTGCAAGTTCTGAATAGCTCTTGAATAATGTCCAATATAAGTTTTGTATGCATTTTTTCTACTTACGTTGCTGAAATATTTTCAAGTTGTATTGACTGTCGTCAGTAAYCATTTTATCTGCTTCTAAGATGATCAGGCTTCCCAGGCAGAATGTAATATTGATGAGAATAGAGCTCCTAAAAGGATGAATTTTCAAATGAAAAAGCTGTAAGGCTATGATGATGAGCAGACCATGGGGTGCATTGAAACAAAGTTAGTTAGGAGGAACAAATATTTCAGAGAACAAGAGCAGCTGGAGTGACGCATAAATTTACATACTTTAAACGGTGTGATTCAGACTTTGCATCCTTCCTAGGTGATATTGTCAGTATTTTATATGTATTGATGATACAGCTGCAGGTACCTCTCTGGCACAGCCCACTCCAGCCCATGGGAACTCTTGGTAGATCCCAAGGGAGTCCACTTCCTGTGTGCATAAAGTTTAGCTACAGCAAAAGGGTGCTGAGTCCAGCCAAGAGAAATGATGCTACTTTTACTGTGCTTTTTTCTCCCAAGGAGTAAAAAGTATTCACAAAGGGAGTTAGTAGGGCAGGGAAAATGAGGGTCTGTGTCAGGAGACATCTCAGGAAATCGTGTAGGAGACTGAAGGTGAAGTTCTACAGAAATTTTTGGGGAATAACAAAGTTCTGTGTTGGTTTCACAGAAACCCAGTGCTGCAGCATGAGAAACAATCTATCACATTTCAGAAGAATGCTATCATATTTTAAGGATCCCCTTCAAGTGAACTCACTGTATCAATTTAAAGGGGGGGGGGGAATATACATACATACATACATAAATATATATATACATATATATATTCATTCTTCTCTGTCAGCAGCACACAAAGTCATGCAGTTTTCACAGAATCATGGAATATTCTGAGTTGGAAGGGACCCACAAGGACCATTAAGTCCRCCTCTTAAGTGAATGGCCAATACAGGGATTGAACCCACCACCTTGGCCTTATTAACACCATGCTGTAAGCAAGTGAGCTAATCTCAGTTCTTTTATATATATATATAAAATATAAAGTATACTGAGGCACCCAGAAAATTATGGAGGTCAGTAAATTCCCCAGATTAATTCTTTAAAAGAAAAGGGAAAGGGACAGACAACATGGCAATCAGATATTTAATACTTCCATTCCTCGTGTTCAACCCACATAACTGCATCTTTCAGAGTGGACAGTGACCCAGGGTAGGGATGTGACAGTTGTTAGATGTGAGTCAGAAATGTCATCCTGTGTTGTCAGCTCCTGTCTTTGAGGTCTGTGTGTATCATGCTTCTACCTACTGAAGGCTACAAAGCAATGTAATTTAGAAGGACCAGAAACTTACAATCCTAATTTTGAGTTAGAACAATAGCTCTGTCAGTGAATCTTGATTTGGATGCAGGCCAGGTATTTATCTCTCCAGAATTTCATTCCTAGTCTGGGAGTTGGGGATCATTATAGAATCCATCAGTTACTCTATAAAGTGCTTTGCAAATGACAAATGCTTTTTATGTATGTTAAATATTAATGTAATTTAAAGGAGCTTATTGCTCTCCAGTAGAGCGCAACCTGCAGCTTATCAATTATGTGTTCATCCCGTTAATGACCTGGCAGGCGACGTGGCACGTACTCCCAGGTTGAGACACTTCTGAGGCAAGTTTGGTTAATCCATTATGCCCTTGCTGTCCTTTGTTTCAGAAGCCCCTCTTTCTTATTCCATATTTAATGCTGAGCATCTTCACTGTCTTCTGCTAAATCTTTCAGTCTCTCTCATGTTCAGTGCCTTGCATTTGTGACACTGGGGGTTTTTCATGTTGTGTGAGATGTATGAGGGAAAATGTAGTGGAGCCAACTTCAAAGCTGAGGTTAACAGGGGGTCATCTAATGTAGTCTCCATTCAGTGAAAGGATCTTAAGCAAATGCCAGGTAAAAGCTTTCCCTTGAGGCCCTGCAGTGTTACTGCCTGTGTGCTCTATCTGTCTGACCCAGAAAGTCTTTCATGCAGTAAGACATTACAAGCCAAAACCAGGCTAAGTAGGTAACCCAACCTGTTCATTCATCCTCCTCCAAAACCATAAACCACCAGTGTTACCATCTGTACCCCCAATGCTGCTCTTGACCAGAAGCCTGCAGATGGTAGTGGCRGCCTTATTTCAGGGGGGGGTTTCCTTTCCGAGGTGGGATGGCCACCTAATGGATCTTCCCCTCTCCAGGGAAAGCTGTTGGCTTTTGGAGAAGAGGTATTTGTACACTGACATTGTCCCCAGTACTCTGCCAAGAAAAACAGCCTCAGGGCAGCTGCGTGTTTCTCCCAGATCATAAAGAACCTGGAGGCTTCTGAGGGGCCCTGGATCACAGGAGTCGATGCAGTCTGTTCAGAGGGATGCAGGGCGGTGGTTTCCACCCAGATGTCCCCTGCTGGCAGTGGCTGTCTTTGGGTTGTTCATTGTGCTCTCCCAGCCAGCATTAGGCTCAGAGATGGTGATTGTCAAAGCGTCCAAGGCCAGGGCTGTGGCCAAAACTGCACTTCAAAGCRGTAGCTGAAGATTTCTCTTTTAAGCAAGCTAGACCTATGCTTTGCATTTGTTGGTTTGGAGAACCAAAGAGAAAGCAAGATCGAAGACTGCAAATTAATTTCGGATAACCTTAAAAAAGACAATGAACACGCTAGTTCAGGTTTTTCCTAAGATTCAAGAAAACAAGCAAAAATAACTTATTTCTGGGTTTCTTCAGCTTTAAGTAGGAGTTTTCAAGTGCTATAGTACAATTATRTTTTTTCTAGGATTTATTTCCCTTCTTGTCCATCTCTGCCCCATCTCAGTTTTCTGTTATCTAGAGCACTGCATTTTAATTAAAAGATGCAAGTGGAACAAGCTGTCATGCTGTCCATTACACATAGCCTAATTTAAAGTGTCTTCCTAAAACAAGCTGGAATTTGTCTTTGTTTCTGCTCTAAACATATACATGCTGTTACTCACAACGTGAGGTCAGAAAGCTATAACATAATCTGTCTAAATAAATGGTAAAATAATTAGATTTCATTTTGAAAGGCTCAGCTGTCTGAGCCCATTGGTAATTTATACTCTTTCATCATTCCTGTACCACTCAGACTTTCTTATCATGCAGGCCACCAGTAAATGAAAACAAATGTTTCCATGGCAGCCTGTCTGTGGCATCTCTGCAGCCCTACATCAAACAGAGCAAGCTGACGTAGGAGCCAGATAAGCTGCACAGGACATGGAGAAACAACATCTCACAAAGTATTACTGTTAACCCCACTTCTGGGTGAGTGAGGGTCAGCTGAGGTAGGAAGGGACTGGTTAAAACACACTGCGTCTGGGTGTTTTTTAACTCCAGTTTTCTGAGTCATGCTGCCACTGGGACCTGGGCAGTGGTTGGGTGTCCCATGCTGTAGTCACTGCTATGCCTTTGTAATGAAYCTCTGGTGACTTCCTCCCTGGTGGAGACCCCACTTTCTCAATGGGTTTCCCCGCATCCTCAGGTGACATCAGAGTAGCATGCTTGAGTTGAAATAGAAAGAAGTTTTCTTTTCATACATTTGAAACCAGGATTTGTAACATGGACAGAAGCAGACTGAACTGGTCCCTTTCTGCCCTACACAAATATGGGCTGATACTCCTTTTTGAAGACAAAATAGGCATGAAATAAATGGGTTCTCTAATAGTTGAAGTATTGCATTTTGCATTCATTTCTCATTTTCGTGTTAAAGCATGAGAATAGGAGAATGCTTCCTTGAAAAATAAGTCATTGAAGATTGTCTTAGGACAGGCTTGAAGAAGAGATGAGAACAAGCGGAATTATTTCTGCACTGCCACCTCTGCTAGAAATGAAGGAGAGCRGTGGCTGCCTGTGCTGCTTTTCCTGACCTGCAAGACTCCATCTGGAGGAAAAATCCTCCTGTGTTTCTGTATGATAGGGGGGGGAATGCATGGCCCCGTGGTCCCCCTCCCCACACGGTATCCAAGCTGACCCTCCCCTGGGAGTTTCCGTGTGTGGACCTGCAAGCCGTTTTTGCCCAGGGAGTTTAATAACATTGAATTTCTCGTCCATTTTGAGATAGATCTTAAGGTCAGGAAGGAAACCTCTGTAAKAAGATGCACTCTGCATTCTGGAGGATACAGTTTCGGTTACCCCCTGCACATTTTAATTGCTTAATGAATTCCACACAGTCTCTTGCAAATGGCTTTGCATGTGAAACTGATTACTGAATGCAAGAGGGACTTTTTTTTAATAAGTCTTTTCCTTTTGACCTATTCATTGCTTACATTTCACTTAATTTAATATGAAGACCTTTGTTTTGGGTTTTGTTCCTTCCCCAGGATATGTTTCAGTAAAAGTGACTGAGTTGAGAGGCATCATCGCTGTTACACAGCATGTTTTCTGTCCCCAGACCCTCTAATTAGGGCTGACTTGGATTAGCCAGGGGATCCACTTAAGATCTATGTTACCTGACACATGTCAGTAGGAGTCTGAGTATTGCTGAATATGTTTCAGCTGAGTAAAGTTAATATACAGTTCTTCTGACTTGCTTTTTTCAAGTACCATAGGCCGCTTTTTATAAGTTAAAATACTTGTCAATTCAAGAAGCACAATGATCTGGAAATCCGCACCAATGTTATCCAGCATATAATAATCAACTGTGAGGCGGAGCAGAGAAAGAGGTTTTTTTTCTTCAGTTTGGTAATTGAAACAAAAATAAAAATGTTTGGGCTCCCTTTTAGTGATGATGATTATTATTCTTATTTCACTGAAGCTAAAGAAATCTAAATCAAAACAATTCAGGTTGAGCTAAGCCTTTTGGAAATGCCACAAGGCTGAGGGAGTGGGGCTRGAGCATTTCTGCCTTGCCAAGGGAAGCTCAGGTCCCCCACAKCTTCTCTGGCTGGGAACTTCTGGGCTGTGTGGTATTCAGGGAGAAGGTCTCTTACAACCTTGGTAGGGAGACACCTAAATGATTAGACAGATATTTTCTCCAGTTAGTATGCAAGTATTTTAGAGATTGAACGAGGAACCGAGAATTAAAACGAAGTCACTCCTTTAGATGTTGTACAGAGTGAACAGCAGGTTGGGCCTTCAATTATACCTGGCACAGCAGAGGACATGGTCACAATCAAATGACAGAAGCTTAAAACACACACACACACACACACACACACACACAAAAAGGAAATTAAAAAAAAATTTGTAGACATTCTCTCCACATCTATATTTTCTACATCTAGTCCTCTTATCTATTGCCTTTTGTTAATAGTTTCTGAAAATGGTCTGTGCAGTGAAATGTTGAGTTTATCAGGCAAAAATAATAATTTTGATACCTTGGGGGTGCCAGCCGTAACATTGAAAACTATTGTGAGGAGTCCACCTACATAGAAAAATACTTTCAGCTGCTCTGAAACTACATAATTTTGGGAATAAATGGTTAGCTGAAAACTTCCTACTGAAATATTGCCTCTGGTTCCTTCCCCTTGGGGCACCAGTTGGACACAAGCCAGGCAACAGGAGCTTGTTCTCCATCTGGCAAAGTTTTTAAAAAACTGGGTTTGGTCATGCACACTCAAACCAAGGTACTGCACGGTTCATTGGTGGTTAATCTGTTTGCAAGAGCCCAGGAGAGGATGATCTTCCACCCGCCTTTTGCCCCAGACAAATAGAGGTCTGTTGGCTCCAGGAGTCCTGTCCTTGTCACCATTCTTGCTGATGGCTTCACCAGGATGAGACTGTGTTAGTCCCTTCATGTTTGTCTTCTCCAGGCTTATTGCTTGTGGCGGTCCTTGTCCCAGAGAGCCTCCAGCTTCTTACTGGAGTGCCTAGTGCAGGCAGCACCCAACCTCTGCATGTATTTTTTAAGGACTGCTGGTATATAAATCACAAATAGTGGATGAAAGGCTTTGCCTTTTCTCTTTTCCAAATGGACACTCAGATTTTAAAGCCTTCTGCTGTTTCTGGACAATTCCCCCCTCTAACCCATGCCCACCCAACACAGAAGTTGCTGATTTTCATGTCACTGCCCAGTCATGCTCCTGCCAAGCCTCCCCGCATTTTGTCATATCTCCTGCCCTTTGTCTGTGTCTGAAGTGCCTGCTACTTGTTCCAGACCCAACCGAGCTGCCTAAATTCATCATCAACTCTGTTGCTAGTTGCTCCAATTTAGAGGTGCTCTCCCTATGTTAACACTAAGACTTGCCCTTTCCAGACCCAAACTAAGTAAATCTTCACTTTATTATCATCCTCTAAATATGTTAGCTTGCCATATAAAACCTTAGTGCCTCACATGGGTGATTTTTTTTTTTTTCAGCTGAGCCCCATGCAGCGCTGGGCTGCTTTTATGTTTTCTTACCCTTGTCTGTTGATACAGTGAACAAAATATCATAGACAGGACTGGGTGGTGAAATATCTGCTTGCAAAGCAAAGTGTTGATAGGCAGCAAGGTCTGTCTCTCATGATTTATCTCACTCTGGCAGAAATGGTTTTGATCTGAAGTGGATAAAGCTTGGACGTAGCTTGAGAACAGGCTATGTTAGTTTTCTTGAAAAGCCCAGCATTGATGGTTTAATACCATCTAAGGTACCCCAAATCTAAAAGCCTGATCATCCTGCTCCCTCTCCTGCCTCAAGAGCATCTTTCTGTGCAGTGTATTTTTTTTTCACTCCAGGCTGGCAATGTAGGTCAGAGAGAGCTCTGTGGCTTTTAAATTCATATGGCAAGATTACTCTGTAAATCGGACTATGTTGACAGTAGAGCTTTTTTCAGCTGAAAATAAACAAAATGTTTATGGTTCTTTTTTGTTGATATGTGCCAGGGACTATTTATATTACAGGTGGTGATTGGTTCCCCTTGCTGTGTTGGTACTAGGCTTGTGCAGTTAGTTAGCATGTGAGATGAGGAGAGATGAGTGTTTGCTGAGTTTGTCCAAGTATAGGTAGAATAAAGAAAATATTTCTAGCCAGGACTGGAAAGCTTCAGCTGCTGTGCTGAATCCCAGGAGACCTGCCTGAGTTACTGCAGAGTGTCTTGCAGGAGGCGGTAGGGCAATCAGGAGGCATTAAGCCAATGGATCAGCTGCATGTCTAGCTAAAATCCAAGCCCAAACAATCTGTGCTCTCAAGAAAGCTGAGTGAGGGGGTTACTTTCTCTGTTGAAAAGCCTTCAGAAATGGAATACTGTTTATTATTTTATGCCATGATTTAGCAAATGTGTGAAGCTAATGAATGTGCTGGGAACAGAACTTCTAATTGAGAAATTGTGTCCACTGTTTTTATATTCATTTATTGGACAGTAGTTAGCAGACCTCAGTTTATACTGCATGCATTCTGTTGATGCACTTGGGATGCATTTGATAATCATCACATTTGACAGGTATTTCTGTAGCCATTGTGCACGTGCAGACATGGCTCTCACACTTCCACATATAAAAACATGCTCCAGAGTGTTTATTTTTTCTCGAGTGCCCTCAGCACGGTTGCATTGCCATGAGCAGAGTGCTCACTCATTTCCCAAGGATGCAAACTGTGCAGAGCACCCATCGGTACGCTTAGAGCTTGTGTGGTGCCAGTGCTGATGTGACCTCTGCTGCTGATGTAGAAGGCAAAAACCCTAATTTGGTTTGATGCCAGAATCGGGACTAGGTCACCAATCTTCTTACTGGGATTTAGCAGTCCTCTCGGTTTTTTAGATTAGTGCTGGCTGTTTAGGATTGAAAGCTCAAACAGCTTTAAAGAAGGTTGCCCCTGATAAAAACTATGTCATATTATACAATGTTATTGACATTTTCTGCAGGTATGTAACTGTAGCATGGGCAGTGTTGCATATTTATCTATTTATCTAAATGCTTGGTTAGCGGTTGACAGAAAAGGCTATTTTCAGGAATGGTAATACATTTCAATATGGTATATTACAATAAATATCAATAAGAGGCTGAATCATAGTACTACCATAATGGGGGAGAAAAAGAAAATGATCAGTCATCATCATCATCCCTGTGTGTTAAAATACCTTCTCATCTACTCTAAGTTTCCTTATGTGGCATTCATTTATATGTGCAGAGCAGTATAAGATAGTGTTCTAAGTTAAAAGGCAGAGATAGATATGCAAAATATTATTGCAGGTTTTATTTCAAACTATTAGTCTGTATTAGTCACCTACTGGGACATTCTATGAAGGTTCATACATTAAAAAGTTAATAAAGGAATAGAACAGTTGGAGAGCTTATATTGATATGCAGCTTTCAGGAAAAGCATTTCTGTACATGAAGTAGCTTCATAATGGAAAAAAAAACCTTTTTAATATAGCTTTTATTCAGCAGAATCTTTCTGAATTTGCGTAATTCTTAGTTCTCCCCACTTTTGGCTAAATATTTTATTCCGTAGATAGTATCTGGAATTTTGACTTGGGACATTTCCAGATTTGGTTTACCATTGAAGTATGGAAAACTTTTGAGAACGAAAAAATGAATGTATTTTGCTTTGAACGTTTTCTTTTGTTTGAGTGTGTCTTTTTTCCTTTTGCATCCTGAAAGGCTGGTAGAAATGTCTTGTTCAATATCTCCTAYGCATGCTGGCGAACTGCTTACAAACTGGATGAGAGCATTCTGTCCATCCTAGGGATGCATTTATGAACATTTATTATTAATGATCACATGTTCTATTTTGAACATTTACATCTCCTCCTCATCCAGGGGAGGGCGACAAAGATTCTCAGAGGGCTGGAGCCCCTCTTCTGTAAAGATAGGACTGAGAGAGTTGGGGTTGTTCAGCCTGGAAAAGGTTCCAGAGAAACTTTATTGTGGCCTTCCGATAGTAAAAAGGGGCTTACAGAAAAGAGGGAAAGAGACTTTTCACACAGGTAGATAGTGATAGGACAAAGAGGAACTGTTTAAACTAAATGAGGGAATATTTAGATTGGATGTTAGGAGGAAATTCTTTACTGTGAGAGTGCTGAGACATTGGTTGCCCTGAGTAGTTGTGGATGCCCCATCCCTGGAATTGTTCAAGGCCAGGTTGGAGGGGACTTTGAGCAACTTGGTCTAGTGGAAGGTGTCCCTGCCCATGGCAGGGATGTTGGAAGTAGAAGATCTTTAAGGTCCCTTCCAACCCAATCCATTGGTTTATAATACTTCGCATATGCAGATTTTTTTCAGTAAGAAAAAAAATATTTGGAATAAAAGTACAATAGGAGTGAATTTCTTTTATTTTTAAGCTTTTCTCTGTTGGCCTGTGTGGGAGAAGGGAGTAGGGCATTTGTTGTTTGCTTTGTCACTGTGTAACTTACCTCTGTCTCTGGTGTTCAGTGTTGCACTGCTAACTTCAGCAAAGGTTTTGTTCCCTAGCAGAAATGACTTGAAAATGTTTTGTGGAATGCCTAGAACATCACTCTCAACTCAATGAACTTGCAGATGCATTAGCTGTTGTTGATGCTTCTGGAACTGCCAGTGCCATTTTCAGCAAGCAGGGGCAGGGGATTTAGAGGCCTAAATTCCAGTGGTTAAGTCATGTTACGCTCACAGATGTTTTTATCTTACACATTACACATGTGAGGTTTACTTCAGTAAACCAGAGGAACACTTGATGATTTTCTGCCAGTTAAGACTCCAGAAAAGATTCTCTATCCTGTTTTCCTTTCTGAATTCTCCTCACTTAGCTTCCTGAT
This sequence comes from Parotia lawesii, assembly GCA_003713295.1. NCBI lineage: Eukaryota > Metazoa > Chordata > Aves > Passeriformes > Paradisaeidae > Parotia > Parotia lawesii. Next base: position 72,028 of record RAHM01000176.1, on the reverse strand, counting down.
GGGGACTTCGGTTGCGAAATTAGAGATTTGAAGAAATTCAGGGGTTTTTTTCTCTTCTGTCACCTTTCTGCTTCATCTTCTTTTCCCTGTGGAGAGAAACTGTGGAGAAGTATAAACAGTGAAAGAGTAAATCCTTTGAAAATGCAAATTACAAATGTGTAGAAATGAAATGAAGTTAAACTTCTTCAGAATGACTTTTTCCATTTAACTTCCTTGGGAAAAAAAATTTGCTATTTCTTTCTTTTGGCTTCAATCAAGACTTGTTCAAAAAACATGTTCTCCATGTTTGGAAATTTTCTGGCCTAAAATGCAACAATCAGCTTCTAGAATTACTCAGTTCAGCTCTTTGTATCTTGAACAGCTCCAACTCTTTTTGGGAAAAACGTGGGAAATGTCATAGTATGTTGATTATTATTTCATTCACAGATAAAAATGTGCTCCTTACCAGAATGACTGTGAGTTTAGAATCTCTGATGGACTTTCTGTAGATGGAGAAGCAACATGATGTGGCCACAAGCTTCTCTACATTTGGAACCACAATGAACATCCACTTACAAATTCACACCTGTTTGTATGCACATATTGTGGGCATTAAATTATATATATACTTGCCTATGCATATTGATTTATGACATGTATGTGATGTTCATATCTCTCCCCCAGAAATGGGGTTCTTGATACAAAAAGGGTCTTGGAGGCTTGGTCACTTTAGCTTGCAAGTAGTGAGTATTTGCAGAAGTATTGGGGTTTTTTTCTGGGATTTGGCATATTTTTTGTGTAAATGGGGTAGTTCATGAGGAAAGAATGAGAAATTGTGTTGTCAGAAGGCTGGAATTCAGCGACTCAGAGACTCAGSTGGGGGAATTTTGTGAAGAGAGTGCTCTCTGCAATGAGTACAAAGTATTCCTCACAACCAGTTAATCATTTTCACTTGTTTATGTTGCAAGAATTACTGCAGAAGCTGCAATGTGGGGATGGAGAAACTTCCCCTTGTATATGCTACTTATTTGTTGCCATATACATTTTAGCTTCTGCAGGTATTTTATTTGTGTTTGCACAGAGGAGACTACCATGCAGCCCATGCGGGGTGAAAATGAAAGTATCACCCAAATTAAATTGCAAAAAGTAATTTAAATTGAAACAGTTAAATGAAATAAAATCAGTGGTCTGGACACAATTGGAATATTTTTCATCAAAAAAACATTGAAACATTGCAAATGAAAAAAATAATTAGCTAAATCTTCCCCACCAGAAAGAGGAGGGGAAAAGGAAGAGGTTAGTACAGCCACATGCCAAAATACATTACAGCATGCAAGGCTAGAGCCAGCCCACACATTTACACAGTGCATTGTTGAGATCCATTGGAAAGTGCAAATGCTAATTAGGAATGTGAACCAGATAACCTCAACATCAGTTCGAGTCCAATTATTCGTACCGGGATTTCATGATACTGATCTGTTTGTCCTTATTCCAGCGATCCTGCCTAACTAGAGTTATTACAGTAATTGTGTGGAGTTGGATGCCAGGCTAGCGCTACTGTGATATTGCTCACTGGCAGCTTGGCAGCTTTTCCCAGGAAAGCAGCAAGGTCGTTTGCATATGTATTTGTGCAGAAAGTTACATGCAAACTCTTCCCATTTAAAATCCAGGTCCACAGCTGTGATACTTTTTTGTCCTGCTGCGCTCCTTGACTGATCAGAAAGAGAAGTGAAGTTTCAGTTCATCAGGCTGTCCTGACCTTGCGGTTACTGTGCGATGGAGTCGATGGTTATTGGTGGCAAAAATGCATCCTCTTATAGCTGTTTGGCTGTGGAACTCTGCTCTCACTTTGTGTTTTCCCTAGCACTGCAAAATTTGGTCTGAATGTGATCTCTTATAATTGATTCCATGCTGCAGGCAGCCCTTGCTCAGCACTCTGCACCCACATGAGACTGCAGCATCGAATGCCAAAGTAGAACCGCCCCAAAGTGCATCGCTTTGGAGGCTGCAACAGTTTTCATTTCTAGGAAGCAGAGAGGGCTGTTTTCTGCTCTTCAGCTCCTCATCTTCTTTCCCTCTCAGTGAGAGGAAGGTAATCTGCTAGTGAGCAGAACTAGAGCCTTGAGAATAGACTAACACTACCCTGTAATCAGACACTTAACCCCTTAGCACCTGGGGAGGTGCACAGGGATCCCAGTATCACAGCCATGCTGGTTCAAAAGGACAGGAGAGGCCCCTGATGTGAGCAGGACGGTGGCCAGGGCAGTGAGCAGGAGTGGTCAGGCCAGCTGTGGCATTGCCTGGCCAATGCCTTGAAACCCTCTGAGAACAGAGGCTCCTTCGCTGTGTTGAGCTACCAGTCCCAGAATGGCATTGCCTCTCCAGGGAAAAATCTGTCAGACAGTGGGTTGGATTCTGTCTGAAAGAAGCCTGTGTACTGACAGGTCCCCAGCATGGATGGCTCTAGCTGGCATAGAGCTAGGAAAGATGGCTGGTCCTGTAGGTTGGAGGTTACCCAACAAGCAAAAGTGGGTCATTCAGGGTGAGGTGCATCAAAAGAGGCTCAGGCTGCATTATCAGGTTGGGTGCCAAAATGGCCTGCAGGAAGACTGCAAATGATTGTTTTTTCAGGGACAGGCCAGGTTTGCCAAACCAGGAGCCACAGCAGCTTGAAGACCTTTTGGAGAGGTGGTGCCTCCTGGCATGGGGCAGCCAAGCCTACAGCCTTGCACAGAAACAAAATGTGTCCCTTGGAGGTGGCAGATGTGAATCCTGATAGATTTTCGTCTGGCACAACTGGCTTCCAGCCTGGGAAGCACCATCTAGCACATAACATTTGAAATCTTCCTGATCTCTTCCCTATATTTTGCTGACTCCCAAAGGAGTTTTCTGGAGTCTTATTAGCACCTGTATGACAAGGAGGTTGGTGTCACATCTTTGTATTAAGTTGTTGGTTGCTCATTTTCTATGTCATTTTCCTCGTTGCTTATCACAGTACAATAACATATGGGTTTGGTGGCTTAGTTGCTGCAATACAGGGATTTTATTGCTCAAGGGTCCTGATGGGCAAAAAGGTGAACAAAAGTCAGTGATGTTCCCTGGCAGCACAGAAGGCCAGTGCCATCCTGGGCAATGTTACCAGCAGGCTGAGGGAGGTGATCCTTCCCCTTTTCTCAGTCTTGAAGTGCTGAGTCTGATCATGGGCTCCCCAGTACAAGGGAAACATGAACATACTGGACAAGGTCCAGCAAAGGGCCACAGATATGATGAAGGCCCTGGAGCATATCTTTTATGAGGAAAGGCTGGGAGCTGGAACTGTCCAGCCTGGAGAAGAGAAGGCTCAGTGGGAACTTAGCAATGTGTATCTGATGGGAGGAGTAAAGAAGACAGTGTCAGAATGTGCTCAGTGGTACACATTTGCCAGAACAAGAGATAAGGGGCAAAAAGTGAAAGACAAGAATTTCCATTTAAACAGAAAGACAAAAAATACTATGAGGGTGGCCTACACAGGCTGTGGAGTGGAGATATTCAAAACCCAAATGGGCATGATCCTGACCAATCCACTTTAGGTGCTGTGTGGAGAAGGGAGGATGGACTGGGCAACCTCCAAAAGTGCCCTCCAGCCTCAGCCAATCAGTGGTTCTATGATTACCATACAGTACATATTTTGTGGCTGAAGTGATAACAAAGGCTTGCATTTCTTTCACTTTAATAATGTTTGCTTATTGTAAGTACTTTACAGCTTATGGGTTTAATCATAATAAAACTTTCTTATTATTGTTCCTCATTAATACCAAACATTGTACCCAAATGTTTGCCAATGAGAATAATTGACTTGATAATAATCTTGTTATCCAGGCAGAGCTAAGGTGGAAGTACTTTAATTTTTGAGCTCCTCACTCTGTGTTCACACAATCTTGGTCTGGTGATCTTCTAAGGCGATGGGGATGTGATGGAGGGATATGGGCTGAAGAAGATGATGTGGAAAGGTTTGAGCACGGTGGAGAAGCCAATTAGGGGACAAGAGTGCCTTTTGTGACCTTCAGCCTCCCAAGGAGAGAGAAGCTCAGCTTCAGAACTGAGGAGAAGCTGGTGAGAAGAGAGGCTGCTTATCCCTTCCTTCGTGTGTGAGAATTGCGGGCAGGCACAGGCTTGCCAAGTTTGCTGCTGCTGGCTCCTTTCACCGGGAACTTCACCAGGAGGCTGTTTATTCTCATTCCAGCTTCAAGAGAGAGCCCTGGCCTTTATAGAGCTGCAGGGCTGAGGCTGTGAAAAAATGTAACATTTTTGCTCCTGGACCTTTGTGTTCATTTATACTGTTTAATCTGTGTGTTGTATTCCTTCTGTTTACTTGATTTCCCAGAACTTAAGCAAAGTGTCTTTTTTCACATCTGCACATTTGGTTTCATCCCATTCATGCCCAAAAAATGTCTAAGAATGTTTCTAGTGGATACTCTTGCCATATTTACCTTTCAGAATTTTTTTTTTCACTTACAAAGTCAGTATTTTATAGCACAAAGTCTTCTTTTTTTTTTAATTCACATTTTTTGGACTGCTGAGAATTGATTGGCATTTTTGCCATTAACTTGTGATCCACAGTAGCCAACAGACTGTCAATCTTTCATCATCTTAGACTTGTCACTCCAAAATAATGGAAAGCAAAGGTTTAGGATGGATTGAGGAGCTGTATGAATTTGTAAGTTGACCTTTCTCTCCTCCTCCCATTCTCTTCCTGCCAAAGCAATGATATCCTTGCCTTTCATGGCGTGGTTATTTGGGCATGCAGTAAAATAAAAACAATTAACAAGGGCAAAAGAGGTCTGTTCAATTGCTTTAATTATATATTTCTAACAGAACCTCTTAATTTTCCATGAATTTATGCAGTAGCTTCCCTTCACTGTGCAATGATGCTCTAGAAGCAGTGTGCCTGCTCCCACCACATGGGTACAAAGTGGCACTGCTGCCTATATGCAGGTGCACGAGGATTTCTCTTGGCCTTGCATTAGGAAAACAGCAGGGGTGGCTCCATTTCCAGGCAGCCCCGACTCCCCAGATGACCAGAGTCCTCTAAATCCTTCTCTAGGTCATCTCTGACCTGGGAACAGGCATTCAGGGGTAGTGGTGAGGCTGCAACATGAGACTCATCTGTTTGGACACTAATGGGTGTTTTTTGTGAGAAGAGAAGTGGTCCTGGTAAGGCTTCCCCTCAACCATCACCAGTTCTTACCTTGTGATGGTGAAGAGAAGACCCTGGCCAGGAAGGGCTGTCAGTTACATGTTGTATTTTTCATGTCCTCTTGCACCACCAGCAGGGTTTTCCCATATTCTGATGCAGCAGGAATTTTGTGGAAAATGACTAAGTACAACTTGGGAATCTTCATACAGGAGGAAGAGGAGGTTACATTGCCATGAAAGTTGTTCCAGATTGCCATAGATACTCTCACTTGCCTGCAGTGTGTAGCCAAACATGAAATACTGAGCACTGGGAGTTTTCTGGGCATTTGGTTTTTATTACAGCACAGTCCTGCACAACTGTTTCCTGTAATTCCCTGTTAAAACACCATACCTTGCAGCTGCTAGCTGCTATTTCTCAAAACAGACATCTATGTAGCTACATGGATTGGCCACATAAAACAGCTCCTGTGTTGGTCTTAAGTGACTCTTAAAATTAAGAGAGCACTGAAGTGCCACAATTCGAATAAATGCAAATGGTGCACTGGTGTTTTAGAGTTTTTCGAACATAGAGTTTTTCGAACATCGAGTTTTTCGAAGCTGGTGTCCTCTATGCTTATTTTTCTCCATTCAGTATAACTACTTAGTTTGTTAACAAGTAGAAGAGTTTGGCAAAATGCAGCATTGCTTGCTTATAGCAGAAATGTGACTATTTTGGCTTGAAGTTTCTGAGTTGGTTCCTCTCCACACACCAGTATTAAGATCTTTTTTATCTGCCTCTTCCTCTACAGGGAACACCAAGTATAAAACCACCAACCTCTTGTTACCTACTTTCAAGTTTGGAGCGTGAAGAATTAACTAAACACTTGTTTGACATTATAAAGGAGCTGGGGCATATTTATGCTTCCTACTTACAGGGTGGAAAGCATGTGACACACAGAACAAGGCCCTAGAGCTGTTTGCTCAAATAATGCTGGAAGGCACAGTAAATGAAGTTACAGGAATACACTTGTAATGCACTTCTCGGCCTGGGTTTTTTTCTTCAGCTGGAGAACATTTTTTAGGCCAAACTTCAGTTTCTCCATTGATAAAAATGTAAAGGATGTTTTCCAGTGTCCTTTCCAATATACCATTCTAATGCCAGTAAAAATACCAAATTTAACATAAATTCGATTATGCTGCACAACTCCTTCCATCATCTGTTGTGATGTTTCCACTGGGTGTTAGGCAGCAACCCTCAGTTCTTTCTTTTTTTTCTCTTGGCTTGCTTATGACTTCTAAAATAGTTTGAGGCCAGTGTTGGGCTCCATGGGTTTGTTGGCATAGCTGTGTCAGCTTGGATTGTGAACTGCCCTCTCCCAGCCAAGGCTGCTGGGCTGGCAGCACAGTCCGGGCGCAGCTCGGTCAGCAGAGACACGTAAATTTAGAGGCGGCATTCTCTCCCCTTTCGTGTCAACTGCCTGCATTACCTTTGAAGCAAGTAGTGTATTTCCAGTCTGCTTCTRGTCGTGTGTATGCTACAGATAAAGAAAATGCTGTGCTGACATCAGCTGAAATATTTATGTATGCGTGTGGTCAGAATAAAGTGGGGAGATGTTTGCCTTTAGGTGAGCTGCACTTAGGGAAGCAGGCAGTGAGGACATACAGTGATGAATATGGCCCAAATAATTTTGAATTGYTTATCATAGTTAAGGTATATCAAAGTTGGCATGTGTAGGTTATAAAGAGGATGTTTCTGTCTGTTCGGTTTTTTGGAGATTTTTTCTCTCAATTTCACATACAATGCTGAGAACCAGGATGACCTGAATTTTTACTATTCGGTATGATAGATACTACAAAGCTTCTGCTAAGGGCTCTGGCTGTTGACAGTGAGCGGTCTTCTCATCTGACATGCCAGCAGTAAAGAAGGTGGAACACTGGAAAGATGTTTTTTTACCCAGCTGCATTCCTAGTCAGATACTAGGCTCTTTCCGTGATTTCCATAGATGGCGTAATCACATTTCCCTGTGTATTAGACAAAAATGGGTCCTGGAATCAATCCACACTTTTACCAAAGCAAAAGGTATGTCTATGTTTGGTTTCTCCTCCAGTGGATTGCCCCCCCCAGTCACAACTCTGATAATCCATGACCAGGAATATTTTGTACCACTGTTTGTTGCTACTTGCGCGCAAGGAATTGCTGTGGTTTGCAGAGGTATGACCTCATCATGCTCTTGAAGTTGTAGTTTCTGAAAGACAGAATAGATTTTCTTATTGGAAGTTGAAACGTGACATTTTTAACTCTCCAAGAAGACGAGGTTTTAGGAAAAGAGGATTTGCCCCATTCAGCAGATTCCTATGAAGCTCCAGGTCAATAGGTTGGAAAGATGGATTCATTGAATTGAATCATTTTGAGGTTACTGGTTTGACAGAAAAGGTGTTATTTTAATGCTTATATTACTTTATTTTGCAAACTTAAGGATCTTTTTGTTTGTTTTCTGTTCATTTCCCGCAGAAACGTTCCAGAGGTCAAGTGCTATTCGACAAAGTGTGCGAGCATCTGAACCTTTTGGAAAAAGACTACTTTGGGCTAACATACAGAGACACAGAAAACCAAAAGGTAATCCACAAAACTGCAGGTGGCCTTTGGCATGTGAACATCAGAACTCTCTGAGACACTCCCCAGGCAGTTGCAAACAATCCAGAAGTTGGTTTTCTCTTCCTTGCCAAGTTCCATAGACATAGTTTGAGCTATTGGTTTTTTGACTCTACTTCTCAAAAGCATCTCCTGTGTTTCCCTGGGTTCACTCTCTTTTGGCTATTCATGACAAGAAGGATATCAGTCATAGAGCTGGTGCTCTTTCTGGTATGATTTATTCCTTTACTGTCATAGATGAAAGATTTACACTTACAGATACACTGCAAAATATATAATACTAAAATATGGCTTAATAATAGTGGTTGGAACATAGATAGGCAGGAGATGATTGACTGCTCCTGCTAACTGCTAAAATAAGGGAAGGCTCTAAGCCTTGACTTTATCTTAGCATTGTTGTTGATTTGACTAAAGACATTAATCTTCAGAAGCAGTTGGTAGCAATAGTGACTCACATTCTGCTGTCCTGCATCCCAGCTTCAGTATGAAATAAGCTGTGTATTACAAGTGTCGAAGATGATCTAAGGTGCAGGTGATATGTACATATATTGTTTGGGACATKGTACGATGAAAGAGAGAGTATCAAAGGATAATTTAAAATACGTTGTGTTATTTTTGGCATTTTAAGGTAAATATTTTGACAGAAACCAGTACAAAACTTCTTGGCAATATGCACAGTAGATCAGCAGAGCTCAGCAGGTGAAGGTATTTTGTGCTTTGTGTGGCCTGAAAGGTCTTCCCTGATGGAGCTGGAGCTGTTACTACTTTTTTAGCTGTTTATGTCTTGTGGGAACAACAGTTGTGTTTTCTCGGCTTCCTTTTGTTTCAAATATATGATATGAAAGAAATTGGTCTTTTTGTTCCTTTTTCCCCCTTTCTTTACAGACTTCTTTGTTTCTGATTCAGAAAATCCCTTAAGCAGATACTTGGTCCATGCCAGTGCAAATAACGCTTTAGCATATGCTTAGTTTTGAATTTTGATAAAAGCTAGGCAGAAGTCTAAGTGCATTTCCAGATAGGTATGCTTTCCTACGGGAAAGAGAAGCATGGATTCATTATTAACATGTGGTTTAGAAGCACTAAACATTTATAGGTCACCAGTTACTTTACACAGCTAAACAGTTAAAAGAACAACTGCCTGCCACCACTTTTATTGATSAATAATATGCATATTTTTAATGTCAAAGTACTTAGCAATTCACCTCCATCCTCCGACACATAACTTCCAGCCAGACAACGTATGTGCGTACATCCCATGTCATCTTTGTAAACAGAAATMCTAATGCATCTTTAATTTCTTGGTGCATAGTGTGCTTTTGTGCTCAGCAATAGCTGGAGTTCTTCTGGCTCTTGTTTTGCACCATGGAGCAGGTTTGGACAGCTGCAAACTGGTTGTTTTTTTTGGGGAGGGATTGTTGTGTTCTGCTTGTTTGATATTTCTGTAGTGTTTTATTGTCTCTCTGATACATTTGTTTATCTTCCTTTGGAGAAAGTGGAACTTTCCTGGGGAAAGCGAACTTTTTGTTGTGGGCTGTGACGCATCTTAAATATTAATTTGATTCTGTTAGARGTCAAGACAGCAGAGGCACTGAGACCCCAAGCTGCTATGTGCCTCCTCCAGAGGAATTTCGTCTGCTCCTTGGCATCCATGGAGTACTAATGCATCACTGGGATAATTCCCCATCTCCTCAGCAGGGGTTTTGTCTTGCATAGTCACTGGGCTCTGCATGGTGTGGATGAGGGCAGAGGTGCTGTGGTTCTGCCTCTGGTTTTCCCCGGAGAGCCCCTCGTGCCCATGCTGCATTGCAAACAGGRTAGTGCCCTACTCTACACTTGCTTATCCTCTAGCAAGTCTTTTCAGGCTTTCCAGGATTAGAGAAAAAAAATCAATCAAAAAAACCACTTTGTARCAAGCTTGTAGAAATTTAGTTTTCCCAGGAGATACTCTGGAAAAAGATTTCTGTGGGTTCATTTTACCAATTCCTGTTTTTCATTCTTTTATTTCAAATCATTCAGGCCCTCGAAGTCTGTGAATGTTATTAAAAATCCTGCTTCTACTCAGGGCCACGTCTTGAAAATTAGTGTCAGCCCTGCCTAYTGCTGCTCCAAGGAGAAAGAGATGGCAGAGCTTCACATGTTCTAACTTTGACTCATAGCACTGTTTTAAAAATAATGTTTATTGTGTTTTCTAATTCAAACTGAAAAAAGGAAACATTTTCTTTGCAGAATTGGTTGGACCCTGCCAAGGAAATCAAGAAGCAGATCCGAAGTAAGTTTGTTATTGTTGCCCCCTTCTACATGTCTCCCCATGGGGACAAAGCCAATTTCACAGACATCTTTTGTATCCTGTCCCAAGTCTTTAGCAAAGGAATTATCTGCGTCTTTTAAATATTTTATGCCTTGATGATGGTGAGGCATTACTGATGCTCGTAACACATGAACTTGCATTGCTGAAAACAACTTGACATTTGCAGAGATGCGAAATCCTGAAGTTTGACATTAAGCAATGTAACCTTAGGGACTAGGCCATATATATGAATTATTTCTTGCATTACTGATATTTATATCATATCTAGAAACACTGCTCATACTCCATACTGAAATAATTCACTGGTACAAAGATGGTACTCTATCTAAAATATCTTTCATTTCTGCATTTCAGAAGCTTGATCTTTGCTCCTAAAATGACCATTCAGTCAATTTTCTGATTCACATGAATCTTTTAAAAAGCTCAGTTGTTATAACTAGGCATCTGCTACATTAGAAATTCATAAACCACTCAAAGGAAAACCTTGTTGAGACTGCTGGGCTCAAAATTTGACTTGCATTTTTTTTTTACTTCTCCTCACTTTTATATGTATGACTTCTGTGGGCAGAAATGCCTCAGTAACATTTTTTCTTTGCACATTTTTTAAATGACCCCTTCTAGCACTTGTTCTTTCAAAAACAAAAGTGTCTGGTAATTCACATTTGTTGGGTCAGGCCTGGCAAATAAATCCCTTCCCTCTCCAAGATTCAAAGGGTTAATTTACACTGGTGGGAAAATTTCCCCTTACTGTGAGCAACCTCCCCTTTCCTCCAGTATTATTTTCATTACAAGTAAGTGATCTGCAATACAACGTAATTAATGTTTGCCTTTTTTAAATCTCATGAAGGGATGGATCTGAAGAGGAAGGTGCTTTAGACCACAGTGAGTCAGGTTACACAGATGGTCAATGCAAGTAAAGCAGCTCAGCTCCTCACCATGTATTTGAAATGCATTTAATATGTACCCAAGCCATGAAATAGACAATGAAAGGTTGTGACAGCGGGAGATTAACCAGGGCAGAAGAGTCTCATCCTGGACTTGAGGCAGTGGACAGTTGTATTTGCAGAAAACGACAGTAATAATTTGCTTTCTCTGTACAATTCATCCCATAAGTTTGGAACAGGCCAACAGTGGAAAAGTAGTGCTCTTACCCATAATGCTTTCCAAAACATATATATAGTCCTGCTGAACGCTGGTTGACTTGTACAAGTCAGACCACGCTGCTGGGATTTCATCCCAGTGGTTGAGAAAGGCCCTTGGTTCACACCCCATTAGTTATAACCCACTAACTTTCACAGCATTAGATTTTATTCCAACTCTTATAAATATTAGGTGAAGACTGCTTATTCCTCTATCTTAACCGTTTGTGCTATTATGATAGGCTTTGTGATAGGTTTGGTTTATTTTTTATTTTGTGTGTGCCAAGGAATAGGTTTACAGGCCATGGCCCCTTCCATCTCCTGTGGGACCAGGTGTCACCCCCTGGCTGCTTTCCCACCTTGGAGCTGGTCTGCTCCCTGGTGGGACCATGCCCCATCCTCACTGCCAGCCAAAACTTCCTTTCACCATCTTTTATGGCCCAAGAAAATGGAAAAGATCGTAAAATCAAGGACTCCAAAAGTCTCGCCAAGAGCTGAAGTCCTGATGGTGAACGTCAAAACTCTTCTTGCACATTCAGAGAATCAGTAACTAGTTTGGATTAGATGGGACCTTAAAGATCACCTTGTTTCAACCCCTGCCATGGGCAGGGACACTTCCCACTAAACCAGGTTGCTCAAAGCCCCATTCCAATGTGGCCTTGAACATTTGAGCCTGTTTTCTCAGATGTGTGGATGGCCAAAGTGGATGGTGCTTTGCATGGGATGAAATTTCCTTGTTGCTTGTAAGAACAGTGTGGTTTGGGGTTTTTTTATTGCTTTTCATTTGCATTCAAGTCATGTGCTAGTGTAACCTAGCCCTTTTTTTCCTTTTTTTTCAAAATAGCTTCTATATTTGCATACCACATTCAACTCTTTTTTTTTAAATCTTGATATTATTTCTTTACAACATTTAAAGCTAACACTCCAGAAATAATTTTGCCAACTCTGGCAATACAAACCAGTAGCCATCCCGTGGATCAACTAAATTTAGTGAAATAATTAAGTAAGAATTCCCCAGTGCTATATATTTTTTCAGTCATACTCTCTGTGTTTGTCCTTGCAGTTTTGTCTGCACAGTAATTTATGTCTGCCGAAGAAAGGACTTATGTGCTGAGGCAGCACTGTGCGAGGATGCTGTGATTTGGGCAGCTAGACCTCGGCACATCACCCTGCTCCAGAGCCCATTTGTACTTTGGCTTGTGATRTTTCCAGCACCTCTGTGTTTTGGGTTATTGGTTTTTAAAGCTCGTACAGACTGTGTGGTGCTTTCTTTCAATAAACCTTGTTCTCAGACTGAGGGGTTTTTTTTAGTATTAGTAATAAATTACTGCTCACTCAGAGTCCTCACACTGGTGGAAATCCTACTAAATAAGAAAAAAGCTGTAAAATCTGATCTAATACAGTATCTTCATTGTGACATGTGGGAAAAATATTCTAAAACCTGTTCTTATTAATTGCTTGTCTGGGATATTTTCAAGTCTGCTGGTGATTGAATAACATGAGCATCTCTGTTTGCACTTGCAGTGTACTTTCAGTCAATCTGTGTTCTTTTCCAGGTGGTGCTTGGCAGTTTGCATTTAATGTGAAATTCTACCCTCCAGACCCTGCCCAGCTATCTGAAGACATTACCAGGTGTTTTAAACATTAAATACCTTTTTAGAAGTGGCTTAAAAGCTGTTCCTGGTAGCACTTACACTCTAATTATCCAAGAAAAGAAACGTGTTATATTCTCATTGTCTTTCTTTTTCATATGAGCTTATGGAAAATATGCAATGCTTTGACAGAAAAGACAGTGTGAACAGTGTCTATACTCTGTGTTAGGAAATATTTTGTCTAGTTTAACCCTAAACCCCTAAGCTTTTTCAATATGCATATTCCTTAGTGTTGATTCTAATTTTCACAAAAATGCCTGATGCCCATTTTTGCCAGTGGCAACAAATTATTACTGTAAGTAAAATCATAACTATGAAAAGAAAGAAGTGAGATAATGTGGTTTCATGACCATATTGAATCTGAAATAGAGCAAGCACTGTACCAGCTACTTAGGAAAAAATGAAATCTTTCCCAGCTGAAACCAGGACAGATGAGAATAAGCAGACATGCAAATTTTGTATTTTCACTTAACAAAGTAAGCAATCAATGTGCATGGAATAGACAATATGGTGGTAATGAATAGCTGCTCCCTGCTCTCAAAGTCACTTAGCTCTGCACTCTACACCTCTGCTCTCTGGTTTTGTATTCAGATTGCAACCACAACAAAAAAAAGGCAAAACCTCACCTGATTTCCTCCTTGGAAGGAGGCACAAAATCTTTGAGCCATGATGAGTTTTTGTGCCATCAGCAAATTGTTCCCCAGCTTGTTGCAACATTTTGCAACCTTTGAATATTTTTAACCTTCAGTGCTTTATGGACTACTTGTTGCTTTTAAGGTAGCATGAAGCCTTTGGCCTAGATCAGGGTCCCCTGTGGTAGGTACTGTACAGAAAGACAGTGTGCCAAAAGTTTGCACTTGAACAGAGGACTTCCAAAGGGAAGGATTGCTTTATTCATCTTCTGACTCTTAAATTTCCCCTGGAAACTCTGCCTTTGCCRCCAAACCAATGCTCTTCACTTTTTTTTCTGTTTTCATCTATCTGGTGAAACCTTTCACTGCATATCTCTGTGGTTTTAACAGCATTTACTGTTTAAATTTATTTTTGAGAAAGCACAACAGGTTGCTAAAGAGACAGCTTATGTTTTTTGAATGACTTGGAGTTCAACTATTCTTAAATGAACAGTATATGAAGTTTTTAATTATTTTTTTATCCTTAAAGAATTATCAGGTAGTTTTATATCTTAGTGATTTATGATAGAAATCTAGTATGTTTAATGGGTATTTCTTCATCTAGGTCACTAAACAAAGTAATAACCTATTTTATTAAGAGATCTCCATGCTGCTGTGTAAAGATAAATTAGGTGTTCCTACTGATAAATTAGGCAAGAACTTGGCATTTGGGGGTTTTTTGGGTTGTTTTCACAAAATTATTATTGTCCTTGTAAATGGTTGAAAAGCTCTGTTCTTGGCTGTCTGCAAATTCCTGATGGAACCGAGGCCTCTTTCCAGTGCTCGGGCGGCGCTTCTTTGGGGGCAACAGTGGAGGAGCCCTGTCTGAGCTGYTTTGGTGCTCCCTTGCAGGTACTACCTCTGCTTGCAGCTGAGAGATGACATCGTTTCGGGTCGGCTGCCCTGCTCGTTCGTCACGCTGGCCCTGCTGGGCTCCTACACCGTGCAGTCGGAGCTCGGCGACTACGACCCAGATGAGTACGGCAGCGACTACATCAGCGAATTCCGCTTTGCGCCAAACCACACTAAAGAGCTGGAGGACAAAGTGATCGAGCTGCACAAGAGCCACAGGTAAGCAGAGGGCATCAGTGTGAGCTCTAGCCTGCTCCAGGTACCATCCTGGTGCATCAGGAGAAGTTAATTTCTGCAGTGGTGTACTTAATATTTTTCCGGCAAGACTCCTCTCTGCGTCTTTGGATAGAGAAGAGCTTTGCAGCACAAAAGGTAACAGGGTCTGCACTAGAGCTGTGGCTCTGGTAGGTACCCAGCTACCCAAGGGGTATGGCTGTAGTTCTGACAGGCTGAAAATGTTTTCCAGCTGCTGGATTTTCTTTTGGATTCTGTTTTCTTAACATTTATGCTAGAACTGGTTGCTTTTCCACAGGGGAATGACACCTGCAGAAGCTGAGATGCATTTCCTGGAGAATGCCAAAAAACTATCAATGTATGGAGTAGATCTCCATCATGCCAAGGTATGTACTTTGGTTTTTTCACTGGCCATATTTCCSCTGTGGCATAGTACTTGAATCTGCACGGACTCCCTGATTTATTTTTTCTTGTGTTTTTGAGACAGGAATTTTGTGGGATGAATCATGTGTCAGTATGAGGAAAGGTGACTCACGGGATAAGCGTAAATATATCTTGTAACCATAACATAATTTAGCCTACAGATTCAAAGATGTTGCACATAAACTTTCATGTTGATTAAACAATGCTATCCGTGAGGAAAATATTGAATGGATGGAGTGATGAGGAAGGATATTAGAAACTGTCCAGAGAGTGGTCAATTGTCATTTAATTCACCTACATTTTCCAGTTTAATAAGGCCAACTATGCTATCTTAACTGGATAGCAGATCATTTCTATGCTGCAAAGGACTTTCAAGCAATTATTTAGCTGTGCTGGAAACCTAATCAGATTGATGATTATGGGGAGACAGCAGCTTGTCTCTTTCCTGAAGTGTGGTTGTTGCAGTTGACAGGGAGGGCAGTAATTCTCCTGGAAACATTCTCGATGATCAAGTAGTTTCTCTAATCATCAGCAGGCTAAGTTATGAATAAAACATGGTCATTCTTACTGTGGCTTGGGAGAGCCACCTATTAGCCTTGTGTTGGTTGTCTGATTTTTGGTTTTGGGGGTTTTTTTCCAAATAAATAATTACTATTGTTTTCTTCACTCTTCAGAGTGAGACTAATGGATTTTAACATTTTTGAGGTTAGCAAGCATCCTTGGCAAATGAATATTGAACCAAGGAATTCTGCCCTGTGGAGAGAACTGTGTTTTCTGTAAAGGTCAAATTATTGTGAGCCTGTTTTTGTGCTGCAGCTTTCAAGCTACATCCTTTCAAGAACTAAGATAAATTTGCAGCTCGGATCTTGAAAGAGCCTGCARCCGTGTCCCTGGGGCATTTCATTTGAGCTGTGCATGTGTGTTACAGAATTCAAGGCAATCTTTTGTGTTCTGTTAATTGCCTTCARTGAAAATGAAGAATCTGTGTACAGCTCAATAGGCAACATCTACCAGGAGGGATGCCACTGCCTCTCCTGTATCCTGCAGATACACACAAAGTCTTGAGGCACATTTGGAGCAGAGAGAAATGGATTGGCAAATGTCACTCGATAGCTTTTTTTCTGACGCAAAGAAATCCACAAACCAGCAACTAAGTGGATTAATGTTTYAAATAAGTTACAGGCTTTGTTACTGAAGATTTTACATAACATAGCATTAAGGCCTAAGAATTTTTTCAGAATATTGGGGAAAAGCTGTGAGGTTTAAGATGGGATATTATAAGATAACCATTTTATTTATTCTTTCCTAAAACATTATTAGTATCCTGGTTTGCTCTTCTTTTTTTCCTATGGAAAGACTCAGAGCAAGAGAAGTTGGTAGAAAAGTTAATCTCTCTCCAAACTGATGCTCTTAATTTTAAAAGGCTGTGGTGGTAACCAAGTTGTGTTTGTCTGTGGGTTAAGAAACCCAATGGTCATCTCGAAAACTGAGCTGAAGGTGGGAAAAGTAGACTCTGCATGAGAAGTCATGTTTAGTTTTAATTAGGTCTGCCAGTGAGATTTGATGGTGTCAGACTAGGGAACAAGTATCTCTGTGCATGCCTTTTGGAAGTCATGCCATGGCAAATGTCTCTATGTAAATGTCAATTCATTAAGGCTATGCCAATATCTTGAGTGTTGGACACATTTGACTCACCAGCTCCCATTAAAAGTAGTTCTCAGTTATCTAGTGCAAGGCTGTGATGAAAAATGTGTTCAAATAGACAGATTTGTCCTCCGGGCTGTCRCCATTCTGAGGAAGCCCCCCCCATCCATAGGCAGAGCTAAAGGGATGTGCCTTGGACATTATAGCTAACAGGTTTCTGTCCCATGTAACCACATGGCTCCTGAAAAAAAGCCAAATTCTTTTATTCAGATTTCATTTTACACCTGTAGTATCACATTGGAAAACAGTCTCTGACACCAACAAGTAACAGAAATCTTGAATAAACTTAGATCTGCGGCGAAGGTGGAGATGAGGGAAGAAGGCATTTCTCAACAAGTTTTTGAGAAAGTGTATCAAAAAAAGGATGACACCTGCAGAAATGTGCCACATATGAGCACACTTGCATTGCAGGCATTCACCAGGCAATGTGATTACTGCAATGATACTTTGTTTTTTAGAATGTATTTACTGTATTAAGACATTGCTCTTTGCTTAGGAAAGTGAAACTGAAGTACACTGAAAAAAATTAGCTTTGTCTTTTCTGTAGTGCCTGACGGTCATACCACACAAGAGCTGTATTTAGAAAAAGTCTATCTTTAAGTGATGATACCATCATTGTTGGAACATATGTCCTCTATTGGTGTGTTTTCTAACACTGGAGTGACTTTGTGGCACTATTTCTATGTTGTGATTTTAAATTTTTTTTTCATTTCAAGCTGTGCCGTAGCTGTTTCATCATGACTGACCATGCATACCATTGTGTTGGTCTTGAAATGTAATCAGTTTTTCAACGAGAGCCTAAAAGATGGCTGGCTGGGAAAACCAGAGGAAAATGATGAATTCATTTCATGATTGTCATAGAGTGACATCTTCACAGCTTCTGCTGCCAGGTTTTTGTGACCTTAGGTTATTTAAAAACAATTTGTGAAGAACTCAGTACTTTAAAGTGGACTCTTCTCTATCAATACTAGTACTTAGCTAAATGAAAACAACAGTGATAGAAGATAGTGAGGATTGGTTTTAGACTATTTGAAGACTTCTAAAGGAAAGACAAATCTATATTTCTTACTTAAAAAAATACATATTTATGTGTATGTTCTGATAAGATTGTGGACAAATGTTTTGTAGTGCTAATGTGTCTGAGCTACAGCCTCCTGTCAAACATAGGTTATAGCACAGGCACAGTTGCACACTTTTGAAAAAGAATCTTTTCTGTCCAAATGCCCAACTTCATGCCCACTGGGCATTTCAAAGTGAAAATACTGAGCAAAGGCACAAGAGCATTAAAGAAACTAGCAAACCTACTAAAGCCAAGATGAGCAAACTACAGAAGAAAAAGCTATCTAAGGATTCACAAGGCTTAGTCATGGAGATGAGTGATACCAGGAGAAATAAATTTGTATGCTGTCATACTTACTTTCAATCTGGTATTTATGCTAATAAACCTTTTTTATTATGCTAATAAAACTTTGCCATATGATTGACATAATTCTTTTAACAACATCTAAAATTTCCCTTCTCCTTTTGGAGTCTTTGTAAAATGTAAGGAAACGTTGGAAACCCTCAGTTTCCTTCACCCTGCCCAACCTTACTATTATTTGCATGAATGCATTCAGTGAGTAGGGTAGCRCTCAGAAACCAGGTCACTACAGCTGATGCATTAAAAAGACGTAGCTCAGATAGAAATACAGGATACARGAATCTGTAGTACTGTAGGATGCAAGGGTAGAAATACTCAACAAGGTGCTTTTCTTGCTATTCCAGGATTCCGAAGGAGTGGAAATCATGCTAGGAGTCTGTGCAAGTGGACTCTTAATATATCGAGACAGACTCAGAATAAATAGATTTGCCTGGCCAAAGGTTTTGAAAATTTCCTACAAGAGGAACAACTTCTACATCAAAATCCGACCAGGGGAGGTAAGGGCATCCTGAATCTCTTAAGTGGATGAAYCTCTTGAAAAAACATGAGTTTTTACTGATTTGTTGATTTGTTTTTTCTTATAAGCTTTCAACATTCCTCTCCATTTATGTTTCCTAATTTATGCTGATTTTCATAGGAAAGGTTAGGTATATACTTTCTTTAAAATACAGGTAAAAAACTTCTTTGGTATTTTTCTGTTTATATCCATGAACTAACATAAGGAATAAGTATGGCTATCTGCACATAAAAAGTTCATCCATGTTATGAATACTTCGGACATTTAAGARCAATATTGCTCATTCATGGAGAGCTTGTTATCCTCCCTCATGTTGTATAATAAATTGTCATTTATCTCACCCACTGAGAGATGTAGACAGGCCATACCAAACTTTATAAACATACCAGACCAGTATATTTACAGCATTTTGGGTAGCTTCACACATTAGCCCTCCCAAGCCCACAGGAGCTCCTGTTCTGGCTCTGGAGAAGGGGATGTGAAACCTCGTACAGTGAGTGCCCTCTCGTGGCTCAGCCGGATGCGAATACCGACCTCATGGGCTGAGCATGCGCTCACCCAGAAAATGGAAATCATGGGAATCATGGAAATCATGGAATGGTTTGGGTTGGAAGGGACCTTAATGATCATCTAGTTCCAACCCCGCCGCCATGGGCAGGGACACCATCCACTAGACCAGGCTGTTCAAAGCTCCATCCAACCTGGCCTATAAGATGATAACTCTTAAGAAAAACCTCAARAGGAATTCAGGATCATCACAGGCAAAGGAGGATTTCCATTTTAAATGCTGGTATGGCATTAATAATTGGCCTGTGATAGATGAAAACCCCATATCCATTTAGAGTGTGGACCTGTATAGCAGGACAGAAATCACTTAGATGAGGACTGGCATTTCTCCCATAATGCAGCCAGTGTCTCTGGGACTGACTTCATAATTGACCTGGGAAACTTGCTGGGACCTCCCACCCCCGAGSCTGAGCCTTTTTTAGAGTCCTAAACTAAAGTCCACAAACCTACATCTCCTGCCTCTCAGCAGACACAGTTTTAGTAACCAAATTTCCACTCCTGAGTTTGATTTTAAAAACCCAAACAAATAGTCACTGCATTCCCAATGCCTGCACTGAAGCTCTCCACCACTGCTACCCTGTTGAGCTCTGCTGGTCTTGGCACACAGTATCCTGTGACCAGGTCGTAGTTCCGTGTGTAAAATAATCAATGCAGCCTCTGYCCAAATTACATTTGATGATAATGTGATTCACTATCCCACATGTCATCTTTATTATTTTGTTGTTTCCTGCCTTATTTCCCTGTCAGCTTCTGTAGGGATCCAGACTTCCTTACAAGTGCCCTTCTGCCTACCTTTCCCCCATCACAGCAACTCTATTTTATCTACTCAGCTATCTGCATGTAGCCATCAAGATGTTACAGCAGATACAGCTGGCACAGCTTCTGCATCAGAAATACGTAAATTTGCAGCACAATCTAAAAAGGTCTCCTTATATCTCCAGACAACTCTTTTCAATTACCTGTCTTGCCTCATCCTCCTCAGATGAATTAGCTCTAACCACTGTGATTTACTAACAGTAGCACTTTCTCTGTAAATCTCCTTAATCTAAGGCTGTGTGACACCAAATCAGTCCCTGAGGACTATTGCTCACCTCCAGCTATTACCAGGCTTCCCACTGTAGTTTAAACTGGTGAAATTTATTCAACAGGGTTAAAACACTTGAATGATGTTTTCTCAGAAGTCTCCCAATTCTTAACTGATCTCTTTGTTACTATAGGGTATAAAACATCACTGTCACAATAAGAAATCTCTTGCTCATAAATGGTGTTTCCCCCCAGAAATTATCCTCAAAGGTTGCTGTAGATTATCACTCACAGCTTCTTTCCCAGAATTCCTTCTGTAGAATATGCATATATGTGGTTACATACATGAGCATATAYGTTCACCCTTGCAATGAGATGATACAGACAGAGGAAATTAAGATGAACCTGTGTACACTGTCTAAAAATAGATGCACAGCATCAAAAACATACTTATTCTTTTTTCCTACCTAGTTTGAGCAGTTTGAAAGCACTATTGGGTTTAAGTTGCCAAATCATCGTGCTGCAAAGCGCTTATGGAAGGTGTGTGTTGAACACCATACATTTTTCAGGTATGTGGATTTCTTTTCCTAAAGGTGTGATATAAAAAGCAACAGAAAAGATCAATTCTGTCAGCAGAGACTAAACCCTTCAAATCAAATTGTCTTTTTGATCATGAGGTACCTCTGAGCAGATAAGGGAAAGTTATTGCTTCTTCAAAATTTGAGATGTTGCACCCAAATTATTCATACTATTTCAGATAGATACTGCTTAAAATCACCATATGGTCCTAATTAATCATTTTGCCTTATCTGTGCCATTATATTATCAGCTGCTATAATTAGATGAAGGACTCTGCTGCACCTACTGCATATAAGCTTGCATAGGGAGAACAACTTATATGGAAGATTGCTGAGGGATGTGAAAAAGAGTTCTAAAAAAAAGGGTATTTTATTTAATTATGTATGAAAGTACAGGCAGTAGTAGGTGGTGTATTTTTTTGGTCACCCAGAATACCCAACCCATAGCTGTAATTTTTGGATTACTAAGGAGTTTTGCAGCTATTTTTTGACTTCTAAGAAGAACTAAGAAAACTTTGGGAGAGTGAAATAAGTGCTGTAATTACTTTGTGCTAAGATAGTAATTAAATAGACACTTAACAAGGGAAACCCAAAAGGATGAKATTTTCAACAGTTTGAAAGGATGTCCAGTGCTTAAAAACCCCCTCTGGGGTATGTTTGGGAGTACTGAAGAATTTCCCTCCTTTCTTAAAACTGTTGGTTCAGGCTGTCTGTACATTCATATGAAATGCAGTCTTGGCAGCAAAAGATATAAAGAGAAACAGAGTGTGCATTTTTGGGGTATTTTCTGATTTTTAATGACAAATCAATGTCTGAAGCATAGACTCCATAGCAGGAGAATGGCTTCTTCAGCCAGCTACCATGCCCAAAACACAGAGGGTGGGAGAGCTCTAACCTGAAAAACGTCTACACCCGTGTGAATGAATACTGCCTGGCATTCACTGGCAATCAGTTCTGGCCCTGTCCTCAGCATAACATCACCATGTTAAATTTGAAGAGATACATCTGCATTTCAGCCCAGTTGGGGCCTCTGATACAAGGAACACCTTAATTTTAGTTTTGGTGATCAGAAAATAGCAAATGTGATTTTCAAGCATGAAGGAGCTGAGTGATTCTTGCCCATTTGGAAGAACTCAGATCTTCAAATGCTTTAGCTAAGTGGTTTTGTCATGCTGTATGAGGGGCATCCTTTGATTCCCTTTTAGCCACAGACCGGTGAGGCACAGGTTACCATGGAGAGTGATACCCAGCAGTCGTCCTCTCTCCTCTGCAGAAACAGTGGACTGATTTTGGAGGAGGGGGAATAACAGGTGCACTGCTTGGTGTGTTTTAGGCTCCTGCTGCCAGAAGCACCTCCAAAGAAGTTCCTCACGCTGGGCTCCAAGTTTCGCTACAGCGGCCGGACGCAGGCCCAGACGAGAAGAGCCAGTGCCCTCATAGACCGTCCTGCACCTTACTTTGAGCGGTCTTCTAGTAAACGTTACACCATGTCTCGCAGCCTAGATGGGGGTAAGGTCCTCTCAACTGACTTTGTCAGAAGTTATCATCACAGTGATCACTGCTTTAGATTAGSTATAAACCCCATCATCTCATCTCCTTGAGATTCGGCTGAGTGGAGGCTGTGAGTACCTGCACGTTCACCGCCGGGGTAGAGGAGGAAGTTGAGAAATTCCATGCTAAATGTACTGATGTGGTCCTTACAAAGTGTTTGCCTGGAGGATGTCCTTTGGAGCCCACTCTTCACAGAGCCTCTGTCCTTGGCCCCATATCTGCTTCCCTGCTTTGGGGAAGGATGGGATGGACCTGCCTGCCCAAGGAAGTCAGGCTTCAACACTTTTTCAGGGTTTGCATGAGTGACTGTTTGGGTTCTGRTTGAATCTGGGTTTCTCTCCTGTGTAGGTTTTTCACTTGAGTTTGTTACAATCCAGAAATTAATTATTTCCCTTGAGTAATAACACTTGATACCAATAACCTCACATCCTGGTCTGATGAGAACTAAAAGACTTTTTTCATACGTTACTTTTGAAGGTATGAAATGGAGAGTAAAATTCATAGGTTAATAGTACATCCTTCCTCTCTTTGTCTTTGGTTCATGGAGGTCATGGTTCTGCTGCTGGCTTTGGTTAAATCAGTGTGTAATTCAGAGTATCAGCTACTTCCATCAGCTATTACTGTTGTCAGCTGTTGAGTAAAAAGAGGTTGTAGTTTTGTAGTTTATTTTTGTAGAAAAAAAAGACTGAAATTAAACTCAGATTCATTACAGATTAAACAAAAAGGTGAATTCTCTTGCAGAATATCACAAATTGCAATGAGTATAGTTGGTGGTGGGGACGTGGAGAAGCTTTGATTTAAAAGTACAAGTGACAAGCCTTTTTCTCTCCCTCTAAAGGTGTTGCTTGTCATTAATTATTTTGGAATCTTCTAATTCTGATGTGCTTCTTGCTCGTTACCAAGCAACTGGTGACCTGATTGCTGTGCATGTGCTTCAAAGCMGAAATTATCCTTCTGCATTATTTTTTTTGTAACATCTAAACAAGATGTCTCCCTCTACTCCCTTTGCTTTCTCCTGCCTCCTAAACTTAATCTCAAGAGACAAGATACTTGAAATCCTTTACCCAGCATTTGTTAGACCCTGCAAGGTTTTCGTGATGTTAATTTGCCTAAGTGCAAATGGGGGAAAGAGGTTTTTTTAGTCAATGCTTATGATCTCTTCACTAGTGTTGTTACTATAATGCAGATGTGTCTGTAACATTCTGCATTGTGCTTACATTGTGACCCAGGCTCTGTCATTTGTTACAGATGCAAGTGAGTTAATAAATTTGAATAACCCTATTGGTTTAGAAATTAGTTACCCAATAGTCAAGAGCAGGGTCTGGGCATATGTTCAAGTTTTGATTACATTCTATCTGTAAAGGTACTATTTCTTTCAAAAAAACTTTTATATATTTAAATTTGGTGAATTATTGAGCACTTGCATCCTAAAATATTCTGGTTGAGTCCATTGAACTGAATGTCATCACTTTGCAGAATTTTTTAGGATAATGAGCTCACCTAACTGGCAGACTAGTACTCAATAATACAAGGATTACATTTCTTTTTTCTCAGGTATTATTCCTGTGTTATATCAATATTGTCATTTTCTGTAATGCAGCATGTTACTAAATCTGCATTTGATCTACATTTTTATATTCTGACAGATTTTAAAAAAAACATCTCTTCCACCCCCATGGCTGATGTCATAGCTGGTTCTCCTTATGTTTCCTGCCTGATAACTGTGGCAACGCGTTGCTTTTTTTTGTCTGATGTTTTACTACAGTAGTAATTCTAATGGCTTGCTAACATTTAACAACTGTGTAATGCACACATTAGCTCCAGTAATGTGTGTATACACATCCATAATATATGTGTATGCATATAAAAGCTATGAGCTTTATTTCAAGTAAACAGTTTATTTAAAYGTATGCACATGCTTCTGGTTTCCTGAAACATGACATAGTTGTGTTTTCAGCATTATCTCAAATGTTTTTCTAAACCAGCTTTTTTAATTTTATGCAGCTTCTCAGCAAAAGCTCTTTCAGATTTTCCCTCTTTAAATATTTGCTTTTAGCATCAGTGAATGAAAACCATGAAATGTACATGAAGGATTCTGTGTCTGCTGCAGAGGTTGGTACTGGCCAGTACGCCACAACAAAGGGCATCTCTCAGACCAACTTGATAACCACTGTGACTCCAGAGAAAAAGACAGAAGAGGAGAAAGATGATGAAGAGGGCAAAAAGAAGAGAGCAGAGGAAGTCACCCCGATTTCAGCAATACGCCATGACACCAAGGTAGAATTTTCAGGTTTTTGTATTAAACAGAGCTGCCTAGAAAGTGCTTGGAGAAACAGAATTTTTAGGGAGGGAGGGGAAAGAGGAAATAAAACTAGTTCTGTGAAAGGAAATATAGTATGTATATATATGTGTCTTGAATCAGTGTTTTTGTAGTCCTTTCAGTTTTCATATGATGTTGTAAAAGTTAGTTCCTGCCTTGGACTGTTTTTTGAAATRTGTTTAACAGTTAGAATGGTGTTTTTCACACAGCATTCAACAGCTCTTTAGGAAATGCCCAGAAGTAGCCTGGCGGTGCATGTTTGTTCTCCTGGTTTTTGGTCGTGTTGACTTTAGAATGGCCATCCTGGTTTTTAATTTTGACAAGGCAACAAAATAGTTCTGTATTCTTGTATGTAGCTCTGTGCTTTAAACTATTGTGTTTTCCTCTTATACTTCTCATAACACCGTTTCCTTGCATGAATTTCAGTGGGCATTTTTTTCTCTATTAACTTCTGGATATTAATCTGCTGTTATAAGCAATTTTTTTCTGGCTTACAAAAGCATTTGCTTCACTTGTTTGAAGTTGGTGTTGAAGAAAGCAGTTTTTATTGATGGCTCTCTTCTCAGTTATTAAATTTGAGTCATCCCTGATCATCTTCAATCCCACCACCGCCACACACACATGGTTGTGCATAAAATCTACTGAGATATTAATACAGGGTAAACCAAACAGGAGGACGGAGAAAATAGTGAATAGAGATTGACRGTGAAGAGAAATATGATAGAATAACATTCAAAAAGTGTACTGTGGAATGCACTTGCTAAACAAGTAAGGTTTATCCTCATCTTTTAGAAAGAAAACCTTTACACCCTCAGAACTGTCAAGTATGCTAATGTTAGAAYCTGAACTTCCAGCTTTATCTAGCTTTATAAGGCCACGATGACCTACATAGCAAAAGGATCAAGTCCTCGAAAAGAGTTGCAGTTAAGGTACTGAAAACCAGAAACAAATTTAGTTACCGGAGGTTTTTTTTTGAAAGTGTGTGCTGTAATTGTAGCATTTAACAAAATTTAACTGGGGTCTTCTTGAAACTCCATTAGTTTCTGCGTGGAGAAAAAATGACGAAAATCAAATATGTAGAAAACATCCACTAGAAGCTAGTTCTGTTCCAAGTGCTTGTTAATTTAAGTAAATGGAGGGATCAGTTGCATTTTGAAGATCATCTGGCTATTCCTTATATATGGCTAAAAATACTTAAAGATATTTTAGGAGACCATTTATATGGAACTTAAAAATGCACAAATGATTGATTTTTACGCCCACTCAAGAGATGAGTTCTGTTTTAACAAGTCATAAGTAGAGCTTCAGTTCTGTAATCCTGTACAGATCTCGGTCCTGCTTCCACATGGACCTGCTAACGGATTTGTCTTTTACCATAAAGAGAGTAGGCTCTCAAGAAACACAAGACAAACTTGAAATCAAATCCCTTTTTAAGGGCATATAAATGTTTTAGGTATGTTTTCAGCTTTTCCAATAAGACATTTTGCCTTTGTTTTATCCATGTGTATTTAAGTGCCAGAAGTTATTCTAAATATTAACACTGTAAATATGTCAGCAAGTGAATAGTCTGTATTAGAAAAGAATACATTTACTTTGGATTTTTTCTCTTTACAATATAAAGAGAAGTTGTGTGTATTTAGCTCACATAAAAACCCGTGAGCCCATCAGCATTAAATTTTGACTTGAGCTTACTGCATTAAACCCATAAAGACATTTGTAAGCAGTTTGAGCTAGGCTTGGTTTTGATTGCTCGATTTGGGAATACAGATTCCTTGATCTGATAGATTGTTAGAGAAGAGAGGGAAATATTAAGAGGAAGGAAAGGAGTTCTTCCATGTAATTACTTGGCTTATGTCCCATTCCTACCATTAATATACCTGGTAAAGTTYGGGCTTAGTAGCAACCTGTGTCTAAAACTTGGACCTGCTTTTTGCCTCCAGTTCAACACCAGCTTGAACTGGAGGCAAATGCTGTTTTGGCTTTAAAGTCATTTTGCTTTTGGGAGCCTGGAGTGAAAGTGAAATGGCTATTATAGTTCCTTGGGGAGATGCACTATGGGTGGAGCAGCTCAGGCACTTAGGGTTTGGTCATGGATCCAGTGGGCCACTTCAGCTCAGTGCACCTGGTGGACTTTGGCCAAAACATCTTTAATGCATCAGCAGTGTGGCAGATGTGTTGTACCGGGGTATGCATTTTGGTGATGACAGTTGTTTTTGTCCTTCTAAAGAGCAGTGGTGGCTGCTTGCAGGGAGCGTGTGAAATGGCAGTCACTATTTCTGCTGAATCACCTCCCTCCTCCTACCAATTTTTTGTCCTCAAATGACCTGAACGGCCAGTTGAATACTGTACAAGTGGCATATCAAAGCACATCCTGCTTGTTGGTAGCCAGTATTCCTGGCATTGTGATAAAACTTGTAGCTAAAGCATCAGGGGCATTTTTGCCTCTTCATTATGGGTAAAGGGTCACATTTTGATTATGAGGAGATGTGGTTTTGTGGGGCACAGACCTCTCTCTGGCCAGCCCCCTTCAGATCCCCAGTGAGAGATGATGGGATCTGCTGAGCCACAAGACTCAGCTCCCTTCTTTCAGTGTACGGCCGAAGAGGTGGGAGCGTGGAGRGGCTGGCAGGGTGCATGGGTGGGAGGGGGGAGCCCCCAGCACTGCCTGCTCGGGCTCACGGCAGGCAGAGGTGAGGGCAAGGCTGTGGGGATGCCCAGCAGAGGCCAGTGGTGGGAGCCATGCTGAGGAACTGGCTGCTGGGGTAGGTGTCAAGCTGGTTTTTTCCATCAGTAGCAGCTGATTAATGGATTTATGGTCCCCCCACCAAACCAGAATGTGTTTTAGTTTGGTTCAGGACCTAGATTTTTTTAATACTGCAATGGAGGAATTTAAAGTCCTTGGAGTTTTAGTTACTGCTGCTTAGGTTGTCCAAGGCATAGATGTGAAGCATCTGGCCCCCACTGGGTCTCCTCCTGACTGCAAGAATGCTGTCACAAGTAGTGCTGGTCTTAGAAATATGTTCCCTTCTTTTTTTGTTGCTCTCCATGTACTTCATGTTTGAAAACTCTTTATGATCGGAAGCCAGTCTTGCAGTAAGTGGAAATTGGCAGAACCTGAAACTCCCCATGTGGCCATGGAGGCTTTTATGTAAATCCTKTGCTGCAAAGGACTAGACAAATGTTGAATCAAGAAGTTGCCTTTTGTAAGCTGGAAGCGCGATTCACTAATACCTGTGGTGTGCGGCATGGGAACATGCACTGTTTAATTCAGTGGAAAGCTGTGGTGTTAAAATACTGTTTATAATTTTATATATATAATATATATTATTTATCATCACGGAAGAAAATTAACTAATTACAGTTTTCTTTTTGTCCTTTTGCTTTTGCGCCTTGTTTGCTGCTCTTTCTCTGTCACCAGCCATCTTTGCTTGGCACTGACTCCCACCATTCCTCGCCATCCTCTCAGCCTGGCCCCCATGTATCTTCAGCAAAGCTTCGCAGGAGATGCAAGGAGAGCACTCGGACAAAGTCCTTAGGCTGTGAGACCCCCAAAGAGAGCGCTCCAAAGCACAGCGAGTCGGAGCCAGACTCTGACAGAAAGGGGCGAGTTTGCTCCGCCGAGCAAGACATGGCTTTTGGCTACAAGCAAAAAGCTGGCAAAGGCGGAACACTGTTTTCCTTCTCCTTGCAACTTCCAGAGTCATTTCCTTCCCTCCTGGATGACGATGGCTACCTGTCCCTCCCTAACCTCTCCGAAACCAACCTCCTGCCTGCCAGTGTGCAGCACTACCTCCCGATCCGCTCCCCCTCCCTCGTGCCTTGCTTCCTCTTCATTTTTTTCTTTCTGCTCTCTGCCTCTTTCTCAGTGCCATACGCCCTCACTCTCTCCTTTCCTCTGGCTATGTGCCTCTGCTACCTGGAGCCCAAGGCGGCCTCCTTGAGTGCCTCACTTGCCAATGACCTGAGTGACAGTTCAGAGGAAGAGGTGTGTACCTCGGCATCGAACACGCTCTTTTTCGTGTTCAGTGCTTCAGTCCTAACCAGTGTTAGATTGCTGCAATAGTGGTCCTACTTTCAGAGCCTCATTTCTGTCTGTGCTGATATGTTAGAAGGGGTTTTTTTTTGGTTTTGGGGGTTGTTGTTTTTTGTTTGGTTTTTTTTTTTTTCTCTTCTTTTTAATTTTTTTCTCATGCCGGGAGTATAGCTTGGAGCCCAGGGTTAGGCACAACACTGTGTGGAAGTGGCTTGGCTTGAACTGTGTCAGCTGGTGCAAAGTGACTTGCACTGAATAATAAGGCCTCTTTGTTTCCTCTATCAGTTTATACTAGGGTTAGAATAGTTATCTAAATAGTGGGTATTAAGTATAATTTTCTGCATAATTACTGAAGCATGCAAATACATGCATATGTATCTACATTTATTTATATAACTAGCTACCCAACAATAATGAGCAGCCTCACCAGCTTCAGTATGTTCAAAGTCCAGATGTACTCAGCTTTTTGCAAAAGGCTATCAGCTGTTGCTGAACCCCAGAAAAGGCTTTCTGGTCCAGCGAAACCTGGATCTCAATTTTCAGCCTTGATCCCATCTCTGCTGCAGATTAAATTGTTCTCCCATGGTTAAATCCAATGTTTCAGTGAGGGGTCAGATTGGGACAGCTGTTCTGCAGCTGTTGCGGGAGCATGCCATGTGGGCTGTCTTGACATTTGCAGTGTTAGATTAGCACAGCCAAAACTGATGCTTCAAGCCACCAGGGTCATCACGGGCAGATGAACCAGCTGCAGTAGGAGTCTGCAGTGGTTCTGGGTACTGTGGATGTGATGGTACATCCAGAAGTAGGAAAGGAATCTGCTTAAGTAACTGAGTAACTGGCGTCTCAGTTACTGATGGAGCTGGAGCCTGATTATTCTTTGTTGACAGAATAAAATTATGAGTTCAGGTTTTCCTTGATTTTCTATTTTCCTCTTCAAATACAAAAGTACGGTTTTGCTTTGCATGTAAAGAAAAAAACCCAATCAGATAATTGTAGACCAGCTGGCCATGTAAAAAGCCACCTTGGCCACTTGTCGATACCGTTGGAGTAGTTCTCTTCAATAAACTGGCTTGAATATCTAAACATTTGTGTCATCTGCTGCTGTTGGTTTTGTAAGACTTGGTGCAGGATTTCATTTCCTTTTTATGGAAAGCCAAAAGTCACATCAATTTGTCTTGTAAAAACATTGTCTTTAGATGCTTTTGGCTCTGTGATGCCTAACAACTAAAAAATAATGTGCAGTTTCTGATAAAAGGCATCCAAAATGTTGCTGTCTCATTTCTTGTCCTCATTTTGAGACAGCATTTAGGTCTCAATTTGCATTAGCTCTACACTTGGATTAATCTAATAGCAATAACAGCATTAATATAGTGCCAGCTCCAGAGGCAATAATGAGGCAGTGTTTATGTAATACACTAGTCTGTTCCTCTTTTAGAAATGAGGGCTTCTTTTTGTTAGTGAAGTTAGGAAGTATTGAGCATAAAAACATCTAAAACAGGCATTTTAGTATCGCTGTTTTATGAGGGTGATTACTCTGGCAGTGCTTCCTGGCAGACAACAGACTTGTGCCTAATCCACGGGGTATTTCTTGTTCAAAATATTGCATGAAAGTGAATATGTTTTAAACTCGGGCATGTCTGCATTACATTGGCAAAACAAATCACAGCAATTACGATCGCAAAGTAGGGGAGGTGCAGCCGCAGCACGTCAGGAGAAGCTGCTTTCTGTCCTGCTCCAGCCCTCACCCACCTGCCAGCCCCACCTCAGCTGCACCACAGCCTGTCTTGGAGCTGAGCCTGGCCTTTCTTACTCTTCACTCCACAGGAGACCTGCCTTGCTCAGCCTTAATTCACCATTCCCTGCTCCGTGATAACTCCAGATCTTTATTTCAAGTAACTCAGTAATGCTGATTTTGACTCCATGGCTGTTGATTGGCTTATTAGCAGATATGTATGTTGCAATAAAGCAAGTTTTAGGCTTTATTTAGGATTTCATTCCACTTACGGCAAAAGAAATAGGAACCCTTTTTTCCCCTCTCCCCAGTTCACAAAAGATTGCACACAGAGATGCAGAAGACTACGGCCAGGAACCTGAACCAATGTCATACATTGTTGAGCTTGTTCTCCCCTGAGCTATGCATCTGGAGTCAGTCCGTGCAGTCAAAGACAGAATCTCACCCCTTAGAATGCATTGACTTCTGTGTTTGTACCTTAGCAGCTAACTTTCTATTGACTTCAAGTTCTTAAATGAACCCTATGTGCCAGACTTGTGTTACAGTGCCTTGACACAATTTTTAAATTCTTTTTAAATGCCTAGATTCATTAATTTCTCTTTGTTTCTTTTTTTTGTAAATAGGAGTGACAGTGCATACATTTTTTTTTCTATTGCCATACCTTTACAATTGCCTATAGTGTTATAAAGATATAAGATCCTTTGCTAATAAAGAAACAATTTTCTAGCACTTTAGTGAAAGCAATTGGACCAGCCTAGTAGACTACTTTGACATTACACTTTCATTTAAAAATCAATGCAGTCTGTCCCATGAGTGGTCATTGCTTGAAAAATTTCAAGTAACTCGCATTCCTGCACTTAGCAAGTAGTGCAAAATGCTTGTTTATTCTTCTGCCTGTCATACAAACAATACAAACCCTTCAAAGGAAGGGATGAATAGAGAACAAAGCAATGAAAAAAAATCAAAACATTCTAGTTGTCAGAAAATGACAGAAGATTGGAGGAAATTCAAAGCTAAGACTGATACTCCATCCACCAGTAGATTGTTTTTTTGTTAATGTTCGTACTGATGTGATTGGAGGATGAGATGTGTTGTCCTGGCTTTGAATTGCCTGCCTGGGTTACTTTAGATTATCTAAGGACCACAGAAAACCAGTAATGAAAACCAGAGCTTTCACTGCTATCAAAACAACTTGGATGTGCCAGTCTGGGGCAGTAGGGTGCACTTTACTTACTAGTTTTCCATGTGCTTGCCTGACATCAGAGTAGTCTGCTGATCTCTCTTCTCAGCCTGTAGTAACCTCCACTCCACTGTCTATTAATCTTGACACTTGCATTGTCCACTAAAATGTTCTTCATGGTGTCAAGCAAAGCAGGGATAGATCAGTCTGTGCAATGCTGTGCTTTGTTTCATTTTTATCACCCATACCTAGTAAGTGTTTCGGGGGGTGGGGGAGCTACTTTTGTTTTTCTCCTGCTGTCGTCCATATTCTTAAATGGAATGAGAAGTATTTTTTTCTTCTTTTAATGGCAGTTTTCTTTCTTTTTACTATAATTAACAATTATCAGCTGCTCTTTATTGGAACCGAGTGGGATCTGAGCCTTACCATTACTCCACAGACAGACAGTAGATGGGCTGGGGGTACAGTTATTTGAACTCCTTGGTAATGCAGACAGCCTCATGGTGTATAAATATGGAGACAAGAACAACTTCTGTACAAATGAGGGGCTGAAAGTCAGATGACTGTTAAAGTAGCTTTTTTTGTTGTTATTGGGTTTTTTTAACTATCTTTTTCCCCTCCGGATAAAAAATTTAACCACCACTTGATATTGGCTAGAACAAAAATTTGTTTAATAATTTTCTGTAAAAAATCATTATGGGAGGAAAAGTTTGTTTAGAAAATATTAGCCTTTTTTTCCCCCCCTTTTTTTTTTAAAGCTACCTGGCTTTCCTAAGGAAAAAAAAAACTGCTATTCAAATAACACTTCGCCAGTAATGTTTTGTTTGGCTTATAAATTTGTTCCAGTAAAGCCATATACTGTGTACAGTACGCCTCGAGTCTTCCTCTGAGTCTGTTCTGTTTACTAATATAGCATTTTTATTTTGCTTCTTTGACATGTGCGTTGTTTGAAAAGCAATGCTAATGCAGTTCACAGGGATGTTGAGTTTAACAGTTCCCCGTGTGAGCCGCGTGTACTGATGAGCTGGGTTTATTCTTTATTCCTGCCTTCCTCTCGGGACCCGGGTACTTGTCTAACCCAATAGACTGACAGTGAGCAGACGGATACTGCGGCTGATGGTGAGACCACTGCCACCGAGGTTTGTACAGTCGCCGGCACCCAGCTATGGCAGGGGAGAGCGTTTTGCCTCGTCCCTTCCCGACCCTGGGCCTCGGGGCTAAACCGCATGTCTGCTACGGCAGTTCAGGATCCCTCCCTGCGCGTGTGTGCATGTGCGTGCCTGCAAGTCGGAGAGCTTTGCTAGGAGGGTTGAGTTTCCAGTGCTCCCTATGGGTTCCTCTTGTTTCTGAGTTTGGTTTGGAAGCCGCAAGGCGTTGTGTGGTTAGTGGGGCAGTGGCGGTGTCACCCACACTAGTGCTGCCCACCAGGAGGGTCGTGCTGGCCAGATGGTGCCCTGGGGTTTTTTGCTTGCTTGTTTGCTCTTATACTCTGCAGCCTGAGTGGGAGAGTGGGGAAAAGACAATAAAAAGCAGTTTTCAAATTTACTGAGTATCAGTATTCTCACATTTTAAATGTCTAAGGTTTTTCTTTAATGTAATTTCACATGGCATCTTCACATGTTGCCATCACTAGTCCAGGTGTTCTTTTAAGAGGAGAAATGTAAAATGTTTATATTTCCCTTGCACTGAGAAGCCTCATATCCACAACATGGTACATAGACTGCACAAGCAAATTCAAGCCTATGTGACTTCACTGAAGTGCATATAATGCTTTCATAATTAATATGGTTGCAGCTGCAAACATGAGCTGAATTTCGTCTGACATCTCCTAGAAGACAGAGTCTTACCACAAACACTACTCTAGGTTTTCAGAAGGATCTCATCAATATTTGAGACTGTTAAAATTACCATCAAGAAAAAATTTTCTGTATGACATGTCAGGACAATTCAGCCTTGGCTGTAAATAGAATAAATTTGAACTGAGTTGTAAAGTAATCAGCAGATTTTCCCATGAGTCATTTGTCTAATTAGGACTATATGAAAAATTAACAATAAAATAGCAGCACGGGCATTAAAAGAATTCAAACAGTGCAACAACATAAAGTCTGTTGAGATGAGTCAGGAGTACAAAATGCTTTGAAGTACTTCTTCCACTCCATAGCTTCAGGCCTTGAGCCCTCCAGAAAGTAAAACATAATCATAAAATTGTGACATTTAAAATGTTTGGTTTATTACTCAAAAGTGCGTGTTAATATCCCTAGTTGCCATCTTTATTTAGAGGAGAAGATATAGCGCATCTCAGTTTTCCTTACAGATACCTGATTTTACAAATGTGTGGTATGTTTGCCACCTGAAAATCGCACCCTGGGAAACAGGGCTGCCAGGGCAGTCCTTATGGCATTGCTTTTGA
This sequence comes from Parotia lawesii, assembly GCA_003713295.1. Lineage (NCBI taxonomy): Eukaryota > Metazoa > Chordata > Aves > Passeriformes > Paradisaeidae > Parotia > Parotia lawesii. Next base: position 37,928 of record RAHM01000176.1, on the reverse strand, counting down.
AAATGTGCACTGAAGTGGACGGGATGTGTGTGCCGTTCCAGATGATAGGTCCTGAAAGGATATATACAGGCTATGTCTGAAATAAAATTGCAGAAATACAGAAAGGGACTAAGGTTAGGGAAATAGCGTTTTAAGCAAATAAAATGTGCTTCCTTCTGTAGAAATTACTGCAGGTTGTTTGCCCATGGTGAGTTTATGCAAAGCTTTGCTTGTGGCCCAGATTATGTCATATGTGTAAACTTTGGGATTACAGAATTACAAAGAATTTTCTGTTGCTGTTTGGTCCTAGATTAGCTGTGACCTTGGTGAGAAGGTGCAACTGCTGCTCCATAAATAGAGATCTATGAATGTGGAGCATAGCAATATTTATAAAAGGAAGATGTTTAATACCCCTTTGTTAACAAAAAACAAATTTGAGGAGGTTTGCTCTAAGTTAGGAAAACCGTGCAAAGCCAGTGTGTCTACTCCTTCTCCTTAAACCCTTAATGAAGAGAAAATGGGATTTCAACCTAGTGTGTGTACCTCTCACCAATATTCATAAAGCCTTCATTCATACAAGTGGGTAAGGTTTTGTTTTCCAATCTTTCTCATGCTGGCAGTCGGATCAAGAGGAGGACGGAGATCTAAAGGCACAGGTACAGAAACGAAAGGTCTAGATGTTGCTCAGGTATCAATGTTGGAGGTGTTCACCTCTTCCAGCATGTTACTGTCAGTTCTCTGTGAAGAAATGTGTAGAAACAGCATTTTGTATCCTTTCAATACTGTATCCCTTACCTTTCCCTTTCTTTTTCACTTCTTTCAGAATAGTCTGATTAAGCGAATACAGGGTGAAAATGTGTATGTCAAACATAGTAATCTTATGTTAGAGGTTGGTATTGGTATATACCAGTGCATGTACGTACATGTGTGTTAGTTTTAGTGGTAAACTGTGGATCTGCACTATGATGCATGAACTGTGTACTCCCACCTGCTAATAGATTATTTTTTCTCTCAGATTATGATGACTCCTCTAACTCGTACTATAAATATCGATATATGCGTGTGCGTATATGTGTGTGCCTCCACGCGCATATGTATGTTTGTTTGGAGCCTCTTTATCAGGTGCAAATTATAGCGATATGGATAAGCTCTTTAAGAGTGTACTTAGACTCACGTGTACGAGATATGCTATGCTGTTCTCTTTCAAAATGCCACATTTTCACAGAGTGTTGTGTTAGTGCTGTGCTCCCCGGCTCCCTGAGCTGTTACTTCCCTGTATACTAACCAAGTTGTGTGTTTTGGCTCTGAAGTTTGGTTGGCTTAGGATGTATCACAAACTGCTCTATTCTTTTAAAACTGTCCAGGATCTAGATAAAACCCAGGAAGATCTGATGAAACATCAGACCAATATAAGCGAGTTGAAACGCACCTTCTTGGAAACCTCCACAGAAACGACTGTGTCTAATGAGTGGGAGAAGAGGCTTTCCACATCTCCCGTTCGGCTTGCAGCAAGGCAGGAGGATGCTCCTATGATTGAACCACTAGTGCCTGAAGAGGTCAGCGTGAGCTGAAAGGCTTCATTATGTATTTGTCTCTTCATTTTTACTTATAGCAACTCTCACTAGATTAGAGGCTGTAGTTAGAGGCCATTCCCTGCTTGCAGGCACTCCCCTTTCTCAGGACTCGGGCTCTAGCAGCAAAGATGGGAGGAAGAGCAGATACCATAAATATATACATATATAAATGTATATGTATTTAGCGAATTAAATTCACTGGAAGCTGTGTGGCAGAACTAGGTCTCTTTGAGGGTGCAAAATACAGGCGTTGTTACAGGTTCGGTGAGCTTGAGGAAGTCCAGCCATGCGTGAAAGAAACCATGAAAGTGATGGAGAGGAAATTTAAACAATGGTGACTGGTTGGGAGCAGCGGTGTAGTGAGACGGGTGGGGGCTATGGTGCCAAGCTTGAAAAGAAAATACAGAACAAAGGGCATAACTCAGTCTCTGAAGACAGGGAAGAAATAATGATGATAATTAGGCYGCCTTGGCCAGTTCCATAAGGGAACTGATGGTTGCTTCAGTCTGCCGGATACCGTCATTGAAGACCCAATGCAGATTGCTAAGTGTCTGCATTTTCATGCAGTGTGCATGTGTGAAAAAATCTTGCTCACTGTGCAGTGTTGAAATGCTTGTAAGAAACTTGCTGATTTAAAAGGTGGTATTTATTTGATTTGTAGATAGATAAGGACATGTAGGGGTAGCAAGGCAACATTTGTGTTGCAATAAAATACATAGTGCAGTGTCTTGGCTTAAGTCCAGTGGAGCAAAAAGAAATAAGCTTGTGTGGTCTGCCTGAAAGTTATTTTTTTATTCTATTATGAATGGATATCTGGTTTCTGTCTCACAGGAATTATYTTTATGGGTACCTCTTGCTTTTAGCATTAAAGACTAAGAAATGGTCATGAGATTTGTTTCTATGTCCACAGCACTGACATAATGTTATAAGAAACTCAGGAAAAATTGTCTGGAAACTGTAAATTGAAAGAGTGTTCTGCTTTCTCACCTCAGAGACTGGTGTTGCAGACCCACAACTCTGGGGAAGGGAATCCCTGGAGGCGTGCAGGTAGCCAGTGTCAGCTTCTCCTCATAGGGAAAGGGATATTGCCAAGGAAAGGGCCATGACCTCCTCCTCTCCCACATTATACCCAGTGGCTGATGTGGGCACCAGATGTGTGTTAGTGTGGCATTCAAGTTGGATTMAAATACCTAAAAAGCAGACTCAGTGCTCAAAGCTTCCCTTTTGAGGATAGCACAGAGGAGTTTTAGTGTTGCTCCTACTGCCTTGTTCAGGAATCGTAACAGACCCTACAAACAGGTTAGTTTGCTTGTAGTTGAAAATAGAGGTTTATCCTTCTAAAAAGTAAAATTGTCAGTACAATGAACAGGATGCATTTATCATAATAATGATGTAAGGAACAGTTGGAAAGGGTGGCTAGATGAGCCTGAATCAGAGGATTGCAGGGGAAGCAAACTTAGCACCAACCTGTTTGTTAAATATCTTTATTACTTTAGGAGTTTAATAAAAAGTTTTAATTAAAACACGCAAGCAGTAGCAAAGTATTACACRGTTATGTAGGCTTCACCCTGAGGAAACACATCTGAATTTAACCATTCGTTTGGAAAGGAAAAGAGCAAGAATTATCCTTATCTGGTATCTCTTCTCTTGCTAGTAGAAGACGACTTGCTCAAAAGCGATGGCCAGTTACTTAGATGCATGTATATCTTACAGGCATCTAAGTAATCTACATCTGTTTCACAGAACCTCATCCAAGTGAAGGTATTTCTGTGGAAAACTGAGAGCAGACTTGAGCTATCAGAGCCTAACTCTGAGATGACTTCTGCTGTAGATAACACCTGGCCATCCTTTTGATCGCAATAAGTGGGATAGTTTCAGTTCACATGTCCTGATGAGAGGAGGCTTTTTCAGGAAAAAATTGAAGCTATCCATAGGTCGAAATCAGCACCTTGATGTCTACTCAGAAATACAGAGGCAGTCAGGATAGTGTAGTGCCTTCTGCTAGTCAAATAAGTTCTACATTTCACGTAGCATATCCACTTTAAAATCGTGTTCAGTGCTGTTACCTATAGCTCCTTCCTGTAATAAAACAAAAACAGAAGAGAAAAGATGTGTTTTCAAAATGTGGTCTTCAAGCATGCGGCACCTGAGTGTGTTTGGTTAGTGTGACTTTAAGCCTGTCTAGTCACCACGTGGTTTCTTAGAACAAATGGGGAAATACATTGGTTTTCCTTAGTGATGAAAAACATGCTTTTAAATATCTTCCATGATGGTGGCCAGATAGCTGCAGAACGTGAAAGCCATCATATTGACAAACTCCTTGACAGTGTTTAATCTGACCTGGGTTGGATCAAACCAACACTTTAGGAATAAAGGAGTTATTCATCTCATCGCAGTCAGGAGTTGAGCCATTTATCTTTTTCTCTTTCTAGTTTCATATCTTTCTTTAAACTTTTACCTTTCCTCTTGAGTACATGAACCCTTTTATCACGCCAGTCAGAGGACTTCCATTGGCATGTCTACTGAGTACAGTAGCTATTGAAGTCACTAGGAAGGGTTTGGCAGGAAACCCATTTTGCTCTGCAGGGGCTTACTTTCTTTGGCCAAATGACAACAGTGGCCAGCCCAGAAGGTGGGCTCAAAGGCTTGGGAAATTGAGTCTTACCAACATTTAAAATTTTCCCAGTTGTCCAAGTTGGAGACATACTATTCTCACACCACTGGGAAAGCACTGATGGCATAAAAGTGAGGAGATTTTGGTGTCACACTACAGGATAATAGAGCAACAGTTAGGTCCCTGTGTAGGAAAAGTGCTCCTAAGACTTCTAATACCAGCAGGGAAAAGGGAGAGCTGAAATCTTAGCTGGGCACACCTTCCGCCTGCTTCAGCAGAGAGGGCTGCAAACTCAGGAGAGAGCCTTGTCCAGAGTGAAAGTGGAGGGGCCTATTCTGGGCTGTTGGTGGAAGCTATGTAAGCTGGCATCAGTCCCAGTTAAATGAATAATATGAAACAAAACAAACACAGTGCATCCACACCTGGGTGATACTCAGTTTAGTGGGTTTTGAGCTACACTTGTGCATAGCATTCATATACTCATGTCTGCTTTGCATTCACCATAGAGAGACACTGATTTCACTTCTTATTGGAAACCTCTATGCTGTAAAATTATTCTCTTTAGTTCTGTTTCCTAATTTTCCATGCGATTAATACTTTGTAGGGTAGAGAAATATTATGAGCTTCTGTAAAGTATAGTGGACTTTATACCCTCCATTTACTAAAAATCATTTATTCCCCTGACATTAGACCAAAGAAGAAACAGAAAAATCAGAAAAACTCATATTTTTGCAGAAGGGAGGTACTACATTCCTTGAAATGCAGGTAAAAATAAACAATACTTCATTGAAATGCAGTCAGAAAGTATGGCAATGATTTATTTTTTTATTATCTTTTTTCCTTTCCAAGCCCTCCCTTTTTATATTTTTTTATTATTATTATTATTTCATAAGTTTCACATAGAGATATAATCTGGGGACCAAATTCTGAGGAATGGGTCCTCTCCAAAGTTTATGGCTTCCTAATGGAGACTGATTTCTCTGCTAGTTAGAAATCTACTTGCACGGTGCTGTTTGGGTGTTGTTTACAGTTTGCATGCATTTCCAGCATAAACCTCACTGAGAACGTTACGGTGAATGGGGCACTTCTGTCACGAGAATGAGTTTCTTTTATATTGTCAAGTGAATTTAGATTATGCTGAGTGATGGTGAACTTTATATTTTTATTGGTTTTTCTATTAGCCAAGTGTGATAGAGAAGAAGCTGCAGGAAGGAGAATCTGCTGGCACTTTGGTTACTTCTCATCAAATCATTATCCAGAAAAGTATCCCATCATCCCTAGAGGTTATTTTTAATTCATTTGATTTTAAACATTTGCTTAGTTAAATACAGAAGTTATGGTCCTAAAGTCAAATAACTGGATGCTGATTGCATAGTCAAAGCAAATCACATAACACATTTTGCATGAGGAGGAAAAAAGATGCTGCAATTAAGTTCCATTCAGAATTTTTAGTAGTATGCTTAGTTTATACAGTTTGCTGTGTTGTGCTTCTCCATTTAAACAATCCCTGAAGGGGTTGATGTTATTCTAACGAAAACAAGGAAATTCAGTGCAGGCTACAGCTACATACAAACTCATACTATTCTAAAACGTCATTAACAGCATGGTTGTAACAACTGGCGTACAGTTGAATGGGCTTATTTGCCCTATTTTTGTAATTTGTTTTTGACTGTGGCTTTGTGAACCACTGCAGTATGTGATTTTTAACGGCAGGGTGATTCCAATCATCATTTTAAATTATGCGCTGACATGCTATCTCACTTCAAACAAATACAGAAATAGTGTGGCAAAAGCAATATTTTTAGGTCCACATTATATGGACCTCTGAAGAGAGAGAATATGCAAAGAAATCATATTTTGTCTAAGGTGATTCTGTTTATTTGCTTGATAACTGCTCTAAGAGGTGCAATGCCAAAAGTTATTATATGCTTTCAGAAGCAGCAGCATGATTCCTTAAAAATCTTCATACTTTAGTGCTCCTGAAGTACAGATAAACCTTAGATATTCTAATTTAGTTTTTATATCTCAAATATAGGGCACTGAGGATTGGGTTATTATAGACAAAATACCCTCTGAGGTAGTTGATGGTGAATCGGAAAAAAATCTGGCATACAAAGTAGTGACTGTGAGCAGTAAAACTGCATTTCCACCTGAGATATTAAAATCCAGTACCATTCTAATGCAGAGCTTTGAGGACTTGGAAAGTGAAATACAATCCAATGAGGAGAATAAGCAGAAAATGTTCACCCTAGGAAAGTCCTATGATACCGTATCTGGGAAAATTGTAACCATGACAAGTAAAGCTAAAGAGGGTGAGAAAGCAGTACAGCCTTCAGTAGAAACTTTGCAAAAGATGGAAAGGAAGGTGCAAGAATCTGTGAAAATCGTTCCAATAGTGGCCAAGTATGAAATCCTCAAGCCTGTCACTGATGACAAAGCCAGGCGGGGATCCGACGTGCAGAGCACGAGAAGAAAGCTGTCTGACTCTCTGACACCCATAAAGGAAGCAGAATCTCAGTTGCAAAGTCCTGAAGAGGAGAGTTTGAAAAAGACACTAAGGATGGACCAGGATTTGCAGTTACTTGGTACACTGGAAAGCTTACAGCTTGGCAAAGCAGAAAAGCATCTTGGCGGAGAAGCTGTAAAAGCAGGGGCGTTTGCCCGGACAGATAAGAGCCTGTCTGAGTGGAGATATTCCAGAGAACAGCCATTTACCATTGCTACTGCTCACTATGTTACTGAGTCGTCTGCATCAAAAGTGGTGGTAACAAGTGGCTTTGACTTCATGCCACAATTTAAAGATAAAAGCATGACTTTTTCTAGGCAATCCCCTCACACCACCCTACCTTTTGGTTCTCTTGCTGCCTGGCTTTATGTTGACAGCAGCCAACCCAGCTTGTTTTTTTTCTCTCATACTTTGAATCCGTCTCACAGTCTGAAGCAGACATTATATAAGGCTTTCAACCTTTCTGGTTTATGTACTGAAATTTAGTATTGCTGCTGTGGCTTGTTAATAAAAGGAAAAAAAAAAAAAGGTTTGCTTGAACCAGCAAAATGCCAATGCTAACAACTACGCTTTTTAACTATTGCTTACTACAGCCATTATGAATTCGCTCTGATTTATTTTCCCATTCTTTTCCTGTTTCCAACCTCTCCGTGCCCCTGCAACCTTCTCTTCTTTTCCTTCGTCTCCGCCTCTGATTTTGGCAATTAATATGTCTGTGCCTATGGGTCTGCCTTTCTTCTGTGTATGACTCTACATTTCTTTGTCTGTTTAGACTAAACAGTCCACCAGTGAAAAAACCTTGGATGGTTCAGATATCTTCACTTTAATAGAGTCCGCCAGAAAACCGACTGAGTTCATAGGAGGGGTTACTTCTACTTCCCATAGCTGGGCTCAGGTGGCTGCTTGATTCCCTCCATTGATGTCATAACCACACACCAATTACTTTTGCTTTTCTATTGTTTCGTGGGTTTTTGCACAATTTGGAACTGTATAACTAATGCATGTATTCATGTGTGTTTTCCTTTGTTACAATGGACCACAACAGAAACTTCCCCAAAAAGAAAAAAAAAAAACAAAACAAAAACCAACAAGCAGGTTTTCTCTCATTTCATTTTATTTTGGTCATTTTGTGGGGTGCTGTATTTTGCCTTTGTAAAACTCACACAAAAATACCAATGAGAAGAACGCCGACATTGAAATTTCTCTTCGCTTTTAAAAATTTTGATTCTTGCTTTGTTTTCCATTTCTACTATACTGCTAACATCCTGAGAACAAAAATCCATGCGATGTGGGAGAAATAACTTGGCAAAATATAATGCTCATTTTTTTAAATTTATGTTCACAGTACATTAAGCTGGGGAGCTACAGAAAATAGTGTTGTCTGCTTCTGATGCTGAGAGTTTTTTCCTCCTTCCCTGCAGAGAATAGACACGACAACGTCTCAGGAGACAACTTCTAGTGACATGAAGCAAGCAGTTCAGCCGGATCAGGATACAGTGCAGAAGGTTGTACAGGAGACTGTAGTTGTCAAGGAGAGACATGGGATGGAGGTGCATGCAGGCGGGGATCCTGCTAAAGTGGCCGGACTTGCGCTGGATGCCCAGGCTGAGGCAGCGTCGGCGGTGGCTGCCGGCATGAAAGGGAAGGAGGGCTCTGCTGGGACTGAGGGGGCGAAGGAGGAAAAAAGGGAGGAGGCTGGGAAAGCCTTACCCAAACAGGAAGGAGTCGCTGCCGCTGCTTCGTGTGAGCAGGCGGAGGAGCACAGAACAACAGTCCAACTTTCAGAGTCTTTGGAAAGAAAACCTCATTTTGAGGTAACTTGTTGTTAAATTGGTCATGTCTGTGCTGATTGTGAATGTAGGCAATAGTGGGCTAAGTTAATTCCTGTCATCAAAAGTAAAGTGTGCCCAGTTTGTATGATTGCATTTTTACAGCAGGCAGTTTTTGTCTCCTCTTATTTCCTCCTTGCATGTCACCTGCAAGGCTTGCTGCTGGTTTCCATCATTAGCAAAATGCCATGCATTTTTACTTGAAACAGCTTTTCATGCTACAGAGAAATACCAAATTTCATGGCATTTTATGCAACAGATAACAAGATCAGCTGACATTCTGTTTGGGAAAGTCCATCGAGGTTGGCAAAGTTCATGTCCTCAAAGACAGGAAATAGATTGTCTTTTCCATGCTTGGTGCAATTATAAATAAGTGTACTGTGTCTTAAACAGACCAAGTTCCTTATCTTAGCCCCATTAGTAGAATTTCGAAGCTGTTTTGTGAGGGTTTTCTTCCCTCAGAAAGAGCTGAACAGACAACTAAGCCTGGGCAGAATTCATTCTCTTGTCATTTTAAGAAAATGTAGAATCACAGATTCTTAGAACATTTGGGGCTGGAAGGGCCCTCTGGAGTTCATCTGCTCCAATCTGCTGATCAGGCAGGGACATCCAGAGTGAGTTGCTGCCCAGGACCATGTCCAGAGAGCTTCTTCTGAGTATCCTCAAGGAAGGATACTCCACAATCTCCCTKGGCAACCTGTGCCAGTGTTCAGTCACTCTCACAATGAAAAAGTGTTTCCTGATGCTCAGAGGGAACATCCTGTTTTTCAAGTCGTGACCATTGCCCTTGTAGTGTTTAGAACATTTTGGACTTTTTTTTCCTAAAATCCACGGTAGTGCTAAATGTCGCCAGCATTACATACATGAATGTACCACTGTAATGAAGAGAATTTTCTCCTTTTTTTTTTGTTAAATGCAGAGCACTTTTTAGTTCTTCTTTCTTTTCCCCAAGCAAAAAAAAAAATTGTTCTGAGAAATCCATAAGCTTTGCTAAATGTTCCAATTCCTTCTGTTTTGTTCACACAGTCGCCAGTTGTGAAGACTGAGACTATCAGTTTCAGCAGTGTTCCCGCTGGTGGGGAAACACTTGAAATTTCAACAAAGGAAGTGCCAGTAGTCCATACAGAAACAAAAACCATTACATATGAGTCTTCTCAGGTAAGAAATTCTGCAAAAGATATGGTCTAATTTAATGTGCTCTTAAGGAAGCCATTTCTTCACCCATCTTTAAGTGTATGCCTTAGTGTAAACTTTTCTAAGTTGTTCAAGTATTGAATATTAGGATGAGGAGGATGTATATAAGAATAACTTACCCGAGGATGACTCTCACGTCCTGGTGTGGGGCATTTTGAGTACATTGATGAAACCGCAGATTTAGAAGCACCAGCTCCTCATCCGTGCTTCCAGAGGCAAAGGGGAGCATCCAGATGCACAGAGAAATACTGACTCATGTTCACCCTAACAGCAGTTATCCCCTACCATAAGATACTCAATTTATGAAGAACTGTAGAAATAGGGAATTTTAACAGTCCAGTTCTTGCCTCCCTGTGCTCAGGAGCATTTTTTCAGTGACTGGTTTTCTCTTCTGGTTTCTAGGTGGATTGCGGTGCTGACTCTGAACCAGGTGTATTGATGAGTGCACAAACGATCACATCTGAAACCACCAGCACTACAACTACTACACATATCACCAAAGTGAGTCCTCAGAAAGCAGGGAGCTCTTTTTTCACCAGGGTGTACGCTATCTTAGCTTCAGTTCTATGATATATTTCAAAATGGGGACACATTCTGATACTCTCTTGACAAAATCTTGTAAATTTACTGTAAATACGTGTCCTTATTTACCTGTCTTTGGCTATGCTGAGTTGATTAATGCATCACCTAGTGACTTGACAAGAGTCCTAAACCCTTAGGGTATGTCTATGCAAGCAAAAAACCTTGTTGTACAAAGACACTTGATTTAGCTGCAAATACTACCTGGAACTGGAAAGAGTATAACCACATTGGCATCATACGGTAGCCTGGAAGGAATAATTTGCCTGAACATGAGGCTCTATTGACATGACTATGCCTTTCAGCCCTGAGATATTAGCCCTGCACAGTGTTGAAAGCACATAGTAAATCTGTATCATGTAGCCATAATAGGACATTCAGTCAGCTCAGACCYTTGGCTGTGTTTCTGGGTGGTACCCTGAGGAACTTGCCCACAGCCAGACCAAAAGCTCATATCTGCACAGACAAATGATGTTATGTCTTCCAGGTTCCAAGGTAGCATTTAAATAACAGTTCCTCCCTAAGCAGAAACCCTCTTAGTGCTGTAACAGCTCTCCTACCAATATTCACTGAGAACAGGATCTCATCTTTCTGCAGTGAAGTTCACCTGTTAGTAGATGAGCTATACAAAGGCCACACTGCCCTGTATGCCATTCTGAAGCAAGCAGTTGGACTTGACTAGGTCTGAATATGGGCTGTCTCTATTCCCATTCTGTTCTTCATGGGACAAATTTGCCATTTTTGACATACAAACATCTCTCTTGATCATGTGCAGATTAACTAGAATCATAAAATTACCTGTGTTGGAAGGACCTCTTGAGGTCATTAGTGCATTCAGAGCACTCAGGCCAACTCCAGACCTGCTCACTTGCAGTCCAGGGTTGTCCCGCAAGTTGTTTGAGCCATTTCGGTCCAGTCGTAAGAGGRTTCCTGCACTGATCATTCTGGGGATGAGCAGCAGCACTCTAAAGTAAGTTACTGACATGCTTTTGTCCCTCCCATCTAGACTGTGAAAGGAGGCATCTCAGAGACAAGAATTGAAAAACGAATAGTCATCACAGGAGATGCAGATATTGATCATGATCAGGTAAAATCTACAAACTGCTAAAAAGGCTACCCTGAAGACTGCCAAAGAGAACACTTCTAAACATTGCTTTGACAGATATTATTCATACTGGCATGCCTTAAAATAAGCTGGAATAGTAGTTAAATCAGTGATGGTATATTTCATATTTTAATCATTTTCCTCATTTGTAAATTGTGTAATATATCATGAATCTCTCCACCTTGCTACTGATCATGCATGTTCCACCTCCTTTTTGTTTTTGCCCTTCTGTGGTTTCCTTGGGATAGGCGCTGGCTCAGGCAATTAAAGAAGCCAAAGAGCAGCACCCTGACATGTCAGTGACCAAAGTAGTGGTACATAAAGAGACAGAAATCACACCAGAAGATGGGGAGGATTGACCACAGGTAAGATGACCAGATGATTTTCCTAGGCATTTACTGGGCTGGCATGTTGCAGATGTTTTCCTACCATATTTCACCTTTAACTCTTCACTTTCTCTCACTGGCATTTTCAAGTTGCTGGTCATAAGTTCTGATATTTGAAAGCAAACCGCATTCGGCTCGAGACATCTGTCTTCATTAAACAGTGCCAGCTGGAGAAAGAGAAACTACTCATTTGCTTTCGTTGGCTCTCTGAAAAGTCCTCATTGTCCATGCTTTGTTCTAGTCTAATTTTCTACTTCTGAAGTCATAAAAAATCTGTTGTCTGCTTTTGTGTCATTTAAGAACAAAAATAATTTGTTCTTAAAGGTGTGCATTTTGGTTTAAAAATGCCAAGGGAAAAACCTACAGCTGCTTTTTAAATGTCCTGTGCGGATATGTTACAAGTTATGCTTTAATTCCCAACTTGCAAAGGTATGGTCCAACTTGCTTTTAAATGCAGTGAATTAGTTTGTCGGTATTTGGATGTCTTGGCTTTCTTGTATTTGAAAGAACATTTTATGTTTTAAAGCAGCATTGTTTATCAGGATGAGATGATAATGCAGCTTTCCTTGCGTCAAGCTTTTTCTCAGTAAAGGCATGCTCTCCAATAGTGGCTGGCTAAACAGATGTCTTAATATTCCTATATTTATTCTGTGTGCAGAAACATGTCATGCATACTAACCTGCTATGCAAAAGCTCTTAATGCCAGCACCATTGCACAAATTGCTTTGAATGCTGTATGCAGAAGGGGAAGAAAAAGCTGCTTGTCAGATTTGTTGAATCGATAGCAGCATTTTATTCTTAAAACAATGTATTCCCTAGCACTTGGTGTAAGTAACAGAGTATAATGCACAGCACCTTTTGAAGCTCTTTGGCTCTCCTGCTTTTGGATATACAGACCCTAAAGAAAACTGAATTTCAGTGTCAGTTATTTATTTGGAAGATGGAACCAGTCACTAAGGAGTGAGTAGCTGTGATTCCTGTGGTATTCTGCTAATTGTTTCAGAGACAGCTCAATGTGCCTTGCTTAAAAGTCTGTTGATGTCACTAATTCGTTCCGTTGGCGTCAGTGGACTTTGGATTTGGTCCAAGTTGCTTATACTGGGATGATGCCATTTTCAAATAGCTTTTCTTATACGAACAAATTAACAAAATCTCTTTTGCAAGAGAGTAGTTGCTTTGAATAATTAACTCAGTTCTCTTTTCTGCAGGAATAACCTAGAATGCATATGAATCCAGACATGCATACCAGTAGGAATACGAGAGCCTACACGGAGTCTCAGTTCCAACCTGACTGACTTGTATCTGTTTATGGAAAATTTCACTACAGAAGAATTGATCTTGACCGTTAATAAAGAAACTGACAGAGATACCTTCCCATAGAAAGCAATCTGAATCAGCAGCAGTTAAACAATATTGCATGAAGCAACAATAAAATTACAGAAAAGCAGCATTTTTAATTTTCTTAAAATGTCTAAGTTTTCAGCTTTACCTGCACGTTCATAAACAATATAAACAATGATCTCATGTAACACATAAACAGTTCATGCCTTTCACAGTTTCTGAAAGTATAAACAAATTAAAATTTGTTAGGTGGCAAGCCTTTTGTTTACGGATATTGTAAATGAAGATTACCCCCAAAATGCTAGAAGCTGTATAGGTACTGTGTATAATGTTTTACCACACATTAGATGTGCCAATAACACAGTTTATTCAGTAAACAACTTGAATCTTATATTTGTTTCATCTGGTTTTATTACTGCCCGATAAACGATGATGAATCTTTACTCTTATCAAAACATTTAAATGCTTACAAAGTGTGCTTTGTATACCTGACTGAATACCTTATGAGGTAGTAATGATTTTAGTATATTAACTTTAATGATTTTTGTCAGCATTGTTCAGAGTCAGCTTCCAGTCACCCTTCACAGATCCTAACCTTGTAAATTATATGTAGTTATTTTGGAGAAAAAGAAAAAAATCTGTATTTTACTTAGTTTGCAGCTTTAGAAAATTATTAATCTGAAATAACCGTGATGGTTTTCTATTGATTTCCGTTTTGTTCTCAGAGGAAAAAAAAAATCTGTTTTGAGAATCTGGTCAGCATTTACTATCTAGTTCTGAGTCAAGCCTTAACCTGTACAGAACGTCCACTGAAAACTCGTTAGTGTCCAGCTCTAATACCCACGGAAGGGATAGCGTCCATTACACTGTCAGCTGCATCACAACACATGGTGAATGTATGTTTCTGCATAGTGAAATAAAAGTGGTAAATGCATCCGAAATTGTATTGTTCTGTGTCTAAAAGCACCTAGTGGTTTTTAATATTCAAAACATCAAAATGTTACGTTTGTAAGACACCACAGGTTTTACTCATGTGCACAGTAGATGTGTTTTGTCTTCAGTGGCTGACACTGCACTGTGCAGACAGTGGGAGTTAGCAGAGAATCCAAAGGGATGACGACGTTCACCTTTGGGCATATGATGTTTGCAAAGGAAAAGGACTGTTTGGTTCCTTCTGTTTTCTCTGGTTGTGTAACATTTCACCGAAGCTAAATGAAGAATTTTGCCGTTGCTTAGAAAGTAAAGGCCAGTAGCGCTTGATCCAGATCCACTCTCTTTTTGTATTTTTGCTCTGAAACATGGATAAAAYTCTCTTTAAAACAGTACTAATTATTGGTTCCTTTTTTTTTTTTTTTTCCCTCCTTTGCCACATCTCACTGACACTCCCCTGGTAGTTTAAGAAAAATTTGTAACAATTAGTTCACCCTTCAATCTGTATTTCCTTGCAGGATTGAAAGACAATGGGTACAAGCAGACTTTTCAGGACATAAAGGGCCAAATTTGCCCTTCATTGTTTACACGGGGCTCCCTCCCATTGAAGTCAATGGATTTGCCTTCAGTGGAGAGCTGGATTTGACCCAGTGACTTGTTAATAAATGTTTATTTTCATAATTTAGAAAGAAAAATAGTATATATAGAGAGAATAACCTGTAGATAATAATTAAAAGTAATATCCCAAGGCTTTTAAAGCTTTGCCCTTAGTCTCCAAAACATCTTCCTTCCACCAGCCATTCTTCATGCCTTTAAATCCAGAGTGCTAATGATGTAACCCCTCCCCGCACCGCCATCATTGTTACCTCTCGCCTAACGACCGACACAAAGCTGACGGTCTGTTGTGATCTTTGATGGCCCTCTCCTCCACCTGCTAGTCCAAGACCATCTCTGGTCTCATCCCCCTGAGTGACAGTAGGCTCAGCTCTCTGGTGCTGCTGGTGCCCAGCGGCAGCCGGGGGTGAAGGAGGTCCTCACCCTGTCTTGGCCGATGGTACACCAGGTCCTCGCTACTGCATCAGGAGTTTAAAAATAGACTCTGAAGCCATATTGGTCCTCCCTCAGGTGCCCCTCATGTTGTCAGCTAAGAAACAGCATTGTATTACCTCAGAGAGACATGAGGCGATCGCACAGCCTTCTCTCCAGAGTTAGCATTATATTTTAGCATGGCTTGAGGAGATTGTACTCTGGTGATCCTGCACAGTATGTACACTGTCTAAAGATATTGTATTGTAAGAAGTTAGTCTCCTTGGAAAGGACACTCACCACTAAGATACAGCCTAAGCGCATATAAACTATGAGGAGATGAGAGTGGACAGGCAAGGACATCTCAGTGCCACTGTTGGTAGTAGACCCTTGTTTGGGGGATGGTTCCTGGAAGTGATAGCTTTGGTTTTTGTTAGAAACTGTTTCTTGGGTTGTCTGCCTAATGCTGTGCCACATGAAATAAAGAGCACCTGCCTGTTTCTACCAACCATCTTTTGTCTCCGTCTCATTTATTGTTGGTCTTTGTCTGGCTTCTTGACATAAACCAGCCTAGAAAACAAACCATTAGATAGTGTGTTACTTGTGGGTAGCATTGCCAGCACAGAAACCAGCATGGGAGACAGCCTTACTTGCTACAGCTGGAATCCCAGCTTCAGTCCTGAGAGAACTGGCTGCTCTGCACTGTGGTAAGGGCTTTGCACACCAGGCAAGAAGGGGCATAGCAAGTGATCACACCAGTCGTGACCCTTACACATACAGAAAGAGTGAATACATCATGCTGACATTTTTTAAGGCTGCTTGGAATCCCTTAACATTTATCCCCCTTAAGTTTTTTAAGGCTGTCTCATCACAAATGGCAAGTAATGGTGTTTCTGTGCTCAAGCAATTACAAAAAAAATTAATGAGCTTCTAAATCCATATACTAGATCAAAGCAAGGGTTTAACAGCTTAGCCTTATTTCTTCCCAGAGCAGATTTAGGCAGCTGGTGAGATGATGTGCTTCATCTGTCCAACAATTTGTATCTGCTAAAATGATAGTTCCTCATAAATAGTTCTTCATGGCATATAAATTGGACATTGAGTCCAGGCTTCAGTTTGGCAATTACACTGGCAAGTCTTGCTGCAGGTTTCTTGCTATACACCAAACTAGTTCTGTCAGTTAAGATCAGAAAGCCCATTTACAAGCTTCACCTTTACATCTTCCCTCTTCACAGGTAATAAGGATGAGATAAAGAAATGCACTCCCCTTTTTTATATTGGAACAATAATGGTTGAGATTCTGCAGAACTAGGAATCAAATCATCATTTTTAATAATGTTTCCTAGTTATTAAAAGTTTGTGACATGCCTGAGGCAATGCTGAGATCTGCAGTCCTATATAGATCCCAAGGTACAGTGGTGGTTTGAGGTACTATGGATGGACTATGGGTGGACAAGTGGATAGCTCTGAGAAACACTAACTCCATTGTTTATGTTCTTTTTAAAGAAAGAAAATTAAGCACTTTTCTTAAATCTATAGATTCCAAAGGCTGTGTCAGTCCTACACTGCAAATAGTGGGTTGCCGTTGTCTTTTGTCCCTAATTTTATGCCACATCAGCAAAGAGTCTGTCTGTGGTTGCTCCAATCCCTCAGAGCAACACAAAATACTACCTTCCTAATAAAAACTCAGTCATACTTAAAAAGACTGTTATTACTTATGCATCTTTTATTTCCATCTCAAGGATTTACATATAAATAAACAGTGGARCATATTGTTGTTAGTTTTTATATAAAAATATTTTCTACAAGTTTCTGTATTCACTAACTGGAACCAGATTATTCCATTACCTTGGAATACTGTTAGTCCCTGTTCAGACTGTACATTACTCTGGTTTATGGCATTTGTTTCCACCTCCACCCTTTTTTCTGACTCCTATTCAACATCAGTCCTGCTCCTCAGCTAGAACTAATGCTTCCTGTAAAGACTCCTGGAGCAGAATTTCTAAAATCCTTGTTTAAAGGGAAACCAATATGCTCAAATTACATGAAAAAGTCAGTCAACTTTCTTCCATCATCTCATGTTCCCAAATTCAGCTATAACCTGCATAAATCAGTGACCTCACCCTTGTAGCTGAAATGACCATCACTCACTGTAAGTAGTATTAATGGTCTGTCTTTGAGCATGACTACAGTGACATAAAGGGGAAAAGAAAAATGAGAAAGAGTTCTGACACTAGAAATTGTTTTCATTTTTAAATACATTAGATTTTTACCTCTACAGTCTACCAACTCTCTTCAGTACAAAAATTAAGGACCTTTTTTTCTTGGGTAGGGTCTTGGTTTTTTTTTTTTTTTTTGTCCAGAGTTTACTAGGAATTTCTTTTTTATTTTTTACAAGTATCTTTGCTGTCTGCTGTGGTGAGGTATACCATGACTCTTAACTTCTGTGCACAACCAAAGCTTGGGCAATGTCAACTAACAGGAACTGCAAAAAAGCAGATCCCAGAACATGAGCAGCTTTGGAGCTGCATGAATTACAACCCAGAGGGTGTGTTTCCACACAAGCCTTGCCTTACAGTGCACGTGTAACATACTGGGCATGTGTTATTTGGTGGATAATCCTGGGTGGCTGTAGTGTAAAAGACACAAGATTAGACGAAGCACATTAAAGGGCTCAGGGAAGGGTGTATCATAAATTGTACGACAATGCAAAGAAAAAAAAGCAATATATCTGAGTATACAAAGCAAATAATTAAGAACCTTCAAAGCCTTTTCCAGTAGGAACAGTCCAGCTAATATGATGTTTCCTTAAATCAAGAGTGTTGCTAGCCCAGATGTCCTTTCTCAGGGGATTTAGGAGGCTGTTTCTCAGACACACTGGTTTTCTGGCCAAACAGTTGATGGATTTGGCATATGAAGGCTTCTAAAGGCATTTATATTCCTGTAGTCCAATGTCCAATCAATACACAGCTTAGACGTGAATCATTTTATATAGTCGCAGAGGTGGTGACAGTTTAATCACTCATCTTTAGACCTCCTAAATCCTAAGTTACCAGACTAACACACACATTTCCACAGAACACTATTTGTTCTAAGAGTATTTTGATGAAATCATCCTTGAATATTCATTAAACAATGGATTTTTATTTTGGTTTGTTTCTTTCCATTCAAAATGCCATCTGGTGATTGACGTGTGACAAGATTTTTTTCCTGCAAACAGATGAGATGTCAGTACAGGTACTTTTTGTAGTATCATTCTGTAAAAGGGAACACCATGAAAATACTGCAACACGTGGCCTGATATCACAGAAATACAGGACTGTCTTGAATAGTTGTGTGATGTGGTTCTTGTGATGAGGAGACTTCTGCAGACTCGGGGAAGACAGTCTGTAAGAGTTAGTTATCCCACCACTTCCCAGTTGTTTTAAATTCTTTTTGTCCCTTCTTGCTTGCTTTCATATTTTCCAACTTAACCCATCTGTGTTTGATCTGTCAGGCTTCTCTCCGCATCTTCTCTCCTTCCAATTTTTCTCCCAGCTTTTGAGCAGACTGCATCTGTTGCTTCTCTTTCTATTCATTTTGCTGTTACATCTTATCACACCTATCAACCTTCTTTAAAGTCTCTAAGTCTCTGTCCTGCAGTCTTCCCCACTCATCCATAACCACTTCAACTTCCACAATGATGACACATCCAACCCTTAAGTGCGTATTTCTCTGCTTTCATATCTCTCTACAAATTTCAGTCTTGGTTCATTCTTCTCATCACTGGTGTCTTTCCCATGAGTGATTTTATCAAGCAGTACTCTGATATTTTTTTATAGCCACTTTCTCCCTCTTCAGCCTTCATCTGATCTCTTTCAGCATTTGCCCATTTTCTCTCACATTGACACTTGGACCTTTCATGTTTTCTCATCCATTAGCTTTGATGGGTTGTCATCTGCTTTCAGACCTTTGAAACCCCATCCCTACCTTTTCTGCTCCTCTTTCTGACCCGTCACTGAAAAGCGTGCATGATGGAAATGCTGTAGATAGTTTGCCTTCAGTACAATAAACATTCTTTTCTCTAATAATATTAAACTACACTCTCCTATTTAAATAAATACCCCCAAGCAGATAATCTATCTGCTGCCTTTTGCTTCTACTTCTTTCTGCATGGACTCCTGCCTATACCTTCCAAGGAGAGCATAATTAAGATGCAGAATTAACAAGGAGAATGACTATTACCAGCCTCTCTACTTCCTCTTCATTCTCAGCCTGCCCTTTTCCCAGATGTAGAGGTATTTTTTCTACTTCAACTCCTGACACCCTCAACACATCCTCACAATTGCATCCCAAGGGATCTTTCTCTTCACAATAGCTTTATTTCCTAAATTTTTAGTTCCTCTCATGGTAAAAATGTCTGCTCTGGTCCCACCATGTCCCAATTTCACATCTAGGATCATGTTGCCATCATTATCCAGAGCTGCTCTGTCCCACTCTGGAGGCCAGCCTGTTTTCCYCCACAAGAGATAGCACAGCAGCTCTTCTCCAGGCTCAGTCTCAGGACCAGTACTTTTCTGTTGTCCTCAATGACTTGCCCTCTCTGTAGACACATACCCCTCTTTTCTATGTCAATCCTGTCCTCCTCTCTGTGCTCACTTAAGTCCTTCTGACTCTCTATCCACTCTTTTAGCAAAGGCCCTACTTCTTTCACTCCACTTTTCTGTGGAAATCTTTGGAGCTCATGGTGTGCATCCAATATTCCTTTACACCACCTTGCTGTGATCTTCCCCAGGAATGTAGATTCAGCCAGCCCATATTTCTGTCCTACTTATTGAAAGTAGCATTAGTATTGCTTCTCTTTAAGCAATTTGTGTATATTTATGGCTGCAGCGCTGTTTAGTAGAAACAGCTCTGTCATTTGTGTTACCACATTAGGACTTCTGTGTGAAGGCAAAATGGAGACACCCCCAGGAAATGTGATATTTGTTAATGCATGAGAATAAAGAGGTAACATCATTGCTATGTTCACACCTAAACTGTTATGGAATAAACAGCCAGTTTTATTTCCACTGATAAAAATTCCCATGACCAAATGGGCATCTTCACTGTGGCCCAGCATTGTAGTCCCTGAACTGGAGCTGGTTTCCACCTGATCTGCTCAGAGCAAGGGCTGAGGAATGGCACTGTCTCCTCCCATTCTAATACACATGACCCTTACATAAACCTTAGAAATACAGTGAAATGTTCTGACCCATGTGAGGCAGGGTGCTGTGACACAGGCTGAGYGAGTCAGGCATCAACTCACTGATTACGCACGTCGGTGCGTTTGTACTGAAATGGTGCATCAACAATATTTATTCAGTCATGCTACTAAGCTCTCCTTCAGTGCATTTAATGCTGCAGGAGGAGGATGACATAGCAGAAGAGAGGCAGGCAAAGCACAGGCTCTGCCATAGCCTTGTGGGTGACAGAAACCTTGGCTGGCACCCTGCATTTTCCATCTGTGTTGTCAAGTACATCGATCACCCCAGCAATTAATGCTAATGGATGTTGAGACAACAGTAGGCCCAGTTGGCTCCCTACCCAAGTTTTATCATTATATGTCCTTGTTTTTCCAGAAATATATGTACAATGTGGGAAGCTGATTCCAGTTTCTCCAGTGAAGTATGTTAATCTCCTCTTGACAATTAACCCCGTAGTGTCAAGAAAGCCACCTGGTGCTGTGGCAGGCCAAACCCCACTGCTCTAGTGATTTGGAACAAGTKTTTTTTTGTCAAAGGAAAACTAATTTGGCCAAAACTAAAAACCTGCCTTTCACAGTGATGTGAAAAGATTCAACCAAGAGCCTTAACAAAATTCCATCAAAAGCATCAGTATTATTGACGTGTTATGGTGGCAAAATCAATTCCGTCACTACTTTTGATGGAACTTATTTTTGAGCCTGGGGAAGATGATGTGACTGAAAGACAAGGTAGTTGGTAATAGTTCAGGATCAAGAAAGCTGCATCTCATGCCTAAGTCTCAGTAAAAAAACTTTGCTGTCATGTCAAACTCTGTGCTGTGTCTACAACACTCATTTTGTACTTCTTTAAGGCAAAAACAATAGTGGCAGAGGGGAAGAAAAATCTTGTGGCTGCTCATAAGAGAGCTACCACGTGGAAAAAAGAAAACCTCCAGGCATGTGTAATGAAAATAAGGGAGTAGTGTTGCAGCACATGGTGATACAAAACAACCAATAGCTATGTGGGTTTTGTGAAAATCTTGGGGTTTTTTATTTAGGAAAATGAGGTAGGGGAGAGAGTGCTAATGCAGGACTTCTGTAGAGGGAAGACAGCCTATTTGTCTAAGTGACGCTTGGTAAAAAAATAAATCAGACAAAATGTACCACAGGTGTAACAAAAAGTTCAGATACGCAAGACAACATATCTCTTCTGTTAGCACGTATCCTGTAAAATGTACTCTTAGTGTTCATTGCAGTCATAAATTACTAGCATTGCTGTCTCCAAAAGGAGTAAAAATAGTGATGGACTAATATCCATCCACCATCTGAAACAGGCATATTTCACCTTWACATGCTGTTATTTTAAAATCTTGATGAACAGAGATAAGAATAGAAAAGGCCATCCCCATAATGTTGCTAACTTCCACAGCATGTCTTCAATGTATATAATACTAAACCGTATCTCTAATCATGGCTTTAGATACCAACAGCTGTCTTGTTATTTGATGGTATTTTTAATGCGTGCCAGGGAGAAACTAGGGAAAAGAGTCAAGATCCAATGCCTGCACAGGTCCAGTTGCTGGTGGAGATACTACTGATGGCTCAGTCATGAGCAAAAATTTCAAGGGATTTCATTATGCAGTAATATTTGCATCTGTATTTTCCCCTTTATAAACTGGCACGAAACTACAAATTGTGTGAACAAGCTTGAAGTATTTCAACACTAAACCAGTAATATCTCCGTACCTACATGAAATTATGCAAAGTAGCTATTGCTGAGACTGCCAAGTGATCTGATTTCAGCTGTACATAATTTGATAATGATGCTCACCTTAAATTATCTGCTTGGTCAAAGAAGACTTGCRTGCTCAGCTACTCTGGCAAATAGATTTGTTACAAGTCAATTGGTAAAACTTTTGTTGAAATTGATGCACACTGTGTTGCCACCAGCAATTAAAACTCACCCATCTCTGGCACTTTTTTGCTGCTGGAGAGAGAAATAATGATCTTTTGAGACAACTGTAATATCTAAGATCTGCTAATATAGATGTCTCTGCATCCATTTCTCTCCCAGAGGAAGAAAAAATAAACAAAGACAGAAGAATTTCTCTCTTGATTCTCTTGAGAATACACTGATGGATAGAAGTGATAATCCCATCCAGGCTTTGCTTCTGACAGGGCAAGCCTTTGTCCTCAGAAGATGTGGTATTTGAGAGCATTGGATCTGATGGTGTCTTTTCTAGCTGGTTTTCAGCAGTCTCCTCACCAGCCTTTCCTGCCCAGTTACACTTTAACTAATCTAGAACTGCATAGGGGAGAAACCTGCCTCTCCTGGTTCTGCTTCTGCTTTCTATATCCCTCCCAGGTGTTCTGCAGTGTTTCTCACTGTTACGCACTATGGGCCGCTTGAGTCTCATCACCCACCATCATCCTTCTCCTAAAAAAGCTTTCAGCTTCATCTCGGTCATTTCTCTCTGGGATGAAGTCACAGCCACACTTCATGTTGAGCTTTACTGTCATCTTCCTGGTAAAAGAAGATAGTGACACAAGTCACAAGACCTGAAGATCTGACCAGTCTTTTGGAATCAACCTACAAATACAACATCCCTACTACCTCGATGACAGAAATTTTCACAGGTATCCATATCCATGCAAGGTGCCAGGGAAACTTCCCTCATGCCTACTTGCTTGTCAGCCAATCCCTGTGGCCTGCTCAGAGCCTGCTATGATGGCAGTCAGGGCTAGGATCTTTCCATGTGCCGGAGCTCGCAGTCTTCTGAGTCTTGGATTACAATTTCTCAGAGCAGAGCTCCAGCAACACACAACAACCAGAAACAACCACTTCCCCCTTTAGCTCCTCCCAGGGTCTGATATATAGGGCTCGTGCCTGCCCTGCAGCCACAGCTGTTTGTAGGAGGTTGATGAGCACCTTAGGTTGAGGCAGTCTCAATTAATAATTGGATTCTGGTGTGGATCCTGGTCTTGAGTGAGAGTTTGGCTAGTGCATACCATCAGGGTTTAAATGCATATTACTACATTTCCACATTATAAACACCCATGTATTGGGTCCCAGTCCCTTTTGTGGATATGACTGAGCATTAATACTTCTGTTAGCAGAATAAAATTGCATAAAATAGCTACCTAAAGAGAAGTTGAAACCTATAAAATGTAACGCCCTCCTCTACTATTTTCTGCTTTTATTTTTATCAATTGATAGGTTCAGTATGTGTATACCCATTTATCAACAACTATTCCTTACAAATTCCTAACAAATTCATAGTCCTCTATACCCTGCTGCTATGTCTGATGAGCAGAAGTTCACAAATGCAGTGTGTTAGTATTATTGCCATCAGAAAACAATTGTCAGTCTGTATTCAATATATCCCATTGCAAATATTAAGGTATAGTTAATCTCATGGCTGATGAAGAATAAGTTGAATATTTCCTTCAATATCCTTAATAGGAACTTCTTTTAGACAGAGCTCAGTCATTTGGTGCGCAGAAACAGACACCCCTCTCAAATTCACATGAAGATGACTTCAACAGTGAGAAACAGGTGCCCAGCTCCAACACAGCAAAGGTGAAAAGAAGGTCAGTATCTTTCTTCAGACAGTTTGTATTTCTGTTTCACTGGGAAACACACCCATCCACTTCACAACAGTGATCTGCTGTCATTCAGAGATGTCCATTTTGTATGTTATGCTGGTCATCAGCATGGCTTGTCAAGATCTTGCTTTTGCAGATGATGGGACAACCAGAACATTAACAGCAATTCCTTTACTTCTTCATTCTCTTTACATTTGAAATAAAATTATCAGGCAGTTCTCAGATCAGCCTTAGCAAATGACAGGAAAACCTGTCATTTTGATTTGATATTATTTTCTGTATCTTTGTTCCAATTCAAGTACAAATGAATTAGGCATGGCAGTGGCAGTGGGAAGGCACAGCTTCAAACATATGAGAGGAAATCTTGCTGCGAGATATTGTCTCTCCCAAGACATGGAAATGTGTAACGTGGGTATTAAAGAATCCATATTCCTTTCTAGAGTGTGTATTCCTTTCTACGGTGCCAGACAGGGAAAGAGTTGTGACAGACCTAGAAGGAAAGAAAGCATCTGCCTATATCACACAGGTAAACATAAATATTTGTCTCTAAAAAGAGATTTAATGTGGAAAAGAAGGTCTGTATACCCCAAGGTCTAGGAGTTGAAATAACCCGAACAGATGGGTCTGAAGGATGTAACCCTAAAAGAAGGCTATAGCAAACAACAGATGTATAGCAGATTTACCAGGCTGTACTGAAAGCAGGAGAAGTAATTTGGAACTGAAAATTTACTACAGATTTGCACTCTGAGAACCAAACTTGTGAACAGTACTTGTTAGATATGTTACTTTYTGTTATTAAAAGAGTTGGAGTCTGACTTGAAGCCAGATGAGAAAACAGAAAGGAATTCCGCTGCGGCAAGTTTTGTTCGGGTGGCAAAGAGAACTCTGCAAGGTCTTCCCATTTCCAGATACAACCTTTTGGGGTTTTAGTAAACTTTATACAGAATGTATACATTCCACTGTTAGCAGGAACTGCAACTATCTCTTGAAGCCCACTTGCCGTTTAAAACCGTATGTCTCCAAATGTTTCAGGAAACTGTTTGCGTARTATTTCTTTGAAGTATGATCTTGCCTCAGAATTTCACTTCAAAAGACCAATATTCCTTTAAACAGGATTTTTCCACCCAGTATCTGGCAGTAACCCAAAGCAAATCACTAGAAATACAATATCAGAGCAGCCTCATTTTTACAGCAATGAAAACCAAGGCCTATGAACACCACAGATCTTTGAGGGCCTGAACTGGTGAAGTTTATTTCACCATGTGAAGGTAATTCATGAGGCAAATATGCTTTAGCTCTGTTAATATTTTTTTCTTCCCTGTGAAAATGTAAATACACAATCTAGAAACTCCTGACCATGCCTCTAAGTTTAAACCAGTGTATTGAACACAAATTATATATCTGCCACGATGTTTGCTGACTTGTTTCACACTGGCACACTGCAAAAAGAGAGGAAGTAATAACAATTAAGTTCATCACCAGTATAGTATATGGTTTGTTTTACTATACTTCTTGAACACCCAGTCATGGTCCAGGGCTTCATTTTGCAAGATACACATACAGAACAAGAATGTGGATTCTTCCACCAAACAGCTTACAGGCAATGCAAGAGAAGACTGGGTGAAGACACCTAGGTGAATAGAAAGGGATGTGAGGGATAAAAGATCCCATTGCACATGGCTTGTCTACTATGAAGACTTTTGAAAGGAGAATTTTTAGGCAGGACAGCAGAAATACTTTATTTGTCTTTATAGAGAATTTCCAGAACAAACTCAATATAGTCCCACAATGACAGAGAAAACCTAAGGTAAACTAAGAGAAATTAAGATGCAGATTTTGATGGCAGGACCTGATTGTGGGGGCCAATGAGGCAAGAAACTGAACTGTACCTAGGTGGAATGGAGACAAAGATCACAGAGAGTTTTATCCAGGGAAGACACAAACTCGATAATCATCATTATGGGGCGTTTTTAGATAAGCTTATAAGGATGAGGAAATGGGCAGTTATAGCCACCCATCAACAAGGAGGTCACTGACATCTGAGCATGAGGGGCCTTGAGAAAAGGAGAAAGACATTCAACAGAGAACAGTAAGCCAAAATTAAAGACAGTGCTCCATAGGGTCCGCATACCAGGTATCCAGGAGATAATAAGAGAAGGGTCAGGTGAGATCAAATGCTGTGAAAGTCAGAGAGGGTGAGAGTATTTGAAAATAAGAAGACTGGAAAGTAAAAGCTGTCGCATCCTCTCTCTGGTCTTTCTGAACTAGTGATCTTATGAGAGGGAAAAGGCACCCAAGTCTTACTTGAGTTACTGCTTATGTGAAACTCCTGTGAGCAACATATTGTATGTCCAGGAAAAGCAAAGTAATTAGCTGAGCAGAATTCATGGTTAAATTGCTCCTGCAAAATGAGCAAGCAAAAAAGTTTTAACAGCGTGTTAGAGGACTGCAACAGAATATTGCTGAATCAAAGCAGCCTGCAATGCCTAAGGCTGTTACAACATATTTAGCATCTCTATTGATAATACACAATCCTGTGGGTCTTTAACTGTCACAGCGAAACACGCAAACATACATAGTACTGTTAGCACTTACTGTAGTTGGCTAGTAGACAACATACCAATCCAAAGCTCTAACAGATGCTCTGACTTGTGCGGTGCATGAAATACTTAAATATTGTGATTATTAGCAGCCTCTTCTTGAGTATCACACGCAGTCTTGGGCACCACGATATGGAAGACATAAAGCTATCAGGAAGCATCCAAAGGAGGGGCATGAAACTGGTGAAGGATCTGGAGGGGAAGCCTTATGAGGAGCAGCTGAAGTCACTTGGTTTGTTCAGTCTGGAGAAGAGGAGACTGACAGGAGACCTCATTGCAGTCTACAACATCTCACAAGGGGAAGCAGAGGCACAGCTTCTTCACTGAGAGGGTGTTTGAGCACTGGAATGGCTCCCCAGGGAAGTGGTCACAGCACCAAGCCTGACAGAGTTCAATAAGCATTTGGACAATGCTCTCAGGCACATGGTGTGATTTTTGGGGTGTCCTGTGCAGGGCCAGGTGTTGGACTCAATGATGTCCGTGCATTCCTTTCAACTCAAGATATTCCATGATTCTAATATTCTGTGATTAACTTACCAAGCTGTATGGTCTTAAGCTAATAAATTTACTTTTTCTTTTCTTTTTAATATATAGCTACACCTGAGCTTTTCAAGCTAGAGGGCTAACAAAGGCTATCTCAGGTTATTCTGAAACAAGATGTCAATTATGTTAGCAGATGAGAAACCCTGAGAATTGTATAGCACTTATATTTGGTGATCTTAAAACAAACAAAATATTCCCTGCTCTTTTTCTCTAAATTTGGCTTTGGACAGAATTACAACACAGCTAAGTGCAGATTATATGTGGTACAATATCTCCTGAGAAACATTTGCCATCCCAAGTGCCAAATGCACCACAGGGGTTAAAAGTGAAACGATGGTTTCTGGAATCTTTTGTGAATGTCATATACCGAAATAGACGGGCTTCTGCTGCTGAAGTGAATGACATCTACAGAACCTATGTCAACATAAGAAGTGAAGTTTATAGCTGCTGTCATTTCACTATCACTCCTGCTGTGTTCAGTCTGTTTGAAAGACCTCTGAAATCAGGGCTTGTATTGTTAAGGTACCAATTTTATGGCCTAAGAAACTTCAAGTACGTGCTGGGACTGGTCTCACAGGCACTGATGGGAGAAATTTGCAGAATGGTGTAATGATTTAAGTCAGAAGAAACAGCTACATTCTCTCATATGGGTATATTTGAAGCAAGAGTTATTCTAGCACTTTTGATTTGCTTAAATGTGTGTGGAAACCTGCTTGTTGTCATTTTAACAGCTGTGAAAGCATGTTAATGCATGCACCTAAGGCTGACAAAAAGAACTTGGCTTTACTTCTATTAATAACAATATACCTTGTTAACACAAGAGAAAGTCTGGAAAATGCTGCAGTTACAAAGTATCTCTAGCTTAAAATGTGCACAAATAACCCCAATTATCATTTCAGTGAGTGACACCATGACGGACAGCACTGGCCAGCATGTGGAAAATTATGTTTTGACTATGATAAGCTCAGAGAATGAGAACCAATATGCAACAGCAGTGTACCACACACCTGCTTTATTTGCACATATGTCCCCTCAACAGGCAGGAACATCCACAATAGCTAATTGCATTTGATTTAAGGAGTGATGATAATTGAGATGGAAAAGTCTATGAATGGACAGAATCTATTTTAAAGCACTCTATAGGCTTTCCGTTGACTTCACATGCGTGGCACCCACCATTAAAGGATGATCCAGACTGGCAATATTACTTTCTGTAAATTGGCCTACTTGGCAGAGAGTAGGCAGAGCCATTATGTTCATATGATGAAAATTGTTCTCCTCTATCCTCTCCATCCCCTCCTCACTTGGCTTATGTTACATACAGATACTGGGACCAAGAAGGGACTGTAAGAGTAGTTCCTGAACTGTGCACAACTATTATGGTATCTATACACGGTTTTTGAGAAGCTGCTGTATCTTCATTGGTATCAAAGTTGGATGATAGGTGACTTAGTTGTGAAACTCCTCTAGGGTTTTTCAAGAAGAAGTTATTTTAGCATGTGTTTCTCTTCCACATTTATGAGACCACCTGACTGCTTTCATGTCAAAATAAAACATGAAGGAAGACTGCAAAAGATAGAAAGCAGAAATCGATGCTTAGCCATCCACCTTGAATTCTGTGAATAAATTCAGATTGAAAGGTAAATGCAGATTAGTTAAGTTGACAATGCATAAAATAATCAGAGTGTAATTTTGCAAATTCTGCTGCAAATATACTATAAGTGATTAATGTAACTCTACCTTATTTTAAAGTCATAGCACATCTCAAGCCAAAAGGCTTCTTGTACTACCATCACAGGCTGTAGCTGTATAACTCACAGCTTTGGCTGAGATGTCAGTGGGCATTTAAGTCCAAAGTAAGCATGACGTAAAGCAGAATGAGTAATGTTTGGGATGAGCATAAGGCATGATTGTTATTAATCTCTTCATACTGAGACTGAGCAATGTGCACTTGCTCCAAGTAATTTGGCAGTCACAGCTGCTGTGGAAATACTTATATGTGCTCTGTGAGAAAGATTCTAACAGTCTGTAGTTATAAAACATAAATTGTTCAAACCAGGCAAATGTAACTTCTGCTTATTTCCATGGGACTAATAATTCACACAAGCCTGTAATTTATTGCAAGTTATGTTTCCTCTATTTCCTGCAACTCATTCAGTACTGAAGCACAGCCCCTGTTGTGGCTGCAAAGTCCATGTGCAGTTGAATTCCTGTATCAGTTTGAAAAACACACACACACATACTGGGCACTCAAGCATATGAAAGAATCTCGATCAAACAAGCTGGTAAGAATAGCCTGTTTTGGCAGAAATTTTGGCAATCCTGTGGCTGAACAATGAATCCTGTTCTCAGACCAAACCCAACTGTACATCATTGCACTAGGAGCAGTGGCACACCACAGCCGGTTATCATTCTAGCATGCAGTAGCTACATCCCATGGATTTTTTCCGATTTTCCAACCTCTTTTATACAAACTCTTCAGACTGGAAAATCCATAGGTTTCCTGCCTCAGCCAGAAGCACTTATCAGTGCTATAACTTCTTGCTGCAGCAGGCAAACTGCAAATCAAATTGTTTGCCATACCTGTTGCTCTATACTTTTTTTATGCTCTAATCATTACATTTCTTATTTTGTTAACTGTGTTTACCGATGTTCCTAAGGACATACATTATCCCTGGGGATCTTGTACATTAGTTGAATGCATCTAAGCCATTATCTCAGAAGTCAAAGGCAGATTATTTTGCTATAGGTCAAGCATTACAAGCTACAGTGTATTGGGTTATTTTCAAGTTTCTTCAATGGTAGCAAAGCAAACCTACAGCTATTAGGGTGCCCTGAAACACCACTGAAGAGTGCTGTGGTTAAAATCAATATAGAAACACAGGCAGATCTGAGCTTCAGAGAGGCACATTATTAGGTTTTTTGACACTAGACTTCACAGGAAACTAGTTGGAAAAAAAGGAATGGGTGTAGTATGCTCTGGTTATACCAGACTTTTAAATAAAACAAAACAAAGCCAATGACAACAACAAAAAAAACCCCAAGCCACACCAAAAAAGAACCAACCAAACACAACAACAATAACAACAGAAAATCTCCAAACCCTAGTCTCTTTGCTTGGAATATTCTATTCTGGCAATTCCCTGTCTGAATTGACACAAAGGATGCAGTCCTATAAAGGCAAGATGAATAGGTCTCCACAAAGAGGGGAGAACTTAAACTATTGTATATATCATTGCTTGTGGGCACCTCTTGTATCTGTCACTATGGTCCATATTGACAGTGGAGGAAAATGTTTTGTTGGCCACTACATATTATTTGCTCATAGCTGCATATGTTTTTTTGCAGTCCAGCAAATATCGAGGACTCTTCCAAGCCTCTGGAAGATGCTGAGTAGCCAAGGAACAATAGAAGGAGGAGAAAAGGGAAGAGTTGCTTAAGTTATGTTAAGTTAGTGTTTCCTGCACATCATCGCTTTGATATACTTATCTTTAGATCTCTGAGCAATTTATAAAACTGTTGCAAGGCAATTTGTTGAAGATTGCACAATAGAAGATGTACCGATCATGGTTGAAATCTATCATCCTTAACAGATACCCCTTTTCCTTCTGGGTATGTTTTTGAATTCAAAGTCAGAACCTTTAATTCATATGTATTCAGGAGATTATTTAAAGGGAAACAGCTGGTATAGACAAGGTAAGTGATTGGCAACTATTGTCCCTCAGCTATCCTACCTACAGTTTTCACTTCATTTGACACTCATTTCTGATCTTATGTAAAGCTTTTTCAGGTGTTTCTGAGATGATGAAAATCATTCTTATCTTCAGTTTATACACTTGCATATCAGTAAATGTTTCTCTCTAGCCACCAAATCCCATAACCAACAGTTAACATCTCTTCATACTGAAGTATCATGAGGTCCAAAAATACTAACAGGATATCTTTTCTTTTGGGCAAACAATTAGCCACGTGATAGAAAGATGAAGTTTATACTAAAAAGGAACAACATGGAAGGAGATGCAGACTAGCTGACAGAGGATTGCTTTTGTTTTAAACAGTAAAACTAATAGGATTTAGTATAATCATTGTCTTTATTCTGCATTGTTCACACTGTGTAGCACATGACAATACAAGTAGCCTCAATACATTAAATAGAAGTAATAAATTAAACACTGCTTTTGCAAAATCCAGTCCTAAGAAAACAGACAAGGCAGTAATAATACTGATTCTAATACCGGATTTTCATTTTTCCAAACTCTCATTAAACTAAATGGAGAGCTAGGGTTTTTTTCATCTCCCAAGAAATGAGACTGATGATTTACAGTAATAGCTTTGGATTTATCAGAATAAAACTCCACTACATCTGAAGAGACCTAGCATGTATTCAGCGCTATCTTTAACACAGCTTGAGAGTGTCTGCCATGGAAATCAATGGGAGCCATTCTAGGTAATTTAGTGGATGTTGGATGTGATCTCTGAACACTATGGCATTTGAAAAGGGCCTGAAACATAGAGGAGCACACTAAAAAAAAACCCAAACAAACAAACAAAATGCAGGCTTACGTTTTTCTTTCATACTCTAACATACAACTTTTTAATGTGTCTTAGTGGGGGTCCGATGCTGGTCAAGCACCAGTATGCCACGGCCTTCCTAGAGAGAGTGTCCTGCAGAGAACAACTCTTCTAGGGGCGAGGGCAAGTCCCCCTGGACAGTGGGTGATCTCAGCAAGYGTAGCGATTTCTCAGCTACAAGTGATTTCAGCTCTTGTGATTCAGCTCTTTGTGAGATCAC